>OX638139.1:115181020-115546677 GCA_951805005.1 Othius punctulatus | reverse complement strand
TATCAGAATACACCCCATCTCTAGATTTTCTGGAAAATTAATCTGAAATCAGTGAAGTCGGAAGAGTAATATGTAGACGAGGCATATATGACATTTTGATATTTTTTTCAAAAATAACAGCTCATCAAATTAAATTTTAAAAGTTATTAAGTATATTCTGCAAAAATCAGAATATATCTCGTCTCTAGTTTTTCCGCAACTTTAATCCGAAACTTTAGAAGCATTATTGTACCATGTATACATTTCATAACTTCTAGAATTGATTATTTTTAACACGTCTTTGGTAATTTAATCGCACTCAAATTGTACACGGTAATTAAGCAGACTTAGAACTATTAAAAAACTATTATATTACAACTGTTATATTATAACTATTATAGAATATGCAATAATCAGAATATACCCCATCTCTAGATATTCCGGAAATTTATTCTGAATTCAGAACAGTAATATGTAGACAACGGAAATATTGATCATTTTCGATAACTTTTTTTTAATTAGTAATTAGATGTATTGCAATTAGAAGCAATTTTGCACCTTGTATACATTTTTCAAATTTAACAATTGAGATTTTTTTGCATACTTTTAGTAGTTCACTGACATTTAAATTTTACACGATTATTAAGTAGACTTAGGATAATGGGAAATGAGAAAATATAAAAATTGGAATATACCATCTCAAGTTTTTCCGGAATTACAATCTGAAACTTTAGTAGCAATATTGTTACATGTATGTACATTTGACAACTTTTTGAATTGATTTTTTTAACACATTTTTGGTAGTTCAAGGATACTCTAATTTTAGAGAATTATTAAGTAGACTTGAGACTACAAGAAAATGCAATAATCAGAATACACGCTATCTCTAGATTTTCTGGAAAATTAATCTGAAGTCAAAACAGTATTATGTAGACAAGGGAAATATTGAACAATTTCGATATTTTTTTTTTTTTTAGTTAGTAGCATATGACATTATTTTCTTCACAAAGTCATTAAGTACACTCATACTATCATAAAATGCAATAATCAGAATATACCTCATCTCTAGATTTTCTGGAAAATGAATCTGAAATCTGTGAAGTCAGAAGAGTAATATGTAGACGCGGCATATATGACATTTTGATATTTTTTCAAAAATAACAGCTCATGATATAAAATTTTAAAAGTTATTAAGCATATTCTGCAAAAATCAGAATATATCTCGTCTTTAGTTTTTCCGCAACTTTAATACGAAACTTTGGAAGCATTATTATACCATGTATACATTTCATAACTTCTAGAATTCATTTTTTTAAATAAGCTTTTGATAGTTTTATCGCATTCAAATTTTGTACAATTACTAAGCATACTTATAAAAATCTGATTATACTCCATCTCTAGATTTTCAGCAAAATTAATCTGAAGTCAGAACAGTATTATGTAGACAAGGGAAATATTGAACAATTTCAATTTTTTTTTTTTTTTTAGTTAGTAGCATATGAAATTATTTTCTTCACAAAGTCATTAAGTACACTTCATACTATCATAAAATGCAATAATCAGAATATACCTCATCTCTAGATTTTCTGGAAAATGAATCTGAAATCAGTGAAGTCAGAAGAGTAATATGTAGACGAGGCATGTATGATATTTTTGATGGTTGTTTTCAAATCTAATAGCACATAAAATTAAATTTTAAGAGTTATTAAGCACAATTAATTCTGCAACAATCAGAATATATCTCGTCTCTAGTTTTTCCGCAATTTTAATACGAAACTTTAGAAGCATTATTGTACCATGTATAAATTTCACAACTTCTAGAATTGATTTTTTTAAACACGCTTTTGGTAGTTTAATCACATTCAAATTTTGTACAATTATTAAGCATACTTAAAACTATCAGAATATACTCCATCTCTAGATTTTCCGCAAAATTAATCTGAAGTCAGAACAGTATTTGTAGACAAGGGAAATATTGAACATTTTTTATATATATATTTTTTTTAATTAGTAGCATAAGAAATTATTTTTTACACAAAGTTCTTAAGTACACTTAATATTATCATAAAATGCAATAATCAGAATATACCTCATCTCTAGATTTTCTGGAAAATTAATCTGAAATCAGTAAAGTCAGAAGAGTAATATGTAGGCGAGGCATGTATGATTTTTTTTTTTTTTTCAAATATAATAGCACATGAAATTAAATTTACAAAGTTATTAATCACAATTAATTCTGCCAAAATCAGAATATATCTCGTCTCTAGTTTTTCCGCAACTTTAATACGAAACTTTAGAAGCATTATTGTACCATGTATAAATTTCACAACTTCTAGAATTGATTTTTTTAAACACGCTTTTGGTAGTTTAATCACATTCAAATTTTGTACAATTATTAAGCATACTTAAAACTATCAGAATATACTCCATCTCTAGATTTTCCGCAAATTTAATCTGAAGTCAGAACAGTATTGGGAAATATTGAACATTTTCGATAATTTTTTTATTTAATTAATAGCATATAAATTTTTTTTTTCCGAAATTTATGAAGTACACTTAATACTATCATAAAATGCAATAATGTGAATAACCCACACTACCAAGCCACATATACAGGGTGTTAATACTAAGTTGTAACAAATTTTTGATCGGTCGCCATTTTGTTATTTGATAAAATAGAAAATAATTTTAAATACAAATGTTTTTGAGAACCGAAAGCGCATGTTGAATGTTTTTGTATTTTTTAAATATTCCTGAAAATAAGGGAGTAATGACGATTTTTCGAAAAACAAAAGAACGCCAATAACTATGAACTTGGGCTCCAATTCAAAAAAATTAAATAAGAAAAGTTGTTTCTTTCAATAAGTTCTAACTGCCATTTTCGGGTGTTACAACTTAGTATTAACACCCTGTATATTCTATATGTAATGCATCATATTTAGTGGACGTTTAACGTATTTTTTTTTCGCAATTGTATACCAACTTACAAATTAATTTCGCTAAATGACTATATACAGGTAAATTCCTTGTTGTGCAATTATAATTGTACAACATTTGAATGTGATTAAACTACCTAAAACGTGTTTAAGAAAATCAATTCTATAAGTTATTTGCATAAGATAGCAATAAGCAACTGCTAAAACTAGCTTATTACCCATACCTGCCCAATATAATTCTAGTAATTATTAAGTAATTGATCAAAAAATTGCGTGCAAACACCTAAGATAACAATAAAAGTGCAATTAAATTTAAAAAACACATTATAGGCAACCAATTTTACAACCCGTTGTGACAGCGATGGCAGCGCCACTTTGTGTGAACTTAATACCTATGATATAAAAATGTAACAATTTATCAAAAAATTACACAGATTTAAAGAGGCATATGGTTGATTACTAATGCTACAGTTTTTAATTATAATTACTGCGTAAATTTAGATATCTAGCACAATTAAATAGTCGCTTATAACTAGGCAACCAAATGTACATATTTTGATAATGATAATGTATTTTATTGTATTTACAGGTAATTACAGTAAAATATGCGTATCTTATACCATCATAAACTGCTGAACACTTCTTTATTACTATTAATACGTGATTTATTGAACAATATGTAAAATTTATACATGCACTGCTTTACCTGTACATAGGCACTCTTCGGTTTAACCATTTTATACAGCAATATCTATAATATGTATTATGTTAAAATACTATATAACAAATAATTTAATATACATTATGTATACTCGTATCAGTCTAAAAGAAATATAAACTACATTATTAATTGTGAAAAATCGTGGACTCATCATATCTTATATAACACCAAGTATACTTAATACTACCAGAAAATGCAATAATCAGAAATACCTCATCTCTAGATTTTCTGGAATTTTAATCTGAAACTTTAGAAGCAATATGTATAAGTAAATGCATTAAAATACATCATATCATTATCAAAATATGTTCATTTGGTTGCCTGGTTATAAGCGACCACTTAATTGTGCTAAATATCAAAATTTACGCAGTAATTATAATTAAAAACTACAGCAATAGTAATTAAACATGTGCCTCGTCAAAACTGTAATTTTTTTGATTAATTATTACATTTTTATATCATAGGTATAAAGTTCACACAAAGTGGCGCTGCCATCGCTGTCAATTAACGGGTTGTAAAATTGGTTGCCTATGTATCCAGCGTTTTTTAAATATAATTATTTTTTTATTGATACCTTAGGTGTTTTTATGCAATGTTTTGATCAATTACTGAAGAATTACTAGAATACTTTTGGATAGATATGGGTATTAGGCCAGTTTTAGCACTTATTTATTCCTATCGGATTTTACCTGTACGTAGTCATTTTGCGAAATTAATTTGTAAATTAAGTATAGGCACCGTTTGGTTTAACCATTTTATACAGCAATATTTATAATATGTATTATGTTAAAAAACTATATAACAAATAATTGAATATACATTATGTATACTCGTATCTGTCTAAAAGAAATATAAACTATATAATTAATTGTGAAATTCATGGACTCATCTTATCTTATGTAACACCAATTTGAATTTAATTAATGAGGTGTTTTGGTCATGAAAGCTTGATGATTAATGTATAAAAAATTCATAATAATAATCATAAAACTTAATGTTATGAAGTTAATGAAAGCTGAAACAAGAAGAATTTAATTAGTTATTTATAGCAAAATAAAAAGTCCAAACGGTATCTACCTAGTATAAATCAAATGAGTAAACTAAATAGATTGATTTAGCTATCTAAAATTCCATATGATCAACAGTAATAAACAAATATATGCATATAAGTTTTATAAGTAATAATAGTTATATTATATTTATAATATAACTATAATATATCTTATATATTTAATAATTTATATTATATATATATATGTATATATATATATAAAATACTAACAAAAATAATAGTTATGTTATTTATTGTGCATTTTTTTAATCCTAAATAATAGTTATATTATATTTATAATATAACTATAATATATCTTATATATTTAATAATTTATATTATATATATAAAATACTAACAAAAATAATAGTTATGTTATTTATTTTTTTAATCCTAAATAGTACTATTATACCTTTAATTATTAATTTTTCGTAATTTATTGCAATGACTTTAAGAACGAAACATGCATAAAAGCCTTATTAATTAAGAACAATTATAAACCTTTACATATTTACATTGTTACACAAAAATATTTACCATTGCAAGTATGCAATTGTAGTATACCATTGCATTGCAGATTCAGATACATTCCATATACATGCAGAAATGCATCGGAATAATACTTTACACATGCAAATACATATTGTTTCCCCAAAATACACATAAATTTATTTATAAATAAATAAACGACAAAAATTCAAATTCATTTATTAATTAAATCGAATTAATTACAAAAATATGATACGTATAAAGACTTGTATAAAATTGATTGTACATCATAAAATTTCAATTCACCATAGTTCTGAGGCCGATATTTTATCTATAAAGCAGTCTTTAAATCCTTTCAGCAAAATGTTTGCCTGATACCACGTCCCATTCCACAGTTCCCAGGTGCACTTTTTTTCGCTCATGCTTTCCCGTCTTGCACCTGTAATCCCGTCATCCTCAAATATCTTGAGGTTCTCACAGCAGGTGTCACTGCTGCTGTCGTAATTTAAATTGATTATAGTGTTTTTCGCGTTTGGATTTATAGTGAAATTAGGTTGCGCTATAAAAAATTCCTTGGTGGTTAATGGTGTCGACTTATTCATCATTACGTACATATTTGTTGATTGCAATAAGTTATCCATGGATGCAAGCCATTCCTGCGAGAGGAAAATATTTCTGAAATCAGGAAGAATCGTTAAATCGCAGGTCGATAGCCATTAAATATTATTACAATTACTACATTAAATCTGGAGTATTGTATAATAATTTTTAGATATATCGCACGTTGAAACAAAAGTGACACAAAAATTATTGTTAATGACGATTTTTTAATATAATTTTATTTTTAACATTGGTGTTCACAAATAAATGAAAAAAATCATAAAAATTATCACAAATATTGCTGTAAACAGTATATTATTGGGCAAAACATTTAGAACAATTTATTATTTAATATCAACTCCGCCAAGGACGGTCCCAAGCCCGGCTGAAAAAGGAGGAGGGTTGTGTGCAGGGTTGTGTGCAAACAACCCTGCCACGTAAAAAAACCCACACTATTAAAGAAACATCAACAAGACTAGTTGATGTCCTATGCTCCACTGGTAGCGAAGAGGATTAAAGTAAAGCAAAGTAATTATTTAATATCTGTTGGTTATCTGGAAAAGACCATTATGTTGGTTTGTTGAATTCTATTTTTCTTCAGTTGGTACTGTTCAGTGGCGTGCGGATAATTTCAACAACACTGGCTGTCACATTGACAGCCAAACTGCCAAAACATCAGTGTTGACAACTGTAATTGGAAACTTTGGAGTGCTACCAACATAATTTGCGTACAGGTTTTCCAGACACCCAATGTTCAGGGCAAAATAAAATCACCTAAACTAAATAATGCTCTACTGTGAAATGTTAATTTTTGTTTAGCATCATTTGCACATATGCTTGCCACAGGTTAAAATTTGTCATGGATGCTACCCTACATTGGGGAAAAATCCCAAGACTTGGCAACATCCCCAGCTAACCTTAAATGCCTGTCAATCATTAGGTTAGATTTCAATGAAAAGGTTGTAACCTTTCATTCAATTACAGAAAACAGTAGCTAGCCATTTCTTTCTGAAGAATTACGAATGCTGAATTGTAATGATTTTAAATATCGGCCATAATATTATACGTACTTTAATATTTTATGTTGGCTCCGATATATGGAACTTTCATGATTCGACTCTAAATGCCCCTTGGCTATCGTGGGTATCCTCACGGTGTACATTTCTCTAGCCGTTAGTAGTGTCGAACCGAATATCAGCATTATCTCATGGAATGCGGACTCGCAGCCCAGGAACTCGGTCAGCATGTTCCTCATGATCTCCTCCATCGCGTCGTACGCAGACGAGGCGACTTGAAAGTGCCTCTGCACTATCAGATTGCTCCTCCTCGTGCCATTCACACTGCAGTCCCTCTTTTTGTTTATCACATTCTTCAGCCAGTTGTAGGGGTATGGAATTAGAGATTTCTGATACACCAAACACTTTATTATTTCATTTAGTAATCGAGCACAAGTCAGGGGGGTCAGTATAACATCTTCCATGTCCACGTCTATATTAATAACGTTATGTTTTGTATTGCACATTTTACTTTGTCTACCCAAAACAGCAAATTACAAATTTATGAAGCGGTAATGCAGCAATCCACATAGAAGGGTTAGTGACGTTGCCAACCGTACACGTATTGCCAACATAAATTCCACGTGACTCTTTGTTAAGTGCACTCTCGCAAGATGGCGCAGTTTTCAAAACAGGCTCGCCAAACATAAAATGCAATAATGATTATTATTGCCCTACAATTTGCTATGGAAATTTGCAAAGTTAGCAGTTGCAAAGTTGCAGTATTAACATAGTGCAAAACTATGTTAATTACTTTATAATTTATTTCAGTTTAAGTTTGATAATGATCAGAACGTGTATCTAAACTAGTCACTTTATAATAAACAGTGTGATATAAACAAAGAAATTGTGTGTTTTATTTAATGATGTTACTTGCACTTTCAAATTTTGCAAATTATATTTTTTTGCCTCGCAAAAATACCGGAATTTACTTCAAAAATACACGCGGCAACGCTGTCTAGGGGAAAACGAAAAGTTTTGTTTTGTTGGCTATTGTCAAAACCATATGAACGCAAGAAAGTCCCAGAGAAAACGGATGCTTTAAGATTCTCAATAAAGAAATTCAGTAAAGTCATTTTTAATTATTTGTTAAGCAAGTTTCTTTCTTTTCGTGCAATGGCATCAATTTCATTTTTTTGACAACTACTTCTTATACGTCAATTTGACAAATAAATTGTTTTAGTTGTACCAACTTAAATCGCCTTCAGTTGTTTTTCATTGATATTTAGGGATATTTCTTGTTCTGCCAACATAAATCAACAGGTGGTGGGATTTTGGAATGTGTACAGCCCATATGTACTCGTGTAGAATTATTTAATTTATCTTAAAATTAAATAATAGGATTACCTAATAGAAACAATTTGTGGAAATGAATTCTTGAAGATATTCTTTATTACTTCCAATAAATTCTAGTCAATTTTTATTATTGTTTATAATTAATAAAACAAGTGGATAAGAAACTATCTATAATTTTTAATAAACTCTTTTTAGGAACAACTGAATGCATTGCCAATATTTGAGCATAGACATTAACAGCAACTATATTTACCTAATGTAATTCAATATTTCATAGCTTCTCAAACAATACTATTACCTATCAATTTTTTTAATGAACACTACGTCCATTAAACTGATGAAAAAAATTAGGCTTGCATTCAAGAAATGGTAAAACAAATAGTAAACTTACAGCTATTGTATCTGCATTATTAACAACCTAACTATATTTAAATGGCTTAACTCTTCATGTAAACATTAAATAACAAAAATATGTTATCAGTATGATTTGAACTAGCTATAAATTGTGTTCAATTGTTGCGTACAGCGGATAAATGTGGCACGACGAGGCAATTCTTTCAATTTGCCAGCTCCGGTGTATGTGCAGGCACTGCGAAGTCCGCCTAAAATGTCTAAAACAGTGTTCTCGACGTCTCCCTTGTGTGCCACCTCGACGGTTTTGCCCTCCGAAGATCGGTAATCGGCTACACCACCTAAACAGTAACAATATATCAATAACTATCAATATCAATCAATAAATCACTCAATATGCAGGGTGTTTTAAATTAAACCACCCAAATCTCCATTTCCGTCCACTAGATGGCGCGTTTTTAGGGTAAAAGTGAAACAAGATCTGACAACTACGCCAAAATTTAGTACAGGAATCTGCAATATCTATTGTCATTACTGTCAATGTCATCAGTTGAAGTTTCAAGATTTATAATAAACCAATATTATTTGTATGTCCTGCTTGGAATTGATAAATCTATTTCACAATTGAAACTCATTTTTGTAAATAAATTATCGGCATATTCATTAGACATATAATATTGCGTTTAATTGACAGTGACAGCTGTCACCAAAATTTACACATTGCCAAATTTATGTGTTTTACTTTTTTCTACAGAAAAAATATCTGCCATCTGGTGGATGGAAAAGGCGATTTGGGTGGTTTAATTTGAAACAACCTGTATATCAATATCAATATCAATCAATATCAATGACAATCTCACGTCTCTAACATTGTTAGAGACGTTCTGTTACTGATATGGTTAGACTAATTATATCAGTAGCAGAACAGATCTCGTAGATGAGCGAATTGAGGTTTACCTGCATGTTTCTGCATGGCTGTGTTGGAAGACATGCCATAAAATAGCTTGTACTTTTTGCCATCCCGCTCAATAGTCTCGCCTGCACATTGATCATGTCCCGCGAACATGCCACCAGCCATTACGAAATCGGCCCCAGCTCCAAATGCCTTGGCCACATCACCAGCACAAGTGCATCCACCATCCTGTGAAGATCAATATTTAAATCAGAATCTAATTCTAAAACTGATTATTTACATGTGAAATCGTTATAATTAAATCCATATCAGAGTAAAATATGCACCTACAGCAGTTGTTGCCTTTTCCTTTTGGTTTTCCCCTTTTGTCAATTGTTTTTCACAATATGTCAAAAAACTTTCCGGTTTACCAAATAATATTTACATATGAATATGTGAAAAGCATCTGGTATAAAGTGAGAAAGATTTGACAATAAATGAATGTAATTTGACATATGACTGCTTGACATTTGACAAACTAGAAAGTCATTTAACAAATTGTGAAAAACAATTGACAAAAAGAAAAAGAAAAAGGAAAAGACATCTTAAATTCATTCGAGTACGTACATGTACTTACGAAAGCACATACTAAAGAATAATATTTGACTAGAAAGGAATCTAATTTGGCGGATGATCTACTGATAAACTAGAATTTTCTTTGACAAATTGTGAAAACAATTGACCGAAAGGAAAAACCAAAGAAAACGACATCTTAAATTAATTCGAGTAAATAAATAAAACTATATTTTAATGAATAATATCTGACAAGAAAGGAATCGAATTTGACATATAATCTCTTGGCATTTGACTAACCAAAATGCCAATTGACAAATTGTAAAAAAACGTGACAAGAAGGGAAAAGAAAAAAAAGACTTTTTAAATTTATTCAAGTCCAAGGTTTTGTGAATAATATTTGACAAGAAAGCAATCTAATTTGACTCATAATCTCTTGACATTTGACAAACTAGAAAGTCATTTGACAAATTGTGAAAAACAATGGACAAATGGGGAAAAGAAAAGAAAAAAACATCTTAAATTTATATGAGGACTAAGTTTAAATGCTTAAAGTTGAGTTGAGCAAAGATTTGACAATAAAGAAACATAATTTGACACATGACTGCTTGACATTTGACAAACTAGAAAGTCATTTGACAAATTGTGAAAAACAATTGACAAAAGGGGAAAAGAAAAAGGAAAACACATCTTAAATTTATTCGGGTACGTACTAAATTTTAATGAGCAATATTTGACAAAAAATGAATCTAATTTGACGGCTGATCTATTGATAAACTAGAAATTTATTTGACAAATTGTCAAAACAATTGACAAAAGGGGACAACCAATGAAAAAGACATCTTAAATTAGTTCCAGTACCCAAATAAAACTAAATTTTAATGAATAATATTTGACAATAAAAGAATCTTAATTGATGTATGATCTCTTGACATTTGACTAACCAAAAAGCCAATTGACCAATTGTAAAAAAACGTGACAACAAGGGAAAAGAAAATAAAACGACGTATTAAATTTATTAAAGTCCAAGGTTTAGTGAATAATATTTGACAAGAAAGCAATCAAATTTGACTCATAATCTCTTGACATTTGACAAACTAGAAAGTCATTTGACTAATTGTGAAAAACAATTGACAAAATGGGAAAAGAAAAGATAACGACATCTTAAATTTATTTGAGGACTAAATTGAAATGCTTAAAGTTGAGTGGAGCAAAGATTTGACAATAAAGAAATGTAATTTGACATATGACTACTTGATATTTGACAAACTAAAAAGTCACTTGACACATTGTGAAAAACAATTGACAAAAGTGGAAAATAAAAAGAAAAAGACATCTTAAATTTATTCGAGTACGTACTAAATTTTAATGAGCAATATTTGACAAGAAATGAATCTAATTTGACGGCTGATCTATTGATAAACTAGAAATTTACTTGACAAATTCTGAAAACAATTGACAAAAACAGAAAACCAAAGAAAAAGGCATCTTAAATTAATTCGAGTACCTAAATAATATTAAGTTTTAAAGAAATATATTTGACAAGAAAGGAATCTAATTTGACGTGTGATCTCTTGACATTTGACAATCCAGAAAGTCACTTGACAACTTGTAAAAAAACTTGATAACAGGGGAAAAGAAAAGAAAAAGACATTTTAAATTTATTCAAGTCCTAAGTTTAGTGAATAATATTACTCAAGAAAGCAATCTAATTTGAGTCATAATCTCTTGACATTTGACAAACTAGAAAGTCATTTGACAAATTGTGAAAAACAATTGACAAAAGGGGAAAACAAGAGGAAAAGACATCTTAAATTTATTTGTGGATTGAATTTTAATGAATAATATTTGTCATGAAAGGAATCTAATTTGACGGATGATTTATTGATAAACTAGACATTTATTTGACAAATTGTGAAAACAATTCACAAAAAGGGAAAACCAAAGAAAGATATCTTAAATTAATTCGAGTAACTACTAAATTTTAAAGGATAATATTTGACAAGCAAGGAATCTAATTTGACTATGATCTGTTGATATTTGATAATCCAGAAAGTCACTTGACAAATTGTAAAAAAACTTGACAAAAGGGGAAAAGAAAAGAAAGAGACACTTTAAATTTATTCAAGTCCAAAATTTAATGAACAATATTTTAACAGAAAGCAATCTAATTTGACTCATAATCTCTTAACATTTGACAACTAGAAAGTCATTTGACGAATTGTGAAAAACAATTGACAAAAGGGGAAAACAAAAGAAAAAGACATCTTAAATTTATTTGAGGACTAAATTTTAATGAATAATATTTGTCATGAAAGGAATCTAATTTGACGGCTGATCTATTGATAAACTAGACATTTATTTGACAAATTGTGATAACAATTGACAAAAAGGGAAAACCAAAGAAAAATACATTTTAAATTAATTTGAGTAACTACTAAATTTTAATGGATAATATTTGACAACCAAGGAATCTAATTTGACGTCTCTTTTCTTTTTCCCTTTTGTCAATTGCTTTTCACAATTTGTCAAATGACTTTCTAGTTTGTCAAATGTCAAGAGATTATGAGTCAAATTAGATTACTTTCTGGTCAAATATTATTCATTAAATTTTGTACTTGAATAAATTTAAAGTATCCCTTTCTTTTCTTTTCCCCTTTTGTCAAGTTTTTTTAGAATTTGTCAAGTGACTTTCTGGATTGTCAAACGTTAAGAGATAAAAGATATCATAAATTTATTTGAGGACTAAATTTAAATGAATATTTGACAAGAAAGGAATCTAATTTGAAGTATGATCTCTTGACATTTGACAAACTACGAAGTCATTTGACAAATTGTGCAAAACAATTGACAAAAGGGGAAAAGCAACCGAAAAAGACAGTTTTAATTTATTTTAGTACTAAATTTTAATAAATATTATTCAACAAAAACCGAATTTAATTTGATGTATGATCTCTCGCATTTGGCCAACTAGAAAGTCATTCGACAAATTGTGAAAAACAATTGACAAGTTGTGAAAAACAGTTAACAAATTGTGAAGTACAATTGACAAATTGTGAAAAACAATTGAGAAATTGTGAAAAGCAATTGACAAAGGGGGAAAAGCAAAAGAAAAGGTCATCTAAAATTTATTTGTGGACTAAATTTAAATGACTAACATTTGACAAGAAAGGAATCTATTTTGAAGTATGATCTCTTGACATTTGACAAACTAGGAAGTCATTTGACATATTGCGAAAAACAATTGACAAGTTGTGAAAAACCATTGACAAATTGTGAAAAACAGTGGACAAATAGTGAAAAACAATTGACAAATTGTGAAAAACAATTGACAAATTGTGAAAAACAATTGACAAAAGGGAAAAGAAAAAGAAATGGTCATGTTAAATTAATTTGAGTACTAAATTTGTGTGCTATTGAGATACGTACGGAAATAATATGTCCCTGCAATCCATGGGCAGCATCTGCACATTCGATCACAGCTGATAATTGGGGATAACCGACTCCAGTCTTCAGACGTGTCGTGCAGACAGATCCAGGTCCAATTCCGACTTTGATGATGTCTGCCCCAGATAGGATTAACTCTTCCACCATTTCCCCGGTGACAACATTTCCGGCCTGTAAAGTTGAGCATTATTATACTCCCAAGAGAAACAGGATAATGAAGTTCTTCCCAAACTTTATCGACTCGCGTCGCCCTTTTTGAACCAGGGTTTTCCCATGGCTCCTTTCCCTTCCCATTATATTTTTTACAAATGAAATATTTAATAATTTTGTGAAGAATATGAATATATGAATTTTGGGAAAAGTCGTAATAATTTTCAACTAAAAATTCATAGGTTTGTAATTTATGAAAATTTTGGTGTTTATAATAAAAAAATCTAATGATTTTTTTGTAATTTCCAATAGAAATACAAAATTCATTGAAATTTACAATCGACATGATATAATTTCAATGAGAATTTCGTGGTTTCATGCACTTTTTGCAATGTGTAATAAAATGTCGTAATTTGTAACCAAAATGTAGAAAATTTGCATTCAGAATTTGTCATTTGAAACGAAAATTTTATAGTTTCTATTTAATTTTTTTATTTTAATAAAAATTTAAAAGCAAATTAACATTAAAAGCAATTGCAAAATTTAAATAGTTTTCAAGAAAATACATTTTTTTTGATAATTTTCTGAAAATGTATTGAATTAAAGTTATAAAACACAGAACATGCAATGTAATGTTTTAGATTTCTGAAGTTTGACGATTTCGAACTTGACGAACTTTTACGATCATTTAAGAAGTTTTTTTTTTAAATCTAGGTATAAAAGTCCCATAAAAATTATTCAAATTTCCTATGGAAACTACAAACAAAAATAATCAAATTTTAATATTTTCGGTGAAAAGTCGTACTTCCTTAATAAAATTTTCTTAAGGAAACATGTTCAGGAAGTATTACTTTTCACTGAAAATAAAAATTAACCTTAATATAAGAAACATGCCAATCAAAAAATGTAAAAATTTCTAATATAATAACAGCTGTGTTTTATAATTTTCGAAAAATTTATTAAATGAATCATAAATATTGAATTTTCGGAAAATTCAAGAGAAATGCTAATTAGTTTCGAAGAAACAAAGTAGTGTTATGCCATAACACTACTGAAATATTTTAAATATTACTGTCAATATTGCAAAGAATAATAGTATCTACATTTTGAATTTTTCGAAATTTTTCAATTACTGCCAAATTTTCAATATTTGATCAAAATTTTAAATTCATATTATAAGTTCAAAAATACAATGTTAAATGTAGTCCCTTGTATATTTTTGGACTTTTTGATTTTCAACGGCTCGAATTTCATTATTACTCTCACATTTTTCATTTTCTTTCTTGGTTATTACTAGAATCATCATTACTGTCAATTTCAAGTAAAATTTCAGTTATAACAGTAACATGTTAATTTCTTTCTGTCAACATTATATAGATTATGTACTTAACTATCAATATTTCTGCTATCATTACTGCCAAATAAAATAAATTAAATCCTAAATTGATAGATCTTAACAAATTTTAACAGATTCGAACAGTTTCTGTTGTAAATTGTTTAAGATTCTGTCTGATGAAAATGTGTTGAATTTTGATAATTTTAGTAATATGTATTACAGATTTTATTAGTTACAATTTAAAACTTAACAGGTATGCATTGTTATAATTGAAAATATTAAAGATTTAGACAGGCATATTTGATATAGATTTATTGATAGATTGATATTGATAGAATTGATAGATTTGTCTATTTTTGCATGTAGACCAAAAAATTAATTCTGTTTAATGATTTTAATGAAATTGTGTTGAATTTTGATAAATTTAGTAATATGTATTACAGATTTTATTAGTTACATTTTAAAACTGGGCACATATGCATGGTTATATTTGAAAATATTAAAGATTTAGACAGGTATATTTGATATAGATTCATTGATAGATTGATATTGATAGAATTGATAGATTTGTCTATTTTCGCACTTAAAAAATGAACAAATATTGGTAGACTAGAGTAATTAGGGCTTACAAATTAACAAGTTTCCAGAATTGCTATTGAAAATATGACGAATTCGAATAGTTGCACTAGAAAACTGCATACAGTCAACCAAGTTTCGCAGATTTGTACAACTTAAACTTACAATTTGACAGATTTTGACTAATGCTATTGAAAATGTGTCTGATTTGGATAATTTCAGTCAAATATCTAAGAATTTTAGATACTTCCTTTTAAACATTTGACAGATTCGAGCAGTTTCTGTACATTTTCAGATTTTATCTATTGATTTTGATTAAAATGTGTTGAATTTTGATAATTTTTGTCGAAAATATTACACATTTTATTTGTTTCAATCAAAAAGTTAACAAATATCGATAGATATGAGCAATTATAGCACAGAAATTAACAAGTTTCCACTGTTGCTATTGAAAATGTCAACATTATATAGATTATGTACTTAACTATCAATATTTCTGCTATCATTACTGTCAAAATTTCAATTTTCTCGAATTAATTTTAGATATTACTCCCAAGGTTGCAACTATTTATGTAATTTTTGTTACAATTTCTATACAAAATCAGTTTTTGCAGTAATATTTTCTATATTATTATCAAAATTTTATCATTACTGTCAATTTCTAGTAAAATTTTAGTTATTTCATTTAGATGTTGATTGTTTTTAAATAATTCTATACATTACTATCAAAATTTTAATTACTAAAAAATTTGACAGATTCGAGCAGTTTCCGTTAATTTTTCAGATTTTACCTATTGATTTTGATTACAATGTGTTGAATTTTGATCATTTTTGTCGAAAATATTACACATTTTATTTGTTTCAATCTAAAAATTAACAAATATCGATAGATTTGAGCAATTATAGCACAGAAATTACCAAGTTTCCACAGTTGCTATTGAAAATGTCAACATTATATAGATTAAGTACTTAACTATCAATATTTCTGCTATCATTACTGTCAAAATTTCAATTTTCTTGTATTACTCCCAAATATCTAAAAAGTTATACAAGAAAATTGAAATTTTGACAGTAATGATAGCAGAAATATTGATAGTTAAGTCTCAACTATTTATGTAATTTTTGTTACAATTACTGTACAAAATCAGTTTTTGCAGTAATATTTTCTATTTTATTATCAAAATTTTATCATTACTGTCAATTTCTAGTAAAATTTTAGTTATTTCATTTAGATGTTGATTATTTTTTGTAATCATTCTTTACACTACTATCAAAATTTTCAATCAAAAGGTTTTACATATTTCTATCAAAATTACAGTGATTATTGTCACACTTTCAATTTCATCGATATTTCACACACTTTTTAATTTTTTAATTCACTAATCACATACTTAACATACATTAACATACTTAACATACATTAACATACTTAACATACATTAACATACTTTTCAATTTTAACTAATTTTGAACATTTCAGTTATTATCATTAAATTTCCAATTCAATCACAAATTCATAAAGTTTGCTACAAAATTTCAATTATTAATGCAATTGACAATTATTAAAATACTGATAAAATGTATATTTTATCAGTGATTGTGTATCAACTATACCTACAAACTATCAACTGTAACTTTTTTCGTAATACGATCTTTTTGCCCAAAAAAAACGTTCTGTTATAAGTGTCCCAAAATCTTGCTCTGAAGAAATCTGTCCATTTTTCAACTCACACATTCAATTGTAACGCCACTTATCAATGTATATCAACAATACCTGCAAATTATCAATTGTAACTTTACTCGTAATACGATCTGTTTGCCAAAAAAAAAAAAACCTTTTGTTTTAAGTGTCCCAAAATCTTACTCTGAAGAAATCTGTCCATTTTTCAACTCACACATTCAATTGTAACGCTACTTATCAATGTATATCAACAATACCTGCAAATTATCAATTGTAAGTTTTCTCGTAATACGATCGGTTTGCCCAAAAAAAAACGTTTTGTTTTAAGTTTCCCAAAATCTTACTCTGGAGAAATATGTTAATTTCCAACTCACACATTCAATTGCAATGCGACTTATCAATGTATATCAACAACACCTGCAAATTATCAATTCTAACTTTTCTCGTAATACGATCAGTTTGCCCAAAAAAAAAACCTTTATTTTTAAGTATCCCAAAATCTTACTCTGAAGAAATCTGTCCATTTTTCAACTCACTCATTCAATTGTAACGCCACTTATCAATGTATATCAACAATACTTGCAAATTATCAAGTGTAACTTTTCTCGTAATACGATCTGTTTGCCCAAAAAAAACGTTTTGTTTTAAGTGTCCCAAAATCTTACTCTGAAGAAATCTGTCCATTTTGAAACTCACTCATTCAATTGTAACGCCACTTATCAATGTATATCAACAATAGCTGCAAATTATCAATTGTAAATTTACTCGTAATACGATCAGTTTGCCCAAAAAAACATTTATTTTTAAGTGTCCCAAAATCTTTCTCTGAAGAAATCTGTCCCTTTTTCAACTCACACATTCAATTGTAACGCCACCTATCAATGTATATCAACAATACCTGCAAATTATCAATTGTAACTTTTCTCGTAATACGATCTGTTTGCCCAAAAAAAATGTCTGTTATAAGTGCCCCAAAATCTTGCTCTGAAGAAATCTGTCCATTTTTCAACTAACACATTCAATTGTAACGTCAGTTATCAATGTATATCAACAATACCTGCAAATTATCAATTGTAACTTTTCCCATAATACGATCTGTTTACCAAATAAAAAAGTTTTTTTTTTACTTGCGAAAAATCTTACTCTGAAGAAATCTGTTCATTTTTCAGCTCACACATTCAATTGTAACGCCACTTATCAAGGTATATCAACAATACCTGCAAATTATCAATTGTAACTTTACTCGTAATATGATCTGTTTGCCCCAAAAAAAAAACGTTTTGTTTTAAGTTTCCCAAAATCTTCCTCTGAAGAAATATGTCCATTTTTCAAGTCACACATTCAATTGTAATGCCACTTATCAGTGTATATTAATAATACCTGCAAATTATCAATTGTAACTTTTCTCGTAATACGATCTGTTTGCCCAAAAAAAAAAAACGTTTTGTTTTAAGTGTACCAAAATCTTACTCTGAAGAAATCGGTAAATTTTTCAACTTACATATTGAATTGTAACGCCACTTATCAATGTATATCAACAATACTGGCAAATTATCAATTGTAACTTTTCTCGTAATACGATCTGTATGCCCAAAAAACCGTTCTGTTATAAGTGTCCCAAAATCTTGCTTTGAAGAAATCTGTCCATTTTTCAACTCACACATTCAATTGTAACCACTTACGATTATAGTGTGCGTAGGATATGCCGCCCTAACTTTCCTGACAAATTCGACGAAATGCTGGGAATATCCATTGGCAACATCAAGGCAGATGAACGATATATCGGGAATGGCGTTCAATATTTCGGACAACTTTTCGAAATCTGCCGGCGACATTCCTGCACTGCAGGCGATATTTTGCAGGCAATCCACATTTTCCGAAGCGAACTTTTTCCAGTCGTCTACCGTGTAGTATTTGTGGACAGTCGTAAACAATCCGTGCTGAAAAATCATACACATTTAAATTTTAACGTTTTTCTGAAAAAGTCTTTCTAAGATATTGATTGGTCTCAATTTGAAATTGATTGGTCTCAATTTGAAATTGATTGGTGTCAATTTGAACTTGATTGGTCTAAATTTGAACTTGAAAAGGTATAGAGCTCGAATTTAAATGATCGCTCTGTATTTACAGTGGGAGCAGATGTTGATGCTCAAGCTTATTTTATGTGTTTATGAAGCCTGTACAGAGTGAGACAATCAATATTAAAGCAAGGTTTCACTTGGACAAGTCACCTTGGACAGGGCTTTCGCCATTTCGAACGTTCCCACGGTGTCCATGTTGGAAGCCATGACGGGGATTCCCTCGTATATTTTCTTCGAGTTCTTGAAAGTGATGTTTCTGTACAAGTTGACCTAATCAAAAACAGGAAACGCGTCGATTAGATGGAGGCATATCGATAATTATGTGCTGAGCTGACATGCTTGAGAAATTCGCACTCAGATTCTCGCTAATCGCAGTTCCACTGAAGTTTATTATTTATTTGTGTTAGGGTTTTATCCACGATACCAGTTATTATTTATTTTAAGTTTGTTTTTATTTTGATTAACTACTTACTGGTAATAATTAAATTTTATTGTTATATTATTTTATTTATTATTGCCTCATTAGTATATTATTTATATGCATAACATAAACGCATGCTAAACGTAGGCACTTATTTTTATTGTGTGAATTATTTTAATTAATTTATCAATTCATCAGTTACTAACAATATTTGTTTTGAATTTTTTAAATTTTGATAAATTATCACAATGTTTAGAAAATTACAAAAATAAAAGACTTAGTCTAAAAGACTAAAAGCCACTTTGCAGTAAATACAGTGTTAATATTAGTGGATATGAACGTCAGATAAATGAAAGTAACACAATGAAATAAGAAATATTCCACTGCCTTGACTATATTATAAATTACACATCGAAAAGTTTAAAAATAACGTGAAACGTAACGCAAAATTTTGCAAAATGAAAGTCGTGAAATACTTCAAATAAGTGATGAAAATTTTGAAAAATTAATACTATGTTTAGAAATTTAAAAAAAAATAATGATAACAAGAGTAATTTCACATGGGTTTCGAATTCGAAAATTTTGTAAAGTCATCGCCAGATAATATAATTTACAAAATGTTCTAGATTGATGAACAGTTGTGAAATTTGCTAAATAATCATCGCTAATCGCACTATCGCACAACTATCGCACAATCGCAAATGGGTGACTAATTGTGATTTGCATAATCATTGCTAGGTCTAGAAAATTTTGGAAAATGCAAGTTATCAAACATTTCAAATAAGAGGCGAATACACAAATAATGATAACTTTTCTCTACGTTTAGAAAAATGCAAAACTCAAAATCAAGACAAGAGTAATTTCACATTGGTTTCGAATGTGGAAATTTTGCAAAATCATCGTCAGATATACTAAAATTTCCATTTTCGTAAAAAGAATGCAGGAATAATTGAAATTTTGGCAGAAATTACTGTCATATTTGCAATTATTTCTGTTAAATAATTACTATCAATATTTTAACGATTTGAAAATAAAATTGGAATTACTACAATGATTACTGTTAAAATTCGACATATTATTCTCAAAATCAATTGTCAATTTTATCGAAAAGTACGGAAAGTCCGAGAAACGCAAAGTATTAAAAATATTTCGATGATTACTGCAATATATTTCAATCATCGGTACGAAATTATCATTGATTTCTCAAAACTTCTGTCAACATTTCACTGAGATCTCTCAAAATTTTAATGCTTAATAAAATTTCATTAACTAAGTATCAAAATTCAAACTATCATGTTAAATAGTGTTGAGACATGTACAAAATTTAAATTATTTTCTTGTCAGTCAATTTTTAACTCAATTTTGAAAACAATCCGCTTCAGTTTTCAATTATTTTTGATAATATTTTAACGATTATGCCAAAGTTCAATTATTTCTGTCAAAAGTTTAGTTATTTCTATCAAAATTTCAATTATTCTGTTAAATACCATTCAACAGTCAATTTTGCAATTATTTCCGAGTGAACTTTTAATTATTCTGTCAAATTTCATTAACTATCAAAATTTCATTTATTATGGCAAATAGCGTTGACTCATTTTCAAAATTTCAATTCTTCTGTCAAATATCATGAATTATTTATCAATTCCAATTATTTCTGTGCGCAATTTCAATTATTCTATCAAATACCATTTTAAATATTCAAAATATTAATTATTTTCTCAAATTTCATAAACTAACTATCAAAATTTCATTTGTCATGTCAACTAGTGTTGACACATGTACAAAATATAAATTGTTTTCTCGTAAATTTTCAACTCAATTTTGAAATTTAACGCTTTAGTTTTCAATTATTTTTGAAAATATATCAACGATTATGGCAAAGTTCAAGTATTTCTATCAAAAGTTTAGTTATTTCCATCAAAATTTTAATTATTTTGTTAAATACCATTGATCAACAGTCAATTTTTCAATTATTTTCGAGTGAAAATTTAATTATTCTGTTAAATTTCATTAACTAACTATCAAAATTTTACTTATTATGGCAAATAGCGTTGACTCGTTTACAAAATTTCAATTGTTCTGTCAAATATCATGAATTATCTCTCAATTTACCAATTATTTCTGTGTGCAATTTCAATTATTCTATCAAATATCATATTAATTATTCTAAATATTAATTATTTTGTCAAATTTTATTAACTATCAAAATTTAATTTATCATGTCAAATAGCGTTGACACATGTACAAAATTTCAATTGTTCTGTCAAATATCATGAAGTATCTATCAATTTTCCAATTATTTATTTGTGCATTTTCGATTATTCTATCAAATATAATTTTGGTTATTCTAAATATTAATTAGTTTGTCAAATTTCATTAACTAACTATCAATATTTCACTTATTATGGCAAATAGCGTTGACTCATTTTCAAAATTTCAATACTTCTGTCAAATATCATGAATTATCTCTGAATTTTCCAATTATTTCTGTGTGCATTTTCAATTATTCTATCAAATATCATTTTAATTATTCTAAATATTAATTAGTTTGTCAAATTTCATTAACTAACTATCAACCAAATTTCATTTATCATATCAAATAGCGTTGACACATGTACAAAATTTCAATTGTTTTCTCGTCCGTCAATTTTGAACTCAATTTTGAAAAATTACCGCTTCATTTAGAAAATTTAGAAAGATATAAGTGATAGAATATTGTACATGAGTTATGAATACTAAAATACCATTCAACAGTCAATTTTGCAATTATTTCCGAGTGAACTTTTAATTATTCTGTCAAATTTCATTAACTATCAAAATTTCATTTATTATGGCAAATAGCGTTGACTCATTTTCAAAATTTCAATTCTTCTGTCAAATATCATGAATTATTTATCAATTCCAATTATTTCTGTGCGCAATTTCAATTATTCTATCAAATACCATTTTAAATATTCAAAATATTGATTATTTTCTAAAATTTCATAAACTAACTATCAAAATTTCATTTGTCATGTCAACTAGTGTTGACACATGTACAAAATATAAATTGTTTTCTCGTAAATTTTCAACTCAATTTTGAAAAATTAACGCTTCAGTTTTCAATTATTTTTGAAAATATATCAACGATTATGGCAAAGTTCAAGTATTTCTATCAAAAGTTTAGTTATTTCCATCAAAATTTTAATTATTTTGTTAAATACCATTGATCAACAGTCAATTTTTCAATTATTTTCGAGTGAAAATTTAATTATTCTGTTAAATTTCATTAACTAACTATCAAAATTTTACTTATTATGGCAAATAGCGTTGACTCGTTTACAAAATTTCAATTGTTCTGTCAAATATCATGAATTATCTCTCAATTTACCAATTATTTCTGTGTGCAATTTCAATTATTCTATCACATATCATATTAATTATTCTAAATATTAATTATTTTGTCAAATTTTATTAACTATCAAAATTTAATTTATCATGTCAAATAGCGTTGACACATGTACAAAATGTCAATTGTTTTGTCAAATATCATGAAGTATCTATCAATTTTCCAATTATTTATTTGTGCATTTTCGATTATTCTATCAAATATAATTTTGGTTATTCTAAATATTAATTAGTTTGTCAAATTTCATTAACTAACTATCAATATTTCACTTATTATGGCAAATAGCGTTGAATCATTTTCAAAATTTCAATTCTTCTGTCAAATATCATGAATTATCTCTGAATTTTCCAATTATTTCTGTGTGCATTTTCAATTATTCTATCAAATATCATTTTAATTATTCTAAATATTAATTAGTTTGTCAAATTTCATTAACTAACTATCAAACAAAATTTCATTTATCATGTCAAATAGCGTTGACACATGTACAAAATTTCAATTGTTTTCTCGTCAGTCAATTTTGAACTCAATTTTGAAAAATTACCGCTTCATTTAGAAAATTTTAAAGATATAAGTGATAGAATATTGTACATGAGTACACATTTCATTATAGTAAGTTCAAGAAAACACAATAAAGTAATAAAAACAAGAAAATATCTTTATATGTAACAACCAGTGAGTACTCCATTTAAGAAGAAAAGAATAAAATATAATTAATTAATAATTAAAATTCATGTATTACCACATTTAAGTGCTTCAAAATATTTTTTTTCCAAGAATCATACAATATGTGATAATAATAGTCGATACTTTGTTGCAAATATATTTGGGGATTATTACACTAGCGTTGCGGTGAGAATTATTTCGCGATTAAACAAATTTAGAATGTCGACCTTAAATACTTTTGCGAAAAAAACTCTCGTCGAGGGCAATTTCGTTAATAGGCGCGGATAATTGGCCCCACAAATTAGTTCTTTCAATCTCGCTGCTTGTACGTGTAATGGGGCCAATAGCAATTATAAATAAATTTACACGCGTTTCAGTCAAGGGCCTGAACTTGGGAAGGCATTGAAATCTGTCCAATTCAAACAATAAGCGAGAGCTCGATAAGTGAAGGTAATTCTTCATTGCGATGCAAAATAATTTAATTCTGAAGAGCCATGAATGACAGCGCCATATTTTGCATCATTATCAGGTGCGACTGGTGATTACCTAGACGCCCTGAATTTTTGCCACTAAATTGTGCAATTGTGGTGTTATTATGGTGCATTTTCCCAAGTATTTATCAGATAAAACTGTGGGCAAAATTGTGCAGCGGATCAATACTTACATCATTCCTGCTCCGAATTGTAGAGCGTTTGGGCCGCAGCAGGACGTCCTTAAAGTCCAGCTTAATCTCATTTATAATATTAGGCATCTTGCGGATTTATTTTGCGCGATCGAGACGTGTCCGTTTCCGTTACATGCACTGCGAAAAACTAAAGTAAAAATAGACCAGCAAGCTTTAGCTAAGTGACGTCAAGTCACACTACGGACACGAGACCAGTTTGAAATTGGTTGCGCGCGAATTTGCCTTTGCGCATGCCTAAGGTCTTATGTGGGGTCGTTGCTAAAGCAGCAGGACCGTATTTAGATTAATACGAGGCCAGTTCAACGCACCAACAGGGCGTTTCAAATGAAACCTTTCCAATAGCCATTTCCATAACTGCCACCAGATGGCAGTTATTTTTCTGTAGAAAAACGTAAAAAACAGAAGTTTGGCAACGCACACATTCTTAATTGTTTCAAAAGTGACAGCTGTCACTGTCACTTTGACAGTGACACAAATTTCATACATCAAATAAACATGACCATTTACAATTAAAACTCAATAGTTTTAATTGTAAATTGGTTGTATCAATTCCATGTGCGACATACAAGTAACATTGATTAATTATAATCTTGAAACTTCAACTGGTGGCAGTGGCATTAATGACAGTTGATAGATATTACAGATACCTGTATTAAATTTTGGCACAGTTGCCAGATTTGCTTTTCCTTTTTTACCCTAAATAAGCGTCATCTGGTGGACGGAAATGACGATTTGGGTGGTTTAATTCGAAACACCCTGTACAGGCAGTAATAGTCTCTGGAACAAAGTTAACGTCGATAGCGATAATCTGTTTAGCCAATTTTCGTAAAAATTAATCCCTCCTCTCCTTTAATCTCATTTCTTAATCTGATAACGATTAAAACGAAGTAACGGAATGACAGAATGTCATTCCGTTCACATCCTGTGATAATCCGTGATAATCCTTTACAGTTGACTTTTGATTTAATATAATTTAACAAAATCCATTAAAGCTGCTGAAAATACATATCTACCTATATACCTACATACATAAAATACATACCTAATCATTTAAAAAGGATATATCAATTAGTTATTAGTTTTTTATAATTAGTTATTTTAGGTTTAATTAGTTATTAGTTAATTAGTTATTAATAAATTAGTTATTATACTGTACTTTGTCGAATTTTGGAAAGTAGATAATCATTCAAATTAAATATCAAATTAGTTCTAATTTTGTACAGTCATGCTCACATAAATCTAGTACAAACAAGTTGACATTGCTATATAAAATAGCTATTGTCACCTAATTTCTTGTACTAGATTTAAGTGAGCATGACTGTACAATGTCGAATTGTTGAACAATTTTGATTCACCTAAAGGTGCGTTCTCACGAATCACGTATAATTGATCGATATTAGTTGATCAACAAAAGTTGAGTAAAGACTATCGCTAAAAGTTGAGCAACTCTATAGAAACAACGGTTCTCACTAGAGTTTGCCTCCAACTTGAGTTGACTAGAGTTGACCAACTTTAAACAATAGTTTTCATTCAATTTTTGTTGATCAACTAATATCGATCAATTAAAATTGATTCGTGAAACCTTTAGACTAATTAACAATACATGCATTACTTGCGACTTCCGTCCATTGCGTAATTCTCTGATTAACTGATTAATTGATTGTGCAAGCAAAACTAACAAAAAAATTGATAAACTTTACATTAAGACTAGTAATTAACAACAAATGCATTACTTGCTACTTCCATCCATTGCGTAACTCTCTGATTAACTGATTAATTGATTGTGTAAGTAAACCTAACAAAAAAATTGATAAACTTTACATTAAGACTAGTAATTAACAATAAATGCATTACTTGTTACTTCCGTCCATTGCGTAACTCTCTGGTTAACTGATTAACTGATTGTGCAAGTAAAGGTAACAAAGAAATTTATAAAGTTTACATTTTTAAGTGATCAGTCTAACTTTAGACAACCCTGCAGTAATACTGAATTGTTTTATCTAAAAACTATGTCCATATTCGTAATCAACATTCAAATTTGGACGACATTTATGATGACAATTTCACACTCATTTCAAATGTGATATTTTTTTGCTCTTAAATTCTCTTAAATAGATGTCAACTGCCAGCTTTGAAATTTTCTAAAAAGTATTTAAGGTATCTAAAATTTGTAGATAGCTTTGAAAATTTGAAAAATTTACAACTATAACTGCCTAAATTTTTAATTTCTCGTCATATTTTCAACAGCAACTGTAGATACTTGTAAATTTCTGAGCTATAATTGCTCAAATCTATCGAAATTTGTTAATTTTTTGATTGAAACAAATAAAATGTGTATTATTTTCGCCTAAAATTATCAAAATTCAACACATTTTAATCAAAAGCAATAGATAATATCTGAAAAATGAACAGAAACTGCTCAAATCTATCAAATTTTTAACAGGAAGTATCTAAAATTCTTAGATAGCTTTGAAAATTTGAAAAATTACAACTAAAACTGCTTATATTTTCAATTCCTCGTCATATTTTCAATAGCAACTGTGGAAACTTGTTAATTTCCGAGCTATAATTGCTCAAATCAATCGATATTTGTTAATTTTTAGATTGAAACAAATAAAATGTGTAATATTTTCAACTGAAATTATCACAATTCAACACATTTTAATCAAAATCAATAGATAAAATCTGAAAAATGTACAGAAACTGCTCGAATCTGTCAAATTTTTAAAACGAAGTATCTAAAATTCGTAGATAGCTCTAAAAATTTTACAAAATTACAACTAAAACTGCTTATATTTTCAATTCCTCGTCATATTTTCAATAGCAACTGTGGAAACTTGTTAATTTCTGAGCTGTAATTGCTCAAATCAATCGATATTTGTTAATTTTTAGATCGAAACAAATAAAATGTGTAATATTTTCAACTAAAATTATCAAAATTCAACACATTTTAATCAAAATCAATACATAAAATCTGAAAAATGAACGGAAACTGCTCGAATCTGTCAAATTTTTAAAAGGAAGCATCTAAAATTCTTAGATAGCTATGAAAATTTGAAAAAATTACAACTGAAACTGCCGAAATTTTCAATTTCTCATCATATTTTCAATAGCAACTGTGGAAACTTGTTAATTTCTGAGCTATAATTGCTCAAATCTATCGATATTTGTTAATGTTTAGATCGAAACAAATAAAATGTGTAATATTTTCGACTAAAATTATCGAAATTCAACACATTTTAATAAAAATCAATAGATAAAATCTGAAAACTTAATGGAAACTGCTCGAATCTGTCAAATTTTTAAAAGGAAGTATCTAAAATTCTTAGGTAGCTATGAAAATTTGAAAAATGCACAACTGAAACTGCCGAAATTTTCAATTCCTCGTCATATTTTCAATAGCAACTGTGAAAACCTGTTAATTTCTGAGCTATAATTGCTCATATCAATCGATATTTGTTAATTTTTATATCGAAACAAATAAAATGTGTAATATTTTCGACAAAAATTATCAAAATTCAACACATATTAATCAAAATCAATACATAAAATCTGAAAAATGTACAGAAACTGCTTGAATCTGTCAGATTTTTAAAAGGAAGTATCTAAAATTCTTAGATAGCTTTAAAAATTTGAAAAAATTACAACTGAAACTGCCGAAATTTTCAATTTCTCGTCATATTTACAATAGCAACTGTGAAAACTTGTTAATTTCTGAGCTATAATTGCTCAAATCTATCGATATTTGTTAATTTTTAGATTGAAACAAATAAAATGTGTCATATTTTCGACTAAAATGATCAAAATTCAACACATTTTAATCAAAATCAATACATAAAATCTGAAAAATGAACGAAAACTGCTCGAATCTGTCAAAATTTTAAAAGGAAGTATCTAAAATTCTTAGATAGCTTTCAAAATTTCTAATATGTACAAATGAAACTGCCGAAATTTTCAATTCCTCGTCATATTTTCAATAGCAACTGTGAAAACTTGTTAATTTCTGAGCTATAATTGCTCAAATCTATCCATGTTTGTTAATTTTTAGATAGAAACAAATAAAATGTGTAATATTTTCGACTAAAATTATCAAAATTCAACACATTTTAATCAAAATCAATAAATAACATCTGAAATATGTATAGAAACTGCTCGAAACTATCAATTTTTTAAAAACAAGTATCTAAAATTCTTAGATATTGGACTGAAATTATCCAAATCTGACACATTTTCAAGAGCATTTGTCAAAATCTGTCAAATTTTAAGCTTAAGTTGTACAAATCTACCAAACTTGATTGACTGAATTTAGTTTTCTAGTGCAACTATTCGAATTCGTCATATTTTCAATAGAAACTCTGGAAACTTGTTAATTTCTTAGCTATAATTGCTCAAATCAATCGATATTTGTTAATTTTTAGATTTAGACAAATAAAATGTGTAATATTTTCGACTAAAATTATCAAAAATCAACACATTTTAATCGAAATCGATAGATAAAATCTGAAAAATGAACGGAAACTGCTCGAATCTTTCAAATTTTTACAAGGAAGTATCTAAAATTCTTAGATAGCTATGAAAATTTGAAAAATGTACAACTGAAACTGCTAAAATTTTCAATTCCTCGTCATATTTTCAATAGCAACTCTGAAAACTTGTTAATTTCTTAGCTATAATTGCTCAAATCTATCAATATTTGTTAATTTTAAGATCGAAACAAATAAAATGTGTAATATTTTCGACTAAAGTGATCAAAATTCGACACATTTTAATCAAAATCAATAGATAAAATCTGAAAAATGTATAGAAACTGCTGGAATCTGTCAAATTTTTAAAAGGAAGTATCTAAAATTCTTAGATAGCTTTGAAAATTTCTAATATGTACAACTGAAACTGAAAAATAGCAACTGTGAAAACTTGTAAATTTCTTAGCTATAATTGCTCAAATCTATCGATATTTGTTAATTTTTAGATTGAAACAAATAAAACGTGTAATATTTTTGACTAAAATTATCAAAATTCAACACATTCTAACCAAAATCAATAGATATAATCTGAAAAATGAACGGAAACTGCTCCAATCTGTCAGATTTTTTAAAAGGAAGTATCTAAAATTCTTAGATAGCTTTGAATATTTGAAAAATGTACAACTGAAACTGCCGAAATTTTTAATTGCTCGCCATATTTTCAATAGCAATTTGGAAACTTGTTAATATCAGAGCTATAATTGCTCAAATCTATCGATATTTGTTAATTTTTAGATTGAAACCAATAAAATGTGTAATATTTTCGACTAAAATTATCAAAATTCAACACATTCTAACCAAAATCAATAGATATAATCTGAAAAATGAATGGAAACTGCTGGACTCTGTCAATTTTTTAAAAGGAAGTATCTAAAATTCTTAGATAGCTTTGAATATTTGAAAAATGTACAACTGAAACTGCCGAAATTTTCAATTTCTCGTCATATTTACAATAGCAACTGTGAAAACTTGTTAACTTCTGAGCTATAATTGCTAAATCTATCGATATTTGTTCATTTTTAGATTGAAGCAAATAAAATGTGTAATATTTTCGACTAAAATTATTAAAATTCGACACATTTTAATCAAAATCGATAGATAAAATCTGAAAAATGAACAGAAACTGCTCGAATCTGTCAAATTTTTAAAAGGAAGTATCTAAAATTCTTAGTTAGCTTTGAAAATTTGAAAAATTTACAACTGAAACTGCCGAAATTTTCAATTCCTCGTCATATTTTCAATAGCAACTGTGAAAACTTGTTTACTTCTGAGCTATAATTGGTCAAAACTATCGATATTTGTTAATTTTTAGATTGAAACAAATAAAATGTGTAATATTTTCGCCTAAAATTATCAAAATTCAACACATTTTAATCAAAATCGATAAATAAAATCTGAAAAATGTACAGAAACTGCTTGAATCTGTCAGATTTTTAAAAGGAAGTATCTAAAATTCTTAGATAGCTTTAAAAATTTGAAAAAATTACAACTGAAACTGCCGAAATTTTCAATTTCTCGTAATATTTACAATAGCAACTGTGAAAACTTGTTAATTTCTGAGCTATAATTGCTCAAATCTATCGATATTTATTAATTTTTAGATTTAAACAAATAAAATGTGTAATATTTTCGACTACTATTATCAAAATTCAACACATTTTAGTCCAAATCAATAGATAAAATCTGAAAAATGTACAGAAACTGTTCGAATCTATCAAATTTTTAAAAGGAAGTATCTAAAATTCTTAGTTAGCTTTGAAAGTTTGAAAAATTTACAACTGAAACTGCTGAAATTTTCAATTCCTCGTCATATTTTCAATAGCAACTGTGGGAACTTGTTAATTTCAGAGCTACAATTGCTCAAATCTATCGATATTTGTTAATTTTTATATCGAAACAAATAAAATGTGTAATATTTTCGACTAAAATGATCAATATTCAACACATTTTAATCAAAATCAATACATAAAATCTGAAAAATGAACGGAAACTGCTCGAATCTGTCAAATTTTTAAAAGGAAGTATCTAAAATTCTTAGATAGCTTTGAAAATTTGAAAAATGTACAACTGAAACTGCTGAAATTTTCAATTCCACGTCATATTTTCAACAGCAACTGTGAAAACTTGTTCATTTCTGAGCTATAATTGCTCAAATCTGACGATATTAGTTAATTTTTAGATTGAAACAAATAAAATGTGTAATATTTTCGACAAAAATTATCAAAATTCAACACATTTTAATCAAAATCAATACATAAAATCTGAAAAATGTACAGAAACTGTTTGAATTTGTCAAATTTTTAAAAGAAAGTATCTAAAATTCTTAGATAGCTTTGAATATTTGAAAAATGTACAATTGAAACTGCCGAAATTTTTAATTTCTCGTCATATTTTCAATAGCAACCGTGGAAACTTGTAAATTTCTGAGCTATAATTGCTCAAATCTATCGATATTTGTTAATTTTTAGATTGAAACAAATAAAATGTGTCATATTTTCGACTAAAATGATCAAAATTCAACACATTTTAATCAAAATCAATACATAAAATCTGAAAAATGAACGAAAACTGCTCGAATCTGTCAAAATTTTAAAAGGAAGTATCTAAAATTCTTAGATAGCTATGAAAATTTGAAAAATGTACAAATGAAACTGCCGAATTTTCAATTCCTCGTCATATTTTCAATAGCAACTGTGAAAACTTGTTAATTTCTGAGCTATAATTGCTCAAATCTATCCATGTTTGTTAATTTTTAGATAGAAACAAATAAAATGTGTAATATTTTCGACTAAAATTATCAAAATTCAACACATTTTAATCAAAATCAATAAATAACATCTGAAATATGTATAGAAACTGCTCGAAACTATCAATTTTTTAAAAACAAGTATCTAAAATTCTTAGATATTGGACTGAAATTATCCAAATCTGACACATTTTCAAGAGCATTTGGCAAAATCTGTCAAATTTTAAGCTTAAGTTGTACAAATCTACCAAACTTGATTGACTGAATTTAGTTTTCTAGTGCAACTATTCGAATTCGTCATATTTTCAATAGAAACTCTGGAAACTTGTTAATTTCTTAGCTATAATTGCTCAAATCAATCGATATTTGTTAATTTTTAGATTTAGACAAATAAAATATGTAATATTTTCGACTAAAATTATCAAAAATCAACACATTTTAATCGAAATCGATAGATAAAATCTGAAAAATGAACGGAAACTGCTCGAATCTTTCAAATTTTTACAAGGAAGTATCTAAAATTCTTAGATAGCTATGAAAATTTGAAAAATGTACAACTGAAACTGCTAAAATTTTCAATTCCTCGTCATATTTTCAATAGCAACTCTGAAAACTTGTAAATTTCTTAGCTATAATTGCTCAAATCTATGGATATTTGTTAATTTTTAGATTGAAACAAATAAAATGTGTAATATTTTCGACTAAAATTATCAAAATTCAACACATTTTAATCAAAATCAATAGATAAAATCTAAAAAATGAACGGAAATTGCTCGAATCTGTCAAATGTTTAAAAGGAAGTATCTAAAATTCTTATATAGCTATGAAAATTTGAAAACTGTACAACTTAAACTGCCAATTTTCAATTTCTTGTCATATCTTTAATAGAAACTGTGAAAACTTGTAAATTTCTGAGCAATAATTGCTCAAATCTATCGATATTTGTTCATTTTTAGATTGAAACAAATAAAATGTGTAATATTTTCGACTAAAATTATCAAAATTCAACACATATTAATCAAAATCAATACATCAAATCTGAAAAGTGTACAGAAACTGCTCGAATCTGTCGAATTTTTAAAAGGAAGTATCTAAACTTCTTAGATAGCTTTGAAAATTTGAAAAATTTTCAACTGAAACTGCCGAAATTTTAATTTCTCGTCATGTTTTCAATAGCAACTGTGGAAACTTGTTAATTTCTGAGCTATAATTGCTCAAATCTGTCGATATCTGTTAATTTTTAGATTGAAACAAATAAAATGTGTAATATTTTCGACTAAAATTATCAAAATTCATCACATTTTATAAAAATCAATAGATAAAATCTGAAAAATCTACAGAAACTGCTCCATTCTGTCAAATTTTTGAAAGGAAGTATTTAAAATTCTTAGATATTTGACTGAAATTATTCAAAGCAGACACATTTTCAATAGCATTTGTCAAAATTTGTCAAATTGTAAGCTTAAGTTGTACAAATCTGCTTGAAACTTGGTTGACTTTATGTAGTTTTCTAGTGCAACTATTCGAATTCGTCATATTTTCAATAGCAACTCTGGAAACTTGTTAATTTGTACGCCCTAATTTCTCTAATCTATCAATATTTGTTCATTTTTTAGTCTAACTGCGAAAATTGAAAATTCTATCAATATCAATCTATCAATAAATCTATATCAAATATACCTGTCTAAATCTTTAATATTTTCAATTATAACCATGCATATCTGCCACGTTTTAAATTGTAACTAATAAAATCTGTAAAACATATTACTAAAATTATCAAAATTCAACACATTTTCATCAAAATCAATAGACCGAATTCATTTTTTGGTCTACATGCAAAAATAGCCAAAACTATCAATTCTATCAATATCAATCTATCAATAAATCTATATCAAATATCAAATATACCTGTCTAAATCTTTAATATTTTCAATTATAACAATTCATATCTGCCAAGTTTTAAATTGTAACTAATAAAATCTGTAATACATATATAAAATTATCAAAAATCAGCACATTTTCATCAAAATCAATAGACAGAATCTTAAACAATTTACACAGAAACTGTTCGAATCTGTTAAAATTTGCTAAGATCTATCAATTTAGGATTCAATTTATTTCTATGGAAATCTATCAAATTTTTGAATGCATCAAGCACTGCATTAGTGACATTGAATGAATGAATTTATATTAAGGATTTAAAGATATAAGGATTTGAATGAATTAATTAATATATAACTATATTTTCTGTAAATGTAATGTGTGCAATGTGTGTAAAGATAATAATCAATACACAATTCAATATTTTAAATTAGTGTCAAATGAGTGATATCCAGAAAAAATACAAAACTATAATTGCAATTTCTCTAGTTCTCTTCTATACTACTATACTAGTAGTATACACTACTAGTAGTAGTAGTGTACGAATAACATATTAATGTCTATAAGCGCTGAGTTAATTTACAGGATAGTTATAGTAATTATATTGTACAAGTTTAGTACAATAACAAGTAATTGCTGCTAATTTGACATTAAATAATTTGAGTACTCTTTGAACAGCAGAATATTAATTTCTAAAATATAAAATAAATGTATAGCCTGTATAGCCTGAAATAAATCCATAATTGTTACGCCACTGGCAAGGTTGTTGCTTGAATCATAATTGTTGGCTTGAAGTTGTCTGCATAATGGACAAATCATTGGCCTGAAGTTAGAATAAATTCAGACACGAACATTGCAAAAAATCAATAATATGTTATAAAATCAATATATTTATCTGTATATTAATCATATACATTAATAAACAAACTAAACTGGGTCAAAAAAGAATCAATACAAAGCCAAAACAAACCGGATGTAAACACTAATGCAACACTGTCAAAACACCATGCTGTTATTTTAAAAAGTTATCAGCTGATAACAAGACATATAACTCAATTAAGAGCGAAAACATGAAGTTATTTGATGTTAAAACGATAGAGGACGAAGAAGACATCGAAAACTACTCTGACGATTCTGAAGCTGAAGTCGAGGTACTGTGTTTTAAAAATTTTAAAACATGCGAAATGAAACTAACCTCAATTTCAGTTCCAACCTACAAAACAAAAGAACAAATCGAAGAAAGACTTCAGCACAGACTTCCAGTTCGTAAGTTCGGTCGAAGAATACAACCAAGATGCTTGGAACGACCTCACCAAATACATCAAGCGGAAGGCCAAATCCAAAACCGACGATAAAATCAAAAGGGCCCGTGGAAAGATAGAAGACAGTAATCCAGGCGCAGCAGAATCAACCGTGGAAAGCAATGACGTTAACTCAGACATATCGCTATCGGAAGACGAACTGAAATTTGACGATATCAAAATCAAGGAGAAACGGAAGCGCAAGAGAGCGCCACAAGTCTCGGAGGAAAACGAAAACTTTTTCGAAGATGCGCAGAATTCGGAGGAAAACACCAGCTTTTATGAAATGAATCTTTCGCGGCCGCTGATGAAGGCAATCGGAGAAATGAAATTCGTGCATCCCACGCCGATTCAAGCTGCGACAATACCAGTTGGTTTACTTGGTAAATTAATTTTAATTTCAATTCCTATAAATGGTATACATAAAGGGGTAAATATATCCAGTTATCAGCCAGGAAAAAACATTGCACTTTGCTGTATTTTTGTACAAAGCACCTCATAGAGAGCATCTTAAATATGTGGAAAGTTATTTTCATAAAATTTGTACCAAAAAATGCTATACATATAAACGGATGTAGATCTATACCTCGTATAAACCAAATTATCGATTTTAGGATTGTCCAAGTTTTATGCTGTGAAAATTCTTCCTCGTTCTAATATCTTGGTTCTGTCTAATGCATTTTTATTCAGATGATAGTTTTGGGAAATCACACTTAAAACTAGTACAATATAGCTTTATTTTAAAAAATTTGTAGTTATATTTCGTTGGGTACAAATATACCAAAATGAAAATGAATTTGTATGTCCAGATGCATCCTTTAAATGGATTTTTACTACAATTTCTCATGTAAAATTCGGCACAAACTATTTAATTATGAAAGAGGAGTCATCTTCTAACTTATTTAACCATAATAAATACTTTGCTGTCATACCATGCATTTGTTTTCAGGGCGAGACATTTGTGGTTGCGCCGCAACAGGAACGGGAAAAACAGCGGCATACATGCTGCCAATTTTGGAGAGACTATTATTCAGACCTGCCGATAACGCGATAACACGGGTCCTGGTTCTCGTCCCCACGAGAGAATTGGGCGTGCAAGTCTATCAAGTGTCTAAGCAACTGGCCCAGTTTTCAGACATTGAAATCGGTTTGGCCGTCGGCGGTTTAGATCTGAAGGTCCAGGAAAACATCCTCAGGAAAAACCCCGATATAGTTATAGCAACGCCAGGTCGATTAATAGACCATTTAAAAAGCACACCCAGCTTTACGCTGGATTCCATAGAAGTCCTCGTTCTGGACGAAGCGGACAGGATGTTGGATGAGTACTTTGCGGAGCAAATGAAGGAGATTATTAAGCAATGCGCCGTCACAAGGCAAACCATGTTATTTTCAGCTACCATGACTGATGAGGTGAAAGATCTCGCCGCAGTTTCGTTAAATAAGCCCGTGAGAATATTTGTAGACAGTAATAAGGACGTGGCGTTCAATCTGCGGCAGGAATTCATCAGAATTAGGCCGGACAAAGAAGGGGACAGGGAAGCTATCTTGGCTTCTTTGGTGTGCCGAACATTCCGGGACCACTGCATCATTTTCGTGCAGACCAAAAAGCAGGCGCACAGAATCCACATACTATTAGGGCTGTGCGGTATAAAGGTGGTCGAGTTGCACGGTAATTTAACGCAACCCCAGCGTTTAGAGGCTTTGGACAAGTTCAAAAAAGAAGAAAGCGACGTGATGGTTGCGACGGACGTCGCAGCCCGTGGCTTGGACATTGCGGGCGTCCAGACGGTCATAAACTTCGTTATGCCCGCCACAATCGAGCATTACATACACAGAGTCGGGCGAACCGCGAGAGCTGGAAGGGCGGGGGTGTCCGTCTCTCTAGCGGGCGAAGGTGAGCGCAAAATCGTCAAAGAAATTGTGAAAAGAGCGACCAAGCCCGTGAAAAGCCGGGTCATCCCGCTGGAAATCGTTGAAAAATATATGAAGAAGCTAGAAAGTATAGAGCCCGAAATTCAGCAGATTATACAGGAGGAGTACGAGGAGCGTCTGATAAGTAAAGCTGAAAATCAGGCGAACAGGGCGCAAAACATGCTGAAAGGCAATTTGGATCCGAAGAGGCCCTGGTTCCAAAGTAAGAAAGAGAGGTCGGACGAAAAAAATAAACTTGCCTTAGTGCCTAAAACGGGACCAAAATCAAGCAAGGACGATAAAGACAAACGTAAGTATGTTAAGGAGGAAGTAAATACGGAGGTTTGTGTGTTTAAAAAGACAGAGGGCACAGGAGAGTCGAAAAACCATTTAAAGATTAGCTCGAAAACTATAAGTCACAAAAAATTTATAAGAAATTAATGTTTTTTCCGGATTCAGGCCTCTAATTTTTGAGAACTGTCACTCTATGTTCTGAGAGCTACCAGTTTCCGTGCAATTTCCAAAGACCATTTTTATTATTTTCTTTAGGACATGTAGTTTTTGAGCTACTCCAGAATTGTAATATTTTAATGCGCCATCATCTTTTGTTTCGGAAAGTCAAGTTGGACGTGGGCATTTGTAATACATTATTCATTGCAGGCAATACTAAGCCGAAGAAGAAGAAGAAGGAAGACCCGGAAGAGAGAGTTACTAATGAACTTAAAAAGGTTGCTCTGCTGCAGGCAAAGTTGGTGAAACGAAATCGCAAGCCCAAAAAACTTGGTACTTGCGTGGAAGATGCCGAACAACTGAGGCAAGGCGCTAAAAAAAGGAAGTCGAATTTCACTAGTGAACTGACAAGGACGTCTAAGAAAGACGCCAAGAAGTTGCGGTACAACGCAAACGAGAAGAATTTTGCTAAAAAAGGGCTGAAAGTGAAAAAAAGTAATGTGGGAAAATCGTTTGGGAAGCCGAAGCAAAAAAAGGGGAAGCATTAGATGTCTGTAAACTGATAAGGAAATGTACTCCAGTATAAAAATAAAAGTAATTCTTTTCAAATTGAATGAAAACAATATTATATATTAAGATATTTCTATTTAACAATATATAGCTTATTTCATCAACCTTTCCACAAAATCTACAATTAAGAAATATTACAAGTCATTGTATTTTACGCAAAGAAACAATCAAGGATCCTATAAAAGGCTTCATATGATATCAATATAAATAAAACAAGAAAACTAAGCTAAAACATAAACAATATTTCAACAACTTCACAATAATTATAAAAAATATACATAGAAATAAAATATTCACTGTTTATCCACGTAAAATGCAAATTATAGTAAAAGTATATGTAATGCCTATATATACATATATATATTATATATAGAGAGAGAGATGTTCTACTGAACCAAATTTTGCAACACTTAATTAAAGGAGGAAATCATCTCGGCAGCAATGCCAACAAAATAAATATCTGCATCAGTTCCTTAGAACACCAGCCAATCTGCTCGACTTATTTTCCATAAGTGTGATCAAGCAATTATTTATATCCAGCAAGGACTACCCCTATCAAACAGAATTTCATAATCGTACATGTTCATTACCAGAAAATATATAAAGCTACTTATTTTCACATTTGATGGAAGTGGTTTATCTATGCGGCTGGGTATAAATATATGACTTTATATTTCTTTATATACAATTACCTAACTATATACAGTATATCACAATCTATACAGTGTCAGCGGTATATGTGTGTTTGTACTTATTCCGCAAAACCACATCCGAGTATTTCAAGGCTGTACTTCGGCACTCTGTACATACAATGAACGCAACAGTTCTGTAGTGGTCGTCGGGTGGTTAAGGCTGCTACAGGAGCAGCCTTCCTGGCACTGTCACTTAACGTCTTTTCTTCTCTTTCCTTCACCCTCTGATACTAGAAGAAAAAAATAACAATCATATATAAAACAATCCATCAACTATCACTTTGTCACAAATTAATATAGTCCATTTACTTGACATCTACACATAGAATTTGTCAAATATTTTCGTAATGTTATAATATTGTTATTAGCAAGAAAAACGAACTAGAATCCTCTTAAATGATAGAGGGAAAAATAATCCTACAGATGAATCCTGAAGATTCTATAAGATAAACCAAAGATCATTTTTGCAAATAACTTCAGAAATCTCCATTATTTTTTACTAAGAGTGTTTTTTGTTCGTTAACACAAGTAATGTGTTAACATTCCATTACATTTGAGTGGAAAGTTTTCATATATTTTTTTTGTTTGTATGTTATGTTGAATATTCGAATTTTTTTTAATATAGTTTTCCATTGACGATTACAGATCTTGGAAAACTTTATCTTCAACATAAGATAAATCTTTTAACAACTTTAAACTTTTACACAATGTAAAAATTTTTGACAATTGTCAACATCAGAAACGACAGGAATGAAAAAATGTGGCAGTTTTAAACACAATTCTAAAAATTTATGAAAACTTTCCACTCAAATGTAATGGAATTTTAACACAATTCTTGTACTATTGTGTTAAAAATGTGATTCAAGATGACACTTGTATTGAAAATAGTCATAAACGCTTACCTTTCTATTCAAAATTAACATACTTTTGTAATTTGCATTTCTTTGACAAATTACTAGAAGTGTATACAATTCTATTACAAATGTCATACACTTTTGCAAAGTTTTCACAATTCTATTAAAAGTTGAGTTGATGATTTTTAACAAATATGTAACATTTCTATTAAATTGCCACTATTTTGTGGATAGTTTTCATAAATAGTAATTTACTAGTAATTTTAAAATTACATTTTTGTTAAAATTGACAGTTTTACAAAAATGTTAAAATTACATCACACTATTAAAATTGACATATTCAATTTACAAATTGCCATAAAGTTCATACAATTCTCTGAAAAATTGTCAGACACTTTGAATGGTAATTCTGTTAAAATTGCTAGAAGTTTATACAATTCTCTGAATCATGTCATACAGTTTGAATGGTAATTTTGTTAAAATTGTCATAAACGATCATATAGAGGATCATATTTTCTACATTTTGTAGATTTGACACAGATAGTGGAGATGTCAAGTAAATTGACTATATGGCCTTTTTCTTTTATTTTACCGTTTTGTCAATTGTGTTTCACAATATGTCAAATGACTTTACGTTTTATCAAAGCAAGTAAAACGTCAAATTACATTTTATTCTGTCACTTTCACTTTGTTCCAGTTTATACAATGTCAAATTGCTTTCCTTTTTTGTCAAATCACTTAAATTTTATACCAAATGCTTTTCCCCTATAGTGTGATATATATATATTAGATATAATTTTCATTTATTTATATGATATATACATATAATAAACATATAAATATGGGAAAAGCTTTTTGTATAAAATTTAAGAGATTTGACAAAAAAAGGAATGTCAAATAACATTTTATTCTGTCACTTTCACTTTGTTCCAGTTTATACAATGTCAAATTGCTTTCCTTTTTTGTCAATCACTTAAATTTTATACCAAATGCTTTTCCCCTATTATATGATATATATTACATATAAACGTCGTATATTTATATAACATATTACATATAAATATATGGGCAAAGCATTTGGTATAAAATTTAAGTGATTGAACAAAAAAGGAATGCAATTTGGCATTGGATAAACTGGAAAGTCATTTGGAAAGAAACAATTGACAAAAGGAAGAAAGCAAACCGTCGAATGCAAAAAAAGTAGACAAAAGCAGTTTCGTGTATTTGTTTTTCTTCAAAATGTAATTGTATAAAGGCCGGTTTTACAATCATCAAACATTCTTGTTCCTGGTACAATTACCTAGGATCGTAGGTAATTGAACCTAAAACAAGGATGTTACATGATTGTAAAACCGGCCCTAAAGGTGCCTAAAGTTAGCCAAATACAAAAAATGTCAGTGAAGTCTGTTGTTTAATTGTAATTAATGACATTGACACTTACGTGATATTTCTAATATTACGTTGGTACGAAATCCGTTGTTTAATTGTAATTAATGACATTGACACTTACGTGATATTTCTAATATTACGTTGGTTGCTTGAACAAACTTGATGTTACGACTTGATTTACAACAAGAAAATTTCTTGTCTATTTCTGTTTGCATTTGACTGTATGTTTATTAAAAATATCTTACCGGCACTTCGAGTTTTTCTTCGAATAACATCACTGTCTGGATTGCTTTTGTCCCCTTTGCTTCTAGTGTTTATGATAGGCATTGTTCTTATCGATCTCCTCGTGTTTACGGGTCCAGTCTTGACGCTAGTCTGTCCCTCGGCGATGGCGGCGGGGTTCCCTTTTAACTTGACCCGGTGGACCGTCGTCTGGGTGTTCTTCCGCACCTTCCCGGCGACCTCGATGAGCGGCTCGTCGCTGTCGGAGCTCTCCTCCAGCACCTTCTTTTTAGTGTTGGCGGGCGGCTTGTTCGTCAGCTCCACGCCCATGCACACCTTAATCAGTTCGGCCGCGTTCTCGGAGCACTTTCTCGGCTTCTTGTTGCGCTGGTCCTCCAAGCTGTTGCTGGAGCTGTCCGACTCGTGCCTTTTCCTCTTGACGGCCATCACCGTTTTCGCCTTGTTGTTGGCGACGACGGGCGAGTTCAGCTCGGGGCTGTTCAGCTTGGACGAGGCCCTCGTCCTGACGGACCGCGTGGCCGGGCTGGGGGAGCTCGGCGTCTGGTTGTCAGGGATCGTGATCAGCAGTTCTTCCAGCATGCTCTTCTTGATCACGGGATTGCACAGGTTGCTGTCCGAGTCGGAGAGGGTGGGGCTCTCGGAGCCCCGTTTTTCCGAATTCGAGTACGTGTAGAGCGGCGGGGTGACCCGCATGGGGACCGGCTCGAGGTCCTCCTCCTTCCCGTCCTTCACCTGCTTCGGCTTCAACGGAACCAGGCTCACCTCGACCTGCGGCATCTGCTCCTTGATGACCTGAGGGGCGTGCTGGGTGAGGCTGACCGTTCCCTTGCTCAGGCTGTCCTGCAGGGCGGACGTCAGGACGCAGCATTGCTCCAGCTTCGCCTGGCTGCTGTGGTTCTCGTTGAGGTCGTCGCTGTGCAGGCCTTCCATCTTCGCCAGCTGGGCCTCTATGTCCAGGATATCAGGCACTTGTGTTTTGCTTTTGAGAGGATCGGAAATTTCTGCGTGCGGACTTTGGCTTGCTTGGTTGGGGCTCTTCTCGCTGAGTGCGTCCATGCTTTCTATTCCGCTGTCTTCCCCCTGGGCTCCGGAGTTTGGGGACCTATTGGGCTGTTTGTCCTGCAGATCGGGTTTTCGGTCGGGCGTGTTGCACTTGTCGGGTTCAGGTGGCTTGTCTTTCAGAGGCGGCGGGTCCGTCAGAGTTTGGATTAAATCCTCAACCTTCTCGTCCGGCATCTCCTTCAGCACGATCTCCGTTCTATGGGGGATGCACTGCATGTTCCTGTCGCCGTCTTCCATCAATCTTTGTTTAAACTTAGCCTCCATGTCCATCTCGCCGGTTGGCAGTGTTACTTGCTTGCTGTTCATCTTTTCTGCGATATTTTTTGAATAGCTTTTAAACCGATTCAGGTCCTTGTTTTTGAAATTTTCTTTCAACTTGATTTTCTCTTTCCTCACTTTGTGAGTGGCCAACGACGTCACAGTTCCTATATTGGTAGATCCCAAGACGGCTGTGGTGCTTTGTGGTTCAAAACCGTCTTCGCTTTGACTTAGCCGTCTCTTCTTCTCCTCTGATATAATGCCGTTGCTTTCAGTGTATTTCTTGCTGTTACGTGCCAACTCCGAATCACTTCCCCTCCGCAGCATCAGCTTGTCGGTGTAGTGCAGGCTGTTGTACAGCAGATCTTTTTTATCGATATCCGAGAGGCACATGTTCTTCTCTTTGATATCGTGATTTAATTTCGGCTTCTTAACTTTCCTAGATTCACTGAAGTCACTAGATTGTTCGTTAATTATCAGGTCGGGGATTTGGAGGTCGTCACTAACACTGTCCTTCTTCACTTTCGAATGTTCCTGGATCTTCTTCGGTTTCGCCTTTATTATCGGCGTACCGTCCGGATGCAGCTTAAGCTTCTTCTTGTTGTTGATGACCACGTGATTTCGGCCCCTCAACGATATGTGCAGCGGGGGCACGCGCAGCTCCTCGCCCGCCGCCGAAATAGCCTTTTTTGGTTGCTGTGTGTTGATGAAGCTGACGTCCACCTTGTACGCCGGACTGACGGGCTCGGACTTCTCCAGTTTCAGCCTCAGCTTGATCTTCTCAGTCGGTTTGACGATGTTCGGTGAATCGCGGCCCTTCTCCCTGTTCCTCCCTTTAAACTTCGAATGCTTGCTGCTATCACTATGGCATGACCGGCTCTCGCTGTCACTCTGGTCCGTGGTGTCAGGCCGTATTGTTGAGTTCGTGTCTTCATCGGAAAGATTGCTCGGCGACGGGAGTCCTGTAGGAAAGAAACGGATTTCAATTAAATCAAATTAGAAAATTATTAATGTTACGAGGCTTTCACTTCGTGATATATGGTCAATATTTAAATAAGAAACACTTTGAACTTTGTTAATACCACATTTATTTATATATAGTTTCGATCAAGACCTGATAATTTTCAAACTTGTACTTTTAATGACTTGCAGTTTGGAAATGACCAGTTTTTGGTCGAAACTATAACTATAAATAAATGTGATATTGGTAAAAAAAACACACACAGGTTACTTTGTGAGTATCACTTAGATTTATTTAGTAGTGACTATAGTTTCGACACCTTAACGGGTCATTATCATTATAGTTACTACTAAATAAATCTAAATGATACTAAGTGTTGCTCATCTAAATGTGATATTAACAAAGTTCAAAGTATTCTTATTCAAATTAGAAAGTTACACATTATCAAAGGATGGAAATGTATGATTGTGTACCTGTAAATACATCTCTGAATTCTTCCTCCTCGCTGTCGCTGCATGAGTGCGGTTCCAGTTCACCGGTCAGTGGATTTATTAAATAAACGGTTCGATCTTTATCGTTCAGTAGTTCGTCGGGAAGATCGGGCGGACTTCCAGCCAGTTCTCTCTCTAAACTTGGCAGAAGGTGGTCCAGATCCGCTTTAAGATCCGGTATAGAAGGTACAAGTTCTTGTACTTGAGGCATAGGTTGTACAGATTGTTCCCATTGTCTTGTATTACTTTTTGTGTTGGGGTAAGGTGGTGGGTAGATGTTGTAAGGCACAGGATTTCTTGCAGCTATCAAGTTATTTGCCGGACTGGGTATTGTCTTTTTTCCCATTAGTAAACTGTTATTGGGGACGATGGTATCCTTAAGTGTTGAGTTAACAAGTGCCGTTTTTTGTATCACTGCTGCCGACTGTCTTGTTATTGAGTTGTTTTGTATGCTGCTGTTTGAATAAAGCATCTTGCTAGTCGTGGAATGGGGCACTGTATTTACATTTAGTATACTAATCGATGAAGATGCGGCGTTAGTTATTGCAGTATTGACGGCGGGTGGTACTTGCGGTGGTGTCGGTAAAGTTCTTACAGTCTGTAACATTTTATTTGATAGAAAAGTTGAAGGCATCCTCTGTGTTGTCGTGACTGCTGCCATTGTTTGCACAGTGTTTACGTCTAAGACAGGCTCCGAATTTGCACTGATGGTCCGCGACGACGTCGGCACCCCCTCATTCTGCAGGAGGTTCACCAACAATGGACTGGATAATGTGACCGGAGGATGTTTCCCGGGATAAGGAGGAGGAGGTGCCGTGAAGTTAACACTATTCGCACTTGTACTTTCTCTACTGCTATGCATAGCCTGATTCATACTGGTGAATGGAAATGGTCCCGCATAACCCTTGGTCGTGGGCGGCGTTGAATTACTTGTAGCACTTGGTACCGGCACTTTGGGAACGATACTATCTGGTGGGCACACCACATTTGGGGAAGGGAATTGCACTTTTTCAGTGGGCACTGTACTCTCGGACGAAGCTGTGAGCAACTGCGACAAGTTACTACTGCCGGGCCCATTTGACGTGCCATCTGCAAAAGATTCAAACAATCAGGCACAAGTTCCCAAACAAATTATCTCCACCTCGTCATGAATATTGCTAATTTGATAATCTATGAATATGATTTGAACAAACCTTGTTGTCCTGTGCGAAGGATTATCTCCTGCGGTTCAGATGTGGCGGTGCCGGCCAGCCGGAGCGATATAACCTGATCGCCCTCGACCTGAACACTCAGAATGCCTAGCGCCCTAAGCTGTTGGGACCCATCGTTGGCCAGCTGCCTCAGCCGCAACGCTGCTTCCCTAGGAATAGACAGCGTCACGCGAACCGAATTCCAAGGCTCCAGTTTGTGCACTTTGAGCGGTTCACCCAAGAGGCCTTGCAGCTTTTTCAGGACAAGATCAAACTGGCCCGGGAACCCGGGGTCCGATAGGTCTCCCTCACAGGTCACCACCGTTGTTACAGTGCAGCCTGCGCTGTCTGCTGCCATCTGCAACGATACAAGCCACGCTATTAATTCGGCCGTTCAAGCAACAATCACCAACGAATCAATTAAGAAAATAGTGCCTTAATTAAAATATTATTGAATATTAAAGCGAATATCAAATTACTAATGAATAATTTTTGATTGGTGCGCAAAATTAATACATTATAATCAAGCATGATTATTTGCTCCGGTCTTATTAGGTTCCGGTTGCAATTTTTATTTATATACACGCATAAATTAAAGCAGGTGTAATTGTGTACGTATTTTTTTTTAATAATGGTTAAAAATGCCAGCTTAAAATACATTATAAGGTTTGGTGAATGATTATAATTAACAGAAGGTAAAATAATGACCCGGTGGTGCGGAAATTGCGATAATTTTCTGGGCAATTCAGGTGCACGGGACATATTTAATTAATTTCGGTCGAATCCTTGCGTGAAATAAAATAGGGTTGTAAATTTTTACGCTGGGCTATTATAATGCACGAGTAGAGGACTTGATGGGGCGAATTGTCGAAGAAAGGGGCATCGCCTCAAAGTTCAGCGGCGGCGATAATTAAGAAGTACATTCAGTAATTAGTAAAACGTGTATTTATTCGGTGAAGAAAGATGAAAGAAAAAGATGGATCTGTAAGCAGCCATCTTGTATGGCTAGACGGGGGAGTGTATATTTCCATGTGTTCTATTGTCAAATATCGCTATTTGGGACTTTTATCTTGCAAATAGCGCGGATTAAATGAAATACCCGCACGATCCGATTTCCTGCCCTAAACTCTGGCGCCCCAAATAAATCGCGTTCAACTGTTTTTACGGAAATTGATTTGCCTACGGGCTAAGAAACATTACATACCCCATTTTATGTGACACACTTTTAAAACACAAACACTCAATTGGGAATATGCAGAATGGATAGGTTTCAGTGGTTAAACGACACTGCTCCTTTAACGTACACTTGCTGATAAAAAGTTTCTAAAAACGCACATAATCTTTTTACAAATAGTTTATACGCTTTCAACAATAACAACTGGACGCCATTCGAAATGCGCACACTGAATGCGCGCTGCAAACTGCCAGCAAAGGATCACGGGTAGTCCGCCAAATTTCAAAAATACATTAAAAATAATAGTCTTGCCCCTAAATTTGCACATCTAATTCGATAAACTTCAAACCACGCAAAATATAATTGAGATTATGAAAGAAAAACCAATCGCCGCGTTGCAATAAAGTTAAAAACAACAAAAACAAATGAACTTGTAACATGGCACCGACAAAAATCAACAAAAAAAATTTGAAGATCTACATTATCAATCAACAAACAAAAGCCTACACAAAGTGAACGGCGATAACTTTTATATAGTTACTCAATTATTGATCACCGCAGTCATTTCCGGTATGAAGTGGAGGCCATTTTGGGATTCGACTGTCACAGTTTGACGTAAGCCGGATTTTGTTAAACAAAAGATTTAAAACCCGATAAATCAAACGTAAGTAACACTTTAAAAACTCCCCAAACTCTCATACAGCAATTTAATCCAAACACTTATTACATCCCCCCACAGCCAAATTTTTCATAACCTCCCTTATTATGTAACAACATTAATAGGTTACTTTCCTCATTCATAAATCCTAGATGTCCGAAGACTTATTAGCTAAATTTTTCCCAACCTCGCTTATTATATGACAACATTAACAGCATATTTTCCACAATCGCAAATGTAGATGTCCGAAGCAGTAGCGAAGGTGAACAAGCCCCAGCTGCGCGGCCTCCTCCACGGGCAGATCAAGATTAACTTGATCGTCGCGATCGGGCTGTGCGTTGGGGCCGGTTTCGCCCAGAAGTTCCTCTTCAACGATGCCCGCAAGGCCACGTACGCCCAGTTTTACAAGTGAGTTTTTCTTCCCGGCGCTGCCCGCAGTAGTAATGAGCACGTTCAATTCGCAGGACCTACGACATCGAGAAGACGTTCAACGAGATCAGGAACAAGGGGCTCTTCGATTCGTGCAAGGCTGATTAAGTAGATTCGTTAATACCGTTAGAAATTTTTAGATGTACCATACCCTTAAATATAAAATAGAATAAAGATTTAATTCGTATGAGTTTTAATTATCACAAATGAAAATCAAATCATTATTATGTATAAATGTGTAAATGTGTAAATTTTTAATAAATAATGCAGTTTTTACTGTGTAGGTATCACAGTTTATGAACTGTGATAGATCAGATTCCCATTAGTTACAGAACTACAGCAGATTTAACAGTTTATGAACTGTGATACCTACAAAGTAAAAATTGCATTATTTATTTATACATAATGTACCATGAAGTAAAAGCCTCCAGTGTTATATTAATACATTTTAAATACTTTTCTTCCCCTAAAGTAGCCACAGTGTGGCAAAATAATTGTTACAAGATTTAATTTGTATGAATTTTAATTATCGCTAACGAAAATCAAATAATTATAATGTATAAATGTGTAAATTTTAAATACCTTTCTTTGCCTAAAGTAGCCACAGTGTGGCAAAATAGTTGTTACAAGATTTAATTTGTATGAGTTTTAATTATCGCAAACGAAAATCAAATCCTAATAATATATAAATGTGTAATTTTGAATATCTTTCTTCGCCTAAAGAAGCCACAGTGTGGCAAAACAATTGTTGCAAGAATAACTCAATACATTTGTTTGAAAGGTTTCAAAAGTTTTATTACTTTGTGATGTTATTTAAAAGTGAAAATGAAAATCTATTCATAAGTTTTATTGGTATCCATTTCTCATTATGTAACGATGGCTTATGTCTGCCTTACATAACAATATTATTGCCCAAGCAAAGAGCTGCTACAATATAAGGAACTGGACATGATTGTCGGTGTAATTATAATTCATGCAAACGAAAATCTATCTATGGTGCATAATCTACCTTACAGTGTAAAGGTAACGTGTACTTTATTGGAATTAATTATTACATAACGATGACCTGCTTCTGTTTATTATACAGGGTAATTAAAAAACATTTGGTATTTTGTTCGGGAAGTAATTTTATGATAAAAATGTCATATGGACATAGATCAGATTCTCATTAGTTATAGAACTACAGCAGATTTAAATTTAAATTGTTTGTTTCGGCAATTCCAAGGCATCACTGATTTTAGAAACTTACTATAAAACACCCTGTATAATAGATAGAAGCAGGCCATACGCCTAACATAAATCACCCTGTATAGTGCTAAGCAAAAAGCTATCTTGACTTTGCAATATAAGAAGCTGAACAGAACTGTTCAATTCTAAGGCATCACTGATTTTTGTATTACTTTTTTATATTGTTCTTGTTTTGTAACTAATGGGAATATGACCTATATCTATATGACATTTTTATCTTAAAGTTACTTCCTCTAACAAAATGGCAAGAAACCTACTACAAAACACCCTGTATAATAGATTGAAGCAGGCCATACACCTAACATAAATCACCCTGTATAGTGCTAAACAAAAAGCTATCCTTACTTTGCAATATAAGAAGCTGAACAGAACTGTTCAATTCCAAGACATCACAGGTTTTTGTATTACTTTTTTTACTTTGGTCTTTTTTTTAAAGTAATGGGAATATGACATATGTCTATATGACTTTTTTAAATTAAAGTTACTTCCTCCAATAAATGGCGAAAAACCCTCTATAAAACACCCTGTATAATAGGTAGAAGCAGGGCATACACTTAACATAAATCACCCTGTATAGTGCTAAGCAAAAAGCTATCTTGACTTTGCAATATAAGAAGCTGAACAGAACTGTTCAATTCCAAGACATCACTGGTTTTTGTATTACTTTTTTTTACTTTGGTCTTGTTTTGAAAGTAATGGGAATATGACCTATGTCTATATCACATTTTTATCTTAAAGTTACTTCCTCCAAGAAAATGGCAAGAAACCTACTATAAAACACCCTGTATAATAGGTAGAAGCCAAACACCTAACATAAATCACCCTGTATAGTACTAAGCAAAAAGCTATCTTGACTTTGCAATGTAAGAAGCTGAACAGAACTGTTCAATTCCAAGACATCACAGGTTTTTGTATTACTTTTTTTACTTTGGTCTTTTTTTTAAAGTAATGGGAATATGACATATATCTATATCACATTTTTATCTTAAAGTTACTTCCTCCAAGAAAATGGCAAGAAACCTACTATAAAACACCCTGTATAATAGGTAGAAGCCAAACACCTAACATAAATCACCCTGTATAGTACTAAGCAAAAAGCTATCTTGACTTTGCAATATAAGAAGCTGAACAGAACTGTTCAATTCCAAGACATCACAGGTTTTTGTATTACTTTTTTTACTTTGGTCTTTTTTTTGAAAGTAATGGGAATATGACATATGTCTATATCACATTTTTATCTTAAAGTTACTTCCTCCAAGAAAATGGCAAGAAACCTACTATAAAACACCCTGTATAATAGGTAGAAGCCAAACACCTAACATAAATCACCCTGTATAGTACTAAGCAAAAAGCTATCTTGACTTTGCAATGTAAGAAGCTGAACAGAACTGTTCAATTCCAAGACATCACAGGTTTTTGTATTACTTTTTTTACTTTGGTCTTTTTTTTGAAAGTAATGGGAATATGACATATGTCTATATCACATTTTTATCTTAAAGTTACTTCCTCCAAGAAAATGGCAAGAAACCTACTATAAAACACCCTGTATAATAGGTAGAAGCCAAACACCTAACATAAATCACCCTGTATAGTACTAAGCAAAAAGCTATCTTGACTTTGCAATATAAGAAGCTGAACAGGACTGTTCAATTCCAATGCATCACTATTTTTTGTATTACTTTTTTACATTGTTCTTGTTTGGTAAGTAATGGGAATATGACTTATGTCTATATGACATTTTTATCTTAGTTACTTCCTCCAACAAAATGGCAAAAAACCTACTATAAAACACCCTGTATAATAGATAGAAGCAGGCCACACACTAATATTGACTAAAATTTCTATAATTTACATTATGAATATGTGTTTAAATGAAAATTCTGGAAAAATTGTAAAACAAGTACTACCTATTGTAAGTTTTTCACACTTTCGGGTACATTTTTTAACTAGTTTTTGCAGAAATGTTTTCCTAAAATAATCCAGTTTTTTTATCTGGTGGATGGAAATGACGATTTTGGTGATTTAATTTAAAACATTTTGCACATTAATTTAAATCAATGAAAGTGGAACATGAAGGAAAAGAATGAATAAGATTCTTTCAAAAATTTTCATAAAGGTGAATAATTAATGAAGCAATGACTGCAATTTCAATTTTTTTGTTCAGTTAATACCTGAGGAATTGTTAAAATTATACATACTAAAAAGTTTCCACAATTTACATAATTATTATTATCAATATGTGTTTAAATAAAAATTCTGGGAAAATCGTATAACAATTATGTTGAGTTTTTCATATTTAATTTCAGAATTAGTTTTTGCAGAATGTTTCCCTAAAATAATCCAGATTTTTTCGAACTCTATTAATCCATGAAAGAGTCAAAGTGGAAATTGTGACAAAACTATTTTATGTTGTTCAAGATTAAGACTTTATACTGTAATAATTACAGGGTGATCTTATAACTCTTATTATTAGGATTCTTATATTATTAAATTCTTTATTAGGAGGATTACGTACAGTTGCTCAAACAATTTCTTATGAGGTAAGATTGTCTATAATTTTAATATCTTCTTCTAATTTTTAACATGGAATATTAAATATTTAAATATTTTAGAACTGTGGGGGTGTATTTATAATTTTCCATTGCTTTTAATAGGAATGTTATCACATCTGTGATGCAGCTTTTACATAAAAATTGGTTTAAAAAACGTTGTATAAAGTTTAAAGACAGATTTCAAGAAAAGTAGAAAATTTTTATCTGCTGCAAGTAAGATTTTAAGTTAAAAGTTACGGAAACTACTAATAAAGTTTGCATTTTTGTGAAGGGAACGTTAAAAAATGTATTGAGTAAAATTCATCATTCATTATACAGAGTGTTTTATAAATAAACAAAAAAAAAACTATACGTGGCGATGTTGGTCATAAAATTGAGTTGAAAATATTAATACCAAAATATTGCCAAAATATTGCCAAATATTGCTAAATATTACCATGCTTTCTGTGTGTATGCAGAGTATCCACAGCTTGAAAATAAAGTCGACTAATTTGTGTTGTTTTATGGCTTCTCTTCATTTTTAAATATTCAATTAACTGCATTTTTGATTTTTTTTTTTTCATTTCGCGACATTTTGGTATTACTATTCTTGACTTGGAATTTTATGACCAATATCGCCACATGTAGCTTTTTATCCTATTTAGAAACACCCTGTATATGTAGTTTTAATATAAAATATAATTTTCAATAAAAAGTTATACAGTATAAATGGCATTATTATAACACCATGTTTTAATAAAACTGTGGGAAAACTATACTTTGCTGCATTTTGAGTTGTAATTTTACATTTTCTTAAAGCGGAATTTTTGATAAAGCATTGTGAAAATTGTATGAAAATTCGGCTGTGTTTTTATATAGAAAACACTTTACATAAATATTTAGAATTTGATCCTGCTCACTGCAAGTGCAAATTGTGGGAAAACTATAGGTAGTTTTCTATCTATAGACTATTGTCTCCTAAAATTTTTATATCTTTTTGGTGACTGTACATTTAAGCAGTCTATAAGTTGGTTAAAATTTGTCAAGTAGTAGTCTCTGTATGCATTATTATAACGTTTTCTATCTATAGACTATAGTCTCCTAAAATTTTTATATCTTTTTGGTGACTACATTTAAGCAGTTTATAAGTTTGCTTAAAATTTGTCAAGTTTGTATGCATTATTATAACATGTGTATTTTTAGGCGCTTTTAGTTTTAAACATTTTCTTTCGGGTGTAATACAGGGTGTTTCAAAAAAGCTACTTATGCTTCCCACTTAGCTCACTAGAGGGCGTAAAACATCTTTACTTTAGGGAAAATACAAACTGATTGACAACACTGTATTTTGACTGACAGTGACATTTATTCCAAGTCAAATGCCAAACTTGGGTACTCTGAAACGAGTGAATTAGTTAAACTGTTTTATTTTGTGAAAGGCAAAAGTGGTATAAACTTCTGCGACAATGTTACTGTTGCTCTAGAATAGAAGAGGTGCAGACGCATTATTATGAAGGTAATTAGATAGATAAATAAGAATGTGACATTGACAGATGTTTTAAGGTTATTAGTATTATATTTGCTATGTTGCCACTTTTCCAATAAAATAATATTATCTTCATTTTCATGCAACGTAACGTTAAAACGGTGGGATTTATAGATGCAGTGTTCGCGAAATTAAACTGTACTAAAACTGTACGCATATTGTTCTCGTGTAAACATTTTGGGATAGTCTAAGACTCTGGAAGACGGTTTTTAATCATTCAATCGGTACGCCACTGCAACTGTCACATTGACAGCCAAACTGCCAAAACGTCAGTGTTGAAAACTGTAATTGGAAACTTTGGAGTGTTTCCAACATAAGTTTCGTACGGGTTTTCCCAGACACTCGATGTAAATGTAGGTAATTATCTACTGATAGGTTCAGAACTTATAATACTATAACTTATTCTATTTTTGTTCGTGTTAATCAATTTTATCAAGTCAAAATTGACTTTAATAACATACTTCTGTCAGTTTAGTACACTGTAAAAATAATTGAAAAGCAAAGCTAGCCGCGAATCATGTAAAAATCATCTCTTAAGGTAACGTTGCACTAACGCTATCGTGGCGCCCTCTTATGGAAAGTGCGTAGTTGAGACACAAACCACCCAAAAACAGGCAAATAACTTGGACATGTCTGTGACTAGGAATCACCTATCTATGTAGTAACCTTGGTCATAACCTTGGTTTAATTATCCTCATTAACATAGCTCATTAATGAGTACTGATTGCCTCCCACTATTCGATTTATTTGTCATGTGAGTGCAATTAAAATATTTATCAGCTTACCTTGTATCATTCAGTCAGACTTGGATATATTCTTCTGAAGTATTCACATCACAAATTGTTTGTAACGTAAGTATTTTGTCTTGGCCCTTTCTCCTTCAGAGGTTAACAATAATAACAATAAATTACAGCCGAAACATGTCGGAGACAAATGTGTTACCCAGTGTCGTTCCACTGCCCCTTCCCGACGATGAACTGAAAGAAATCATCGAAAAGGCAAAAGATTGGGCACTAATGCACGGGGCTGCTATGCGCTCCAAATCGAACTTTTCAAACGACACGTTGAATTTTGCCCCGTTCATACTCACACCGTCGGCCTTTCCGAGAAAAGAATTCACCAGGGCCGTTGATCTACAGGCGACACTTAATGAACTCATGCACAAGGTTGCGCACCACCGACAGTTTCTGACGCACTGCTTGAAAGATATTGTACAGGTAGACGATTTTACGGGCAATCTGTTCAAGATCTACGAAACCATTCAAGACGAAGGGGTAACGCAGGTAATAATAAGTATAATTCCTAAATTTAACGGACCAAGTTGACCCTTAAATAAATTACGAATTCACTCTTCCAGTAGCAGTTACCTTTTGATAACATATGTATCCCTCTAGCCAATTAGTCTTGGTCTCCTCCGTTCTGATATGATGTTGGAAAGATTGTGTTCATCCCCTGGAAAGAATTGCTCACAACAGCCCCCGGTTTGCTGCTGGAAGCAGGTGGAATTCAATTCTATTGCATCAGGGTTTGGGTGGCTTGGTCCCGCATCAGCTCAAATACAGAGGTGACGAATTACGCAATCATTAACTACACAAATTTGCTTGAATAACTAATATTAACTATATAGTGAACTTGATAATATATTTTTTTGTTATTTGCATGTTCAGATATATTGTATTTGCAGCGATTATCTCTGGGGTTGTTGCGGTCCGATTATTTGGTACACTGTAATGCTGGCAACAAAATAAAGCAGGTGGAATTTAATACAATCGCCTCCAGCTTTGGAGGAATTTCTAGTCTTTTCCGTGTCTTTAATAGGTATGAAAAAGTAAATTCTGATGCACGATGAATATGCATGAGTTACATTTATATCATTAAAATACGCTCACCTACCTGCTTTATACAGTTAAATACTCAATTGACTACTACAGTATGCTGTTTTGGTTTCGCTTTTTGTGCTTACATATAGTGGTTAATAAATGAGCAATTGAAAACCGGCGTGATGGAAATCCATTTTTTTTTAATTCGGATATGTCCAACATCCCCTGTACATTTCTGGACTTATACGAATTTAAAAAAATGTACTTACACCACTCTGGTTTTTAACTGCTCAAAATAATGTTGCAAGCTAATAAGCTAGATATTTTAATACGAACATGGGTCTTTGGGGTATCACCCGCCTTGCACTGGAAACATGCCATTAATTTTTTTCAACATTTATTTAGGTTTGTCCTTCAGGAATTGGGGTATTCAGAAAAAATTGCAAATGTAAGTATGAATTCTCAAGTGCATATCTATTATTACATATTACATTTAGTTGCCAGAAAACAATGCTTTACAAGGCCTATGCTCAGCAATGTTGGAAGCCCGGAAGATGTACGGAAAAGAGAATGCCGTGATACTATTTGTAGTCGAAGACATCACTTATAATATATGTGATCAACGGTTCCATGAATTTGAAATTAGACGGCTGAATCCAGACGTCAAAGTTTTGCGAAGAACCCTCACAGATATTGCTAATAAAGCAAAATTGGGCGCAAACAATGAGCTGATTATGTACGTATTATACTTCTCCTTTGAGTGCCATCATCAGTTTATTGGAAGTTGCAATATTTAATTAAGCACTTATGCCCATACATGGCAATGCATATAGCCCCCAAAAAAAATTAATTATATACAATTGGTGTAGTGATGGTTTTGAGGTTGCCGTCGTCTATTTCCGAGCTGGTTATGAACCAAGCCATTACCACTGCCAGAAGGAATGGGATGCCCGATTGATGCTGGAAAGATCGCAAGCCATAAAAAGTCCGTCCATACAGTATCACCTGGCTGGCACTAAAAAGGTGCAGCAGGAACTTGCAAAACATGGAGCCATTGAAATGTTTTTGAGCGAGGCAACTAAAATTGATGCGGTCAAAGATGTGTTCACTGGCCTCTACAGCTTGGATTTTGATGAATTCGGCGAACAGGGAGTGCAAATGGCGCTAGAGTCTCCAGAAAGGTTAACACTTCCCATCATACGTTCTATATTCAGCAAACTAATTGATACGTAATTTTAGGTTTGTATTGAAACCGCAGAGGGAAGGCGGTGGGCACAATATATACGGTTTGGAGGTGAGAGAAGCGATGATGAAGATGCAAAATTCCAAAGATCGCACTGCTTGGATTCTGATGGAGAGAATAAATCCACCGATTTGTAGAAGCTACATGATTCGGCCGGGAGGACCTGAAGTACCCGAATTAGTTGACCTGGTTTGCGAGTTAGGCATTTTCGGCGTAATCATAGGGTAATATTTGATCAACCTTAGATGTTATTTTTAACCCCTTTCTTGCAGGGACTCGACAAAGATTCTGAAAAACGAACAAGTGGGGCACATGCTAAGAACAAAAATATCTACGGCAAACGAAGGTGGGGTTGCTGCGGGTCTAGGGGCGCTCGACAGCCCATACCTCATCGACTAATAAGCATGTAATTACCAAAATGGTTAGGCGGACCAAAGCATGGATACATATTTTTCTAGTTATGTATGGAAAATAATAAATAAATTTCAAGTTTTATAATTATTTATTAAGTATACATTTGTAAAAAAAATATTTCTCCAAATGTAATGAAAACTTGCTTAAATTTATAAATAAAATATAACCAGATGTGAAGTAAGGAATAAAAATGAGTTCACAAGATGATAAAAAACATATAGATTACATACAGGCGGTGCCCAAGACACTAGCCATGTTATTTTAATAATACTCGATTGATAAAACCAACGTTATTCAATTTTATTATTAAAATAGCCGAATTAATCAAGTCTCAGCATGTCAAAAATAAAGAACTGAAATCAACTTATACTAGACAAAATAGATTTAACAATTAGGTACGAAAATAATAAATAAACAATAAGGTAGGATCGTCAATCTTAAAACAAAGTCATAATAAAGGTAGCGAAAACTGGAATTAAAAATATATTGTAGTAGATAAATATGCTCATCACAAGTCCATCCCTTACGTTAAATAAAAACACAACTTTCAATTACTTACACCGATGAAAGTTTAAGAGATCGCACTATGTTCAATATTTACAAAGCGTCACTTATCCATTTCTAATTTTATACGTTCTCGCAGGCGTTTTGCTGGTGGCTCGTCGATATCTTCCAAGCCGGGTAGTTGAATTTTCGTTTCCGACGCTTCAGAGGGCTACAATATAACAGGTTGTTACTACCACACAGACCAAATCTATTTTTAAAACGTAAATTACATCGTCGTGTTGTGAAGAATTAATTACTGAACTTACCTGAGCATCAATTCCTTTATTAACAGCAGGCTGCAGTATATAAAGAAAAACAGTAACTCCAAAAAGGAAGAAGGTTAATAATTACTTACTTGAACGTCAGTTCCGAGGGGTCCGCAAGGCTCCGGTTTCGCCTTGGACTTCGGCTTCTTCGTCCTCTCGGTGTTGACCATCGAGAGGGTGATGCCGGTCTTCTTGTTCGGCTGGTACTGCAGTTCGGGAGGGAGGAAAACTCGCGTATTTACAAAATCTTGTTGCGGGTGGAAATACATGGTGGGAACTCTTGTTTCCGCAGGATCTTTGAGGTCATAGTTTGTCGTTTTTGTTAATAGTAATCCTGATGCAAGATCACATAAGGCCCAAATTTTCTAAAACGGCAGTTATGAAATACATTAAGCAAAAATTCGGATCCCCTTGCCAACATTGGAGAGAAAATAATACCTTGCCATCAATTTATTTCTATCTTATGATCCTATTTTGCATTTATAGATTAAATTGAATGGATATTAAAGTACCTAGTCAATAGAATCACTTATAATAAAGAAATTCGCAAATACAATTCTTTTGGTGTTTATATTTCTAAGTAGGCAACACTGATCATCGTTAGCTACTATGTTATTTGGATATTTTTGGCTATTATGCATCCAATTTAATATTTCAATATCAAACGATTCTCTGGTGAAATTGGAAGAACTTGAATCGGAAAAATTGGAAGAACTTGAATCGGTGATTGAAGTTATAGCTGCACAGTGTAATTAAATCTTATAAGTACAAGAAGCTGTCATGTTAGTGCAATATTATTTTCTCTATCTGTACTGTTGGTAAGGATGATGAAAATAATATAGGCTTACATAATTAATTGAATCGTCATCGGGTCTTAAAGCGTCTTTATGATTCTTCATCCTTTCTATCAAATTTTTATAAAATCCATAACTGAAATAATCACTTTTAGTAACAAGTGGTTCTAAAATGAACCACAAACATTGTCTAGCTTTAATCAGGTCTGCTACATCATCCCATTTGGAGAGCCCCGGGTCATGGGCTAACACAGGGACGGCAAAAACTAACATATAATCAGGTAGTATATGTGGTAATTGACTCATAGCTTTATCCATTTGTCCAGTTCCCATTGTCAAAGTCTTAACGTAATCCCTCCTTTTGTTAATATCAGTGATCATATAATTTTTTATAGTTGTTCTAACTTTAGCGTCTGGCTCTTTGCCGGCTAAGGCGTAATATCCCATAAAGTCTAAAGGCAGACACTTATTCGACAGGCCGCGTCCCAGACCCTTGTGTAATTTGGCAGCGAATATCTCTCTGACTTGCTTCACATCGTCGATCATCAGCGTCGACAGGTTGTAGAACTGTTCGGCAGTGTACTGGTCACCGACGCCCTTCTGCTCGCAGACTTTCAGCATCGCACAGCCGGCCGACAGTCTCAGCCAAGACATTTCGGCCTGAGTCAGACGCCCGGACTGCAGCAGATCCCCCTTGTGAAGTATAAAGGCGCTCAGCATTCGGAATGTCTTCTGAGCAGACGCAATGTCTTGTTTCAGGCCCAGGAGCCAGCGCGCCATCGATTTCAGGCCTTCTATTTTGCAACGCGTCTCTTCCGGTAGGTCCTCTTCGGCGCACCACGTCTCTGAATCCATGCAGTCATCGCCGTCTTTTACGTCTTTTACCAACAGCTCTTTGACAATCTATAACCAAATATCATTTGTAACACACGAAATTAATACTTAACAATACGTGATCATTTATATGTATTCAATCAAAATGGGCGCCATTGATTTTAATGTCCGACAGGTGAAAGCCGAGTTAGGAAAACATTTTTGTTGGTAAACATGAAAAATGGCAAGATATGAAGAAAAGGTCATATAATTTTCAATTTGTAGTTATAATTATTGACAGCCGGCAGTGCTGCCTGCAATGAGTTTGTGTTTGACAAAATTGTGAGTCGCTTCCATTTAATTTTGTGGTACCGACAAAAAAGTCATGGGACTGCTGAATTGAGCGAATGGAAGTGTCTGCTAATGAAATCCTCACAAATTGTTGACGGGTAGTTTCAATATTATTAAGTTTAAGGTTTTATCCACATAACCAGTTATTTATTTAAGGTATTATTCGTACTTACTGGTATTGTTATTTTTGATTTTATTTATTATTTATTTATTTTTATTTTGCCCGACTAGTTTCAGTTTGTTCAGCAAACGTCAAAAGGCGTAAAAAGTGTAATTTTGCTGTGTATATCTTGATTATATTTCATTATAAATATTTGGAATTATATTTAAATTTTGATAGATGTTTGTTTCAATATTATTGATCAAATTACACAAAACGGTTTGGTAGCCCCGGTTAAGTATTAATTGAAGTAATTACCTTTCTTGATACAATGTTTTTTATTTGCACTTTACACCTTTCCGGAACATTAAAAGCTATATGTCCCAATGTCACGATGGCAGTGCGGTAATGTGAGGAACTGGAATCTAGGTTGTTTTTGGCGGTTTCCAAAATAGAAGGAAACAGTGTCTCGTGTAAATCGGGCATATTCACGTATATGCACCGGATTGCCCCCTTCGCTTGTTTCGGCGTGCCAAATTCGGCGAAATTTTTGCAAAGTGGCGCTAGGGTGTCCATCAGACCAGGAAAATCCTCATCTGGAAACACATTCTTGTAAAGACTTGCGAAACATGCGAACATAAAATACTTACAAAGACACTTATATTTCCCCAGAAAAGTGAATATCGATAAAACTAAAGGTGCAATACTGTCATCGTCCAATTGCAACATTTCCATCAACTCCTCCAAAACGTCTTCGTGGTGAAAGTGCGAGGGAAAAACGCAGCTTAACATGACCAACAGCTTCAGCCCCCGGTCGCCTGCCGTCGCAGGGTGCAGCCCCACTTCCTCTATTGTGTTTCCACCTCTTAAGCAATCATCGACGTACCCGACGAGTAATTTTATAGCCTGATGATCCACCATTACGCTGCTGACACGTTCCAGTAGCATTTTCACCGTATTATAGTACAAGTTCGTCATGACAGGCTGCCCGAGCTTTTTTAGCACCGCCGCCGTCGCCTCCGAGCATTCCTGACAGGCAACGGACGGCCTGGCGACGATCTCCATTGCTTCCAGTAACGAGTGGTCTTTGCGCAGATGCGAACTAAATTTGGTCAGGAACTCATGCGCTTTCACAGGCTCTGGTAGACACCTCGACAGGGCGTTTATCTTGCTGTTGCAGTCTTTCTGGACGTCCGGGCTGGAGGGCCGCTTGTGAAGATCGAGCCATTCCAGCACCAGTTTCCTAACGCAGAGCTGGTTCTTCTGCAGCTCCATGAAGGCCTTCGTGGCGTGCTCATCGACGGTGCCCAGCAGGTGATACAATTTACGCATTCTCTCGGGGGCTGGCAGCTGGTATGGAACCAAGCAGGTGTTTAACAAGCGCTCGACGAGAAGCTTGTCCTCCATCCCCGCCATGTAGTAGCCGTTCAATATCTTGTCTTTAATCCACGTAACGGCTTTCTTGGTGGCGTTGGGGACGTCCGGATCGCTCAAGTGTTTCCTTAAAGAGATGATCCTACAGTAGATGGTATGTATATACAAACTTAAAAAATAAAAAACCTACCTATAGATCATGGCCAAGCCGGACATTGCTTCTTTGCGGATTTTAAATTTCTTATCCAAAGTCCTCTCCTTGACAAACTCCAGCAGATCTTCGGAATCGGATACCACCTGGAAGTCCCGGCGAGCGGTTGTGACGATCGCCATTACCACTTCGTATCTGACGTTCTCCTCGGCGTCGTGCTGCCTCATTTTAAGCGTTTCCGTTATGTCTTTTCTCAAGTCTGGATGGTTTAGTAAGAAGTGCATGGAGTACTGCACGCATTTTGTGCGGATGGCCACGGAAATGTCATTAAACCGTCCCAGGAAAGCGCGCCACAAGGCGCTGTGCCTGCGCGCCAGTTCCGAGTCCTTTTCACTAAACATCCGCGCCAATAAAGCGACGGCGCCTAATCTCTCACTTTCCAGCGGACTCTTTAATTTACACTCCAGCTGTGGCAGGACAGCCGCCAAAACTTGCGGACAGATGTGGTTCAGCTCGTAAATGAGGTCGTAAACCTTTCCGCATATCTGCAGCGCCTTGTCTTCCTTCCCAAGTATGAGGACCTGGTTGAAGAAACCTTGGATGTAAGGTTCCAGTGTGTCGGATGTTTTTATGATTAATTCTTTAGCGAGGAAGTAGGCGTTTTTACGCTGCGTCTTGTTCGGTTCGACAATGTTCAGTAAAACGATGTCTAAAAGCTCGTTGCTGACAGCGTCACTTTCCGTTATCAACGGACACAGCACGTCCAGCATAAAACTTTTAACCCTGCCGGAATGTTCGTCGTTCACAATCTTGAACATGAGGTGGAACAGGGCGCAGAATATCTCCTGGCAGTCCTCCAGCTCGAAGCACATGTTGAAGGACTTGACGTAGGCCAGGTTCTCGAGGAGGTAGAAGTACCGCTTGAACGCGGCGTCCTTGGGGTCCTTGAGGCCCGAGAGCTGCGTGATCAGGAAGAGGAAGATCGTCTTCACCTGGTCGGTGTCCTTGTAGGGAGCCTCGGGCGCGTACACGCGCAGGACGTCCGCGATGCAGCACGCTATCAGCAGCTGGACGTCTCTGGAGGGGTGCGACAGGAACTGGTCCTCGGCCAGGTGGAGCGCTAGTGGAATGTATTGCTGGTACGCGCCCTCGTCCTGCCCCATCGCCTGCAAGGTGTGCGCCAGCGTTTTCAGGCGTCTGATCATCTCATCCGCCCCTAGGTCTTCGGTTATCGGTCTGCAACCCGGCGGGTAGATTATCTCCGACATTTTGTGCACCTTTAAACGTAAACAAGTGTTTAGTCTGTTGAGCGTTACCTTGACATTACTTGTGTGGCATTTTATCAAATATTTGTATCAAGGGTTATGCACAGACGTAAGTGTGGGTGGGATAAGGTTTAATCGGCGGAAATTTGCAAAGAGGGGAAAGGCTTTGCGAACGATAACATTGTGATGCATAATGATGCACGTTCGCGAGGAGGGCATAAAAAGTGGACGTGTTGTGCACACACAGCAGCAGGTTGTGGCGCAGAACTGGGCAAACGGGGATCATGGAAGTGCCTCTGGATGGTCGCAGTTTTATGTAAAGAACAGCAATATTTCGACTTACTAACCTGCGACTAGTTCCCTCCAACAACCGATATTTACATTTATAATGGTAAACTAAACATGAAGATTCAGCACAACCGACAGACCAATTCCATAATTATAGTCCTCATCTAGCAGATGCACTGATCTTCTCCACACACGAGACGTATTTATCTCTTAAAATCCTACAGAGCTACTTTCATTAATTACAGGCATAAGAAAATAACGAAACCAAAATGGCCACGGTTAAAACAAGCGCACTCTAGAAAAGCAGTGCTGCCACTTTCGGTGGCATTTCTTCAATTAATTATTTAGCGAAATTAGCGCCAAATTATATGATTTGTGTGTTGTAGAAGGGCATATTAAGGGGGGGATGCATTTTTAATAAATTTCTTATAAATTTTTAAATACCAGTATTGTGCTAAGGCGAATGAATGCCTTGAAAATATAAGAATAATTAGGCAGAGCAATTTAAATATGTAGTTGCATCAATTAGATAATATGTTCGCATAATCCGCTGATAATAATACAAAGTAATTAAAAATAGTTATAATTAGTTTGTGTTGGTATGTGTTGAATGAGCATAATTTCTGTGCACAGAATAAGCGTCCTTTTAGTACCAAATTTGCGGCACCGAATGCACCACGCGTTACGGTTTTCTTAAACGTGCGCCCAGCATACGTGAGAAGCCGTTCGTTTGCAAATACATCGATAAACAGCTCATAAAACCGCGTTGGATCAACACAAGTGCGTTATAATTGCGTTAATCGTGCGATATTTCGCGGGCGAGGTACACCGGTTTTTTTGTTGGTATTCCATATTCCACTAGAAAAGCCACCAATAACGCTGTCGCCTCTTGCAAGTTGAGATCTCCATGTTATATTCTGTTTGTGTGATTTCTGTCTGATGTTTCATAATGAGTGACTATTCAGCGGTAGCGCCGCCACCACAACAAAATTTTAATCAATCTTCTGCGTTCGCAGCTGCTCTTCAAAGGGCAAAACAGGTAATTAATAAAATAACCACATTTCAGTATGCCATTGTCTGGGCCTCTTGACAGACACCTATAACGCTTATTTACAAATGGCAGATGCGGCGCTTCTGGCGGGCCTAAAACAATCGCAAAATACTGCCCACTTATGCGCCCCCCCAAGCCACCGGGGCAAAAGCCTGCCCCCCATGCTACCGACTCCAGTCGGATGCATGCCCCGAACATGCTCCCCGCACTTACATTTCATGTGTTCTCTTAGATCGCTGCTAAAATTAATCCAGCCGCAAGCACAGGTGATACGCGTCAGAAGAGGCCGCTTGAGGACACCTCAGGTACTTTCGTCCGAAACCGTAGGCCGCATGCGTTAGTGAAATTTTCAGAATTTTCAGAACCTGATGCCAAAAAGTTAGCTGGTAACGGACCATCAGCGCAGGGTGCGGGAACCGGTGGACGCCCCGGTCAGCCGCCAGGCATGGGTGGATCTAATATGAGCGGTGGCCCGCCTCCGATCGGCGGAGGGCCCCAGATCAACGAGGATATCAAGGTGCCTGATAAGATGGTCGGCCTCAGTAAGTATCTGTCCCGAACGCTCCGATGTTGGGTTAACGATTAAACCTAATTCACTTTTGAAGTCTATAATACAGTCATCTCACACAAGTACTCGGGCCCCCCCCTTGTGCTCGGACCCCAAGCGAGCGCTTGCTGTAATGAATGTGCGCATAAGTTATAAGTTGCGAAGGCGTGGTTTCTTTGAGGCCAAAGTCCCTATCTCGACGATATATTCTGTTTATAATCTTGTTAACTGCTCTCTGCATAAAAATTATACATTTTAATTCGTATTGTCACATCATTTAACTATGTCATTATAGCAACACATTTTAATCTTCAACATAACTACTAAATATAAATCAAAATGCTCTACAATATATACAAAAAAATCTCACTTCCTTTGTCAGACCAAAGTCATAACTGACAAATACAAAAAAATATGCTCCAAATAAGATATAATTTATCAAAACATAAACAATATTGATTAACAATTTAACAATATTATTTATGCCAATATAATACACTGCTCAACAAAATTAGGGGAACACCTTTAAAAAAGGGTTAAAATAGAAATTTAACAACTATACGAAATTAATTATTTCTGATTAATCTTAATTCATGTTTATTTAAACAGAAAGAGGCATTTTAAAACCATGTGCTCAAAATAAGCATAAAAAAATCACCTACTATAAAAAAAATACCATTTTACCCTTTTTTATAGGTGTTCCCTTAATTTTGTTGAGCAGTGTATATACAAAAAAAATCTAACTTTCTTTGTCAGACCAAAGTCATAACTGACAAATACAAACAATATGCTCCAAACAAAATCTAATTTATCAAAATATAAACAACATTAATAAAGAAAAAAACACCTTTTTCACAAAACACATTTATTTTATCAAAATATAAACAATATTGATTAACAATTTAACAATATTATTAATGCCAATATAATATATACAAAAAAAATCTAACTTTCTTTGTCAAACCAAAGTCATAACTGACAAATACAAAAAATATGCTCCAAACAAAATATAATTTATCAAAATATAAACAATATTAATAAAGAAAAAAACACCTTTTTCACAAAACACATTTATTTTATCAAAATATAAACAATATTGATTAACAATTTAACAATATTATTTATGCCAATATAATATATACAAAAAAAATCTAACTTTCTTTCTCAGACCAAAGTCATAACTGACAAATACAAAAAATACGCTCCAAACAAAATATAATTTATCAAAATATAAACAATATTAATAAAGAAAAAAACACCTTTTTCACAAAACACATTTATTTTATCAAAATATAAACAATATTGATTAACAATTTAACAATATTATTTATGCCAATATAATATATACATAAAAAATCTAACTTTCTTTGTCAGACCAAAGTCATAACTGACAAATACAAACAATATGCTCCAAACAAAATATAATTTATCAAAATATAAACAATATTAATAAAGAAAAAAACACCTTTTTCACAAAACACATTTATTTTATCAAAATATAAACAATATTGATTAACAATTTAACAATATTATTTATGCCAATATAATATATACAAAAAAAATCAAACTTTCTTTGTCAGACCAAAGTCATAACTGACAAATACAAACAATATGCTCCAAACAAAATATAATTTATCAAAATATAAACAATATTAATAAAGAAAAAAACACCTTTTTCACAAAACACATTTATTTTATCTAAATGTACATTTCGATCGCTAGGCGACCATCTTCTAGTATCACCATCCACCATCTAGTAATATTTCTATTGAAGATGGTTGCCTAGCGATCGAAATGTACAGCCACGGACTCTAAGAATGACGCGTCCGTCCGTCCGATCAGTCTTCTATCCTTGTCTACCATGCCCCTGCCGTGGGGGAACAGACAAGAATGGCTGATCGAACGGACGGACGCGTCATTCTTAGAGTCCGTGGCTGTACATTTCGATCGCTAGGCGACCATCTTCTAGTATCACCATCCACCATCTAGTAATATTTCAACTGAAGATGGTCGCCTAGCGATCGAAATTTACAGCCACGGACTCTAAGAATGACGCGTCCGTCCGTACGATCAGTCTTCTATCCTTGTCTACCATGCCCCTGCCGTGGGGGAACAGACAAGAATGGCTGATCGAACGGACGGACGCGTCATTCTTAGAGTCCGTGGCTGTACATTTAGATAAAATAAATGTGTTTTGTGAAAAGGGTGTTTTTTTCTTTATTAATAAAAACCTTTCACAAGCTCCAAGATAACACTTATAAACAATACTGATTAACAAATTAACAATATTGTTTATGCCAATCAGAATTTCAGGTGTATTGCATATCAAAAAATTTTAGCAGTAATGTATAATGTTACTTATACCATCACATTCGAATGTCAGATGCATTGATGATATACATGGTTTATCATGTATATCATGATAATGTATATCATGTATATCATATTCATCTGACATTCGAATGTGATGCTACGGATTCGAATGTCAGATGCATTGATGATATACATGGTTTATCATGTATATCATGATAATGTATATCATGTATATCATGTTCATCTGACATTCGAATGTGATGCTGCAAGTAGCGTTACTGCTAAAAAAAATTGATACGCAATACACCTGTTTAAATGTATGAAATAAAGTAATGCACTTCAATTATTTTTAAATTTCTTATTTTTAAAAACTTTCAATTAAAAACAAAAGTTTTTAAAAATTTAATAAGTGCATTATGCTATTTCATACATTTTAATATATGATTTTTTAACAAATCAGCCAATCAGAAATTATTACCTAATTAACATTCGCTTAAAAATATGTATGTTTGTATCTCAATTGTCATACGTACCATTATAAAGGTCATCAAAGTCACAGCAAAAAATAATTCTGGAAGATTGAAGGAAGAGTATATTTATGAAAAAGTTCAGTCACAAATAAAATATTTCTGGTTGAGAGTTGGTACGAAAATGTTTGATAAAAAACCAATTAAAATCGCAAATTAAATAATTCTGGTAAATTTGGCATAAAAATGTTTACCAAAACGTACAATCTCTCAATTATTATTTGTTGTGTAAGCGCATCGATATCTACGGGCTTTAGCGCTTCTCTCGCGCAATAAACAATATTGATTAACAATATTATTTATGCCAATCAGAATTTTAATGTATGAAATCTGTGATGGGTGGGAAAAACAGTATAAGTCGAAAATTTGGGAAAATGAGTTTAATTCAAATTATATTTCAGAAAGTGATGCTGTACATTGTGTTTGAAATAGTATATGTCACATTATTCAGTTAAGGCTTTTAAATAGGTTGGCAGTTTTAGTACAACTTTAAATGCTACGATTATTGGAGGGAAAAAATGTATAAGTCGACGCTTCCTTAAAATGCTAATTCTTGACTTATACTGTTTTTCCCACCCATCACAGAAATAAAATAATGCACTTCAATTTTTGAACAACTTTCAACCAAAAACCAAAAACCAAAAAGTGCATTACTCAATTTCATACATTTTAACTATGAATTTTCAACAAATCAACCAATCAGAATTTATTACCTAATTAAATTTCCCTTTATGTATGTTTGTATCTTAATTGTCATACCATTATAAGTTCATCAAAATCACACCAAAAAATAATTCTGGAAGATTAAAGGAAGAAAATATTTATGAAAAATTCCGTCACAAATCAATTATTTGTTGTTTTTTCAGTAACAGTGGAGGCTTTTACTTCGTGATATGTATTGATATGATTCGTGATATGATTATGTATAAATAAATAATGCAATTTTTACTTTATAGGTATCACAGTTTATGCGGATAAAATGTGATACCTACAAAGTAAAAATCGCATTATTTATTTAAAATATTTCTGAAATATTGAAATGTTTATTAAAACGTTCAAAATCGCAAATAAAGTAATTCTGGTAGAAATTCGGCTTGTTTTTAACAAGTAATAAATAAATTACTTTACACTTGGGAAAATGTTTTAACTTATTATGCCTCAACTTTGCTAATATATTTAAAATGATATGCATGATGAATCCAGTAACCAACATTATGGATGTTAGCAATCAAGATGATTTATTTTTGAATTAATTGTTATTATTTTAAATTTTATTCAATTTGAAGCGGTAAAGGCTGATTCATAGGCTTTGTTAAATTTTTGAATATTTCCGATGGGATTTTACTAGAATTTTGATGTTTTTTTAACAAAAATTCAAATTTCAGTATGGATTTTAGAGAAATTCTTAACAATTCTGTCCCATTAAAATTATTTTATTAATTAAAAATTTGTGATGCAATATTGGTGTAAAACATTTGCAGGATTTATAGATGTTCATAATGTTGCACATTTTTCAATGTTTCCGTTTTGATTTTACTAAATATACTTTTTTTTAATAAAAAAATTATTTTGAAATAATAAAAAAATATTGTCTAGGTATTAGGAATTTTGACTGTTATAAATTCTGACTATTTGCAGAGAATTTTTCACTGTATGCTAACGATAATTTTACATTTTTTCATCATAACTGTGATTTTATATTTTGTAGTACTCGCATCAGGATTTAGTGGCAATTTTGATATTCTTTAAAAACATTATGAATATAGATTATCAGGGAAAAACAGTGACAAATTTTCTGTAATCAATCAAAAATAGTGAAAAATTCGATAAAATTCCAAGAAATTAAACTTTTCTATACAAGTGATTATAATCTATGATATTCATATAGAAACAGTGACTAGTTTTCTGTAATCAATCAAAAATAGTGAAAAAATCGCTAAAATTCCAAGAAATCAAACTTTTCTATACAAAAGTGATTACAAATCTTCACTACTATAAAATTCCAGCTGTGAATATTTTATAGTACTGAATTTTGATTTGTTGTCAATTTTGCATAGAAAAGTATGATTTCTTGGACTTCAATAAAATTTTCACATTATTTTGACTAATTTCAAATACTTGATCAGAATTATTTGGCAAATATCTCAATTTAGTATTAAAAAATGGAATAAATATACGTAATTTTCCTTCAGCAAAGACTGCTCTGAAAATATATGCAGTTTTAGATGAATTTTTCATATGGTATATATCCTTGATATTTTAAATTAATCAAATCAATGTGAAAAAATTATTTAAGTTCAAGAAATCAAACTTTTGTATACAAAAGTGATTACAAATCTAAATTCACTACTATAAAATTCCAGCTGTGAATATTTTATAGTACTGAATTTGGATTTGTTGTAAATTTTACATAGAAAAGTTTGATTTCTTGAACTTCAATAAATTTTTCACATTGTTTTGATTAATTTAATATAATTGATCACAATTATTTGGCAATATTGTCACAATTTAGTATTAAAAAATGGAATAAATACAACGTAATTTTCCTTCAGCAAAGAGTGCTCTGAAAATATATGCAGTTTTAGATGATTGTCTTAATTATTTTGAATCATTTTTTAAACATCTTATTGATGTTAAATTCTGTTAAAGAAAAGTAACAATTTTTTTTTTTTTCACAAAGACATTTATTTAACTAAATGTACATTTCAACCACCACGTGGTCATCTTCTGTAGACATTTGATACTGTTATTTGTATTCTAGTCAATTTAGTTAAATAAATGTCTTTGTGAATAAAGGATAATTGTTACTTCTCTTTAATTGTTAATATTTCACAAGTTCCAACTAATTAATTTAATCTTATTTTATAAATTATTCATGAAAAACTTGGCTCAAAATATGAATTAATTATTAAATTGAGAATTTGGAACGAAATCTAAATTTGAAAACGAAAACTGTAGAGAATATTTCTCTTATCAGATGTTTTAGATTATCTTTATTCTTTGTAAAAATATTTTTACAATATCATATTTTCGAAATTATTCCCAAAGAAACTTGGCTCAAGATAGTTGAATAATTTTTGAAATTCAGAACATTTTTGGATTTAATCTTATTTTCTAAATTATTCATGAAAAACTTGACTCAAAATATTAATTAATTATTAAATTGAGAATTTGGAACGAAATCTAAATTTGAAAACGAAAACTGTAGAGAATATTTCTCTTATCAGATGTTTTAGATTATCTTTATTCTTTGTACAAATATTTTTACAATGTCATATTTTCGAAATTATTCCCGAAGAAACTTGGCTCAAAATAGTTGAATAATTTTTGAAATTCAGAACATTTTTGGAACATCTGAACTTCAAAAAGAAAAACTTTTGTTGTCCAAAAGAGAACAAATGAACAAGCGGAAGCAGATGTTGGTTTGTTTTGCAAACAATTTCTCAAATATACATTTATTTTCCAACAAAAACTTATATAAATCTTACACTGCATAATTTCTGCATTAAACAAAATCACTTTATGAAGAAAATTAAGTTGATTTTTTTTTGTTCTTAACCAATAATAGTTACCAATTTGTTAACTCAGAAACAAATAATAGTTTCAAATTAGTAAAATTAAATTTGACTGGGAGTTAAAAAAATTGTACTTACTGATTAGTTGTCAACATTTATTTCAAAGTTATCAACTCATCGAGCTTTAGACGATGCAAGTGGCAGAATTGAAATCGGTTGACATTTGTAAATGTTATAACGAATTTACCGCAAAAATGTGAATTTGGAAATAACATATTACTCTTGTTTTTTTTAAATTTTGTTTTTACAAAGGCCTATTTCCACTTCTATGCTCAATTACTGGCCAAGGAGCCATTTTATCAGTTTGAGTTATACAGGGTGTTTATAGCGGGTGTAAAATACTTTGGCAACTTGTTGGGGCCGCAATTTTAAGTAAATAAGCATCACATTCAAATATCAAATGCTATTACATCATAATTGCATTTGAATGTGATGTGGTCACACAACGAACACGTTACTATTAACGTTTTTCAAAACGTAATACACCAGAATATTGAGTTACCATGAAAAAAATTGCGTTTGAATGTGATGTGGTCACACAACGAACACGTTACTAATAGCGTTTTTTAATACGTAATACACCAGAATATTTAGTTACCATGAAAAAACAAAACACAATCTGCCCATAATTGAAAATTAGTCAGTTATATTTTATAATTCTTTTTTTCTTAAATTGAAAATTAGTTGTTCATTGTCAAAATTGAATGTTTGTTTTTGTTTTTGGAACTGTAACTTTATATGAAACTACTATTTACTATTTCTTTAATAAACCTTAATCTCTTGCAGTTTTGTAACTAATCAATATAGGACCTAAGTTCATATAACATTTTTACTTAAAATTGTGGTCCTAACAAGTTGTCAAAGTTTTTTACATCCGTTATAAATCACTCAGTATGTTCCTCGAAAGTATTCTTTGAAATATCCATATAATTTCATATTTGTTTATTAATTATGTTTGGGGGTTGTATTCGGCAACTTGAGAATCCTTCAAGCATGCGAATTGGCATGCAATTAGGTATATGCGTATACATTACATTTGAGATTTTATGGTAATTATAGGTAGCAGAGATAAGATACTTATTTGGTTTACAAACTCAAACAGATTCTCGTAAATGCGTTCAGCTTCTAAATATTTATCATCTTTCGCAAGTTGTGATTTTAAGTGGTTGTTGGAAAGCATGTTCTCATGTCGACTATTAACATTTGCTCCACTAAAACATGAAACATCTCAGATTAGATTAGATTGGTTCAACAAGTCGACCGTTTACATGACATTGTTATGTCTGATTCAGTGAAATCATTAAAGATTCGATTTTAAATCGAGTGTACCTACGCATCCTCCAGTGCGTTTTTAATGTACCATAATAATATGCAACTAGAACTTGCCGGAATTAAATAATTTATGCATATGGAAACGATTTGGTATAAGTAGCACCAGATAACATATCTGTTAATAATGTTCTTAGGTGCTAGGAGAGCCGTTATATTTATTTTTCCGAATAATTTAACAAAGTAGTTATGCAATGTAATTTTTTGTGCCAGCTTTCTGTCCCCTATGTTAATAATATCCACACTGCTACTGGATGTTTCCATTTTTTAAACATTTTCCATTTATTTCTATAGGCTGTTCACATTTCAAAGGCCCACCAACGCCGCAATTTACCTCAAAAATATACATGGCAACGCTGTCTAGGGGAACATTGAAAGTCAGGTTAGGTTTTGTTGCCTAATGTCAAAACCATTAACGAACACCATAAAGTGCCAGAGAAAATGTGTAATATTCTCAGTAAAGAAAATCAGTACAGCAATTTTTGAAAGTTTAACAATTTAATTGCGAAATTAACGTATGCAGATGTAAAAAAGTTAAATTGCTGCCATCGCACGAACAGAAACTTGCTTAACAAACAATTAAAAATGTCTTTGTTAATTTTCTTCACTGAACATATTAAATAAATAATACTTTTTTTACTTTGTTTTCAATAAGTAAGTACAAGTTCAATAAGTACAAGTAAAAATTGCATTATTTATTTATACATAATGTATCCCGAACTAAAAGTTAATAAAAAAACAAGAACATATTAAAGTTTTCGTTTTCTCTGGCACTTTGTTGGGTTCGTTAATGGTTTTGACATTAGGCAACAAAACCTAACCTAACTTTTCATTTCCCCCTGTACACTGTTGCCATATTTTCGATGTAATTCTGGTCTTGGGCCTTTGATATGTGAAGAGCAAATACTTGCCATGGATAATTTTGTATGTTTTGCAATTGAAACTGTTTGAGGGCCAAAAAATATTGTATGTCTTTCGGGCAGAAAAGCATTTGCAACCTTTTGCCCTTGGCACAAAAATACTATTAGATTGCATTAGATAGTTGTGAAACTTGATTACATTTGACATGTAATTTTTATCAGTGGTATGGTTAGTTGTTTAAAGCACACTTATAGAATCGTTCCAATAACATTCTCAATTGATCCAAGTTTGCAGTAGGTAATAAAAAATTTAGAGTAATCACATGATTGATCAATATGCCACATTCATAATTCATTTGTCACTCAAGGATATGTACCATATGAAACCCTCTATTTTACTGCGAGGGGATGCATAATAAATTTTTTGCCGCATCGTTATATTTTATGCATCGCGTGCAATAGTCAGAATAACCTTCGTTCGAGTGTTTAATTTGAGTGCAGTATTTCCAACAAAAGGAATAACATGTTTTAACGTCTATGAAATATGCAGGCACATGAATTCCTGACATTTCCGGGTAATTTTCTGTGCTTGTTCCTAATAATCATAGCAATTCGTATCAAAGTGTTGGCTTTATCATGTACTATTGGTTGTAATGTTTGGTTATATCGTGCTAGCCCTAGTTTTTGTTTTGTTTTACAATACCAACCTAAATAATATTCTGGTGGTAACAAAGCCTTTTGTCTTGTAACAAATATAACCTAAACACACTGAGAAGTTTGATTTCTACTGAACTATTTACTTATACATAGTTTAAGACCTTATCCAGAACTGTTGAGAACAGGTAAATCGGGCAAATTTGTAAAAATAAATTATATAACTTGGGGTTAATAATGGCCATGTTATTTAATACTCATGACCAATATTACAATCGCCTAATAAATATTGGTAATTCGATTAGTGGATTCTGATTCTTGTAATGCCTCCTTCGGATAATTGAGTTTTTATGTTCATACTTCATTACATTTTGATTTTGTAAGCGAACGAGGTTATTGCAAGAAAGTCAGTGTTCCAAATTTAATCGGTAGTTAATAGGTGAGCGTAAGATTGGGTCTTTTTGTTTGAGCTAAGAATTTAATAGGTGAGCGTAAGATTGGGTCCTTTTGTTTGAGTTAAATTTTTTAAATTATATATTGTACAGAATTTTTTTTTGCGTTACACAAGTTAATTTTTGTAAATTGTTATTTGATGTGAGTTGCACATTGCCGCGGTCAATACATATGACTTACATGTGCTTAGTGTGCAGAGATAACTGTATCTAAGTCAAAAGGAATTAGTGTTGATTGTTTTCGGGTTGATTTTGCTTTAATTTGACGGCTGTTCTTACAGTAATCGGTCGTGGTGGTGAGCAGATAACTAGGTTACAAGCAGAATCTGGATGTAAAATTCAAATGGCACCTGATTCTGCTGGTATGCCTGAACGTGTTTGCTCATTGTCGGGAACTCGTGATGCTATCAGCAGGGCGAAGGAACTCATCATGAATATTGTACATCAGCGGGGTCGATCAGAGGGCCTTGCTGGGCTTGATTTAGGGCCTGGATTAGGACAGGGTAATTACTCAGGTATTAGAGAAAACCCTCAATTCTTAAAGTCCCGTATCCAGAGTCCCACTATCCCGTCACATGTAAAATTTGTGAATTATAAAATATTCATAGGGCCGCTTAATATATAATTTTATAGTGCATGTCTTTGTTTTTTGCATTTTGTACCTTTGTTTCTATCATATGCTGTAAATATTATTTTTTGTAGGGGTAAATAATTCAGGACCTATGGGTGGTGGAAGCGGCGGAGGAGGAGGAGGAGGCGGAGGAGGAGGAGGTGGGGGTGGGGGTGGTAGGAATTTTGTAGAGATAATGGTCCCCGGCCCGAAGGTGGGCCTGATAATCGGAAAGGGCGGCGAAACCATAAAGCAGCTTCAGGAGAGAAGCGGAGCGAAAATGGTCGTCATTCAGGACGGCCCGAACCAAGAGCAGGAGAAGCCTTTACGCATCAGCGGAGATCCGTCTAAAGTAGAATATGCTAAACAGTTAGTTTACGATCTCATTGCAGAGAAGGAGATGCAGGCTTTTAACAGAGGCGGTGGTGGTGGAGGCCCCGGCAGCAGAGGGGGTAGAAGTCAAGATGACAGGTCAAGTTACGGAGGAAATAATGATTACGGAAACAATGACGTGGAAGTTTTGGTGCCCCGGGCGGCAGTCGGTGTTGTAATTGGAAAAGGTGGTGACATGATTAAAAAAATTCAAGCCGAGACTGGTGCTCGGGTTCAGTTTCAGCAAACTAGGGATGAAGGACCCGGAGAGAGAAGGTGTTACCTCTCGGGAAAACCCCAGAATGTTGAACAAGTAAGGAGGGAAATTATTAAAGGGTTCTCAATTAACACAAAAAATTCTAGGCACGACAAAGGATAGAAGAATTAATCGATAGTGTACATAGAAGAGACGGAGGAGAAGGCGGTGGTAATGGTGGAAGTGGACGTAACGGTGGTGGACGTGGTGGAGGCAGAGGCGGAGGAGGAGGTGGAGGTGGAGATAGGTATGAAAACCGTGGGGGAAATGGACGTAACGGAGGACCAGGCGGTAATGAGTACGGCGGAGGTTGGGAAGACCGCAGACAAAATAATAATCAACAGGAAGTTACGTTCACAGTACCCGCCTCAAAATGCGGAGTTATTATTGGAAGAGGTAACCAGTAATTATTCAATTTTGCAACGGTTATTAATCCTAATAATTTCTAGGTGGTGACACAATTAAACAAATAAACCAACAATCTGGAGCTCATTGCGAATTAGATAGAAGGTCGCCAGCTCAACCAAATGGTGATAAGACATTCATCATCAGAGGTGAACCGGACCAGATCGAAATGGCAAAACGAATAATTAGTGAAAAAGTTCAATTACCACTTAACTTTGTCCCAGTAGGTGGTAATATAAGTAACAATCTTCCAACGGTAAATGTATGTCGCAATTAACCAGGAGTTTCAGTAATGATATTCATTTTCCAGGCATATCCTGGTATGGCACCACAGGGTTACAATCCGCAAGGTTGGGGAGTACCTGGTTTCCAGCAGCAATGGGGCGGACCGAACCAGCCAGGCGGCGAAGGCGCCCCGCAATCCGGTGCACCAGTACAAATGAATTCATCTTCCGGACAGCCAGATTACTCGTTGCAGTGGGCGGAATACTACCGTTCCTTGGGAATGCACCGGGAGGCGGACATGATCGAGCAGCAGGTCAGTTACCTTCGCACTTTAAAACAAATCAACCGTGCTAACGCGCTCTCTTAATCAGGCAAAAAGTAAAGGAACAGGACCCCCCGGCCCAACAAGCGGCCCGGGAATGCCTGCGCCCAATCCCGCTGCTCCTGCCGGGGCACCCGTAGCTCAAGCGCCCACGGCGAATGGCGCACAGCCGGATTACAGCGCACAGTGGGCCGAATATTATCGGAGTTTAGGAAAGCATAAAGAAGCCGAAGCTATTGAAGCTCAAATGAAGAATAAGGTAACTTTTTTGACTTTATACGAATTTCAAGTTTGTAGAAAAGTAATGCCTAAACATTAAAGTAGATTAAAAATAAATTGAACGACACTAATATGCCGGTGAGCAAAATCAACAATGTTAAATTACTTCCATAGTATGTCCAATTTCAATATAGAGTGTGCGTAAACAATCTAACATGCATGATCTGTACATGCACACTTCAACACAAGCATACGATTGGTCATCCTGCAGTCTTGCCGGACTAAGTGGATTTTATTACTGCAATTGCTGTACTTGTGGTGTGTAGGCTCTGCCCTGTACATTTTTGCCGTTCACATAAATTTGTTTATGCGTACTCCATCTTGAAATTGGACAGACTATAGTGCCTCAAATTTGCTGTATTCTTTTGTCAATGGAATTCACATGCATATTGGGTCAAATAATGACAGTAAGGAGGAGCAGTAGGAGCAGTAGGGATTATTATTATTATTGTATACTACAGGGTGTCTCAAAAAAATGTATCCACACTTCAGATTAAGTTTTGAACAACGAAAGTTTATTTTAAAGTTCTACAGGATGTACGAAAACATGGTAGAAATTCATCACACTTTAGAGTGTAAAATTTCACGATTGTAATTATAAGATTCCGTAATTTTTAAGTGAAATGTGTATTTTATTTTGTATTAACCCTGTTGCAATGGTTTCAGGGTAGCTCTAATACGAGCGGGCAGCCAAATATGCAAACTGCCCCCGGACAGCCCAACAGCGGCGGTGCATATCAGCAGCCGTATGGAGGCTATCAGCAGGCACCAGGAGGTAAGGGTTGATCGTAGTATAAAGTGAATTGTTTCTCACGGGTAGTTTTTGTTTAGGATATTATGGAGGACAAGGTCAGGGTGGAGCGCCTCAAGGAGTACCTCAGAGTGGACAGTACGGGTTCCCGGGATATGGATATGGCAATTCAGCTCCTCAGCAGCAGGATAATAACTAAGATCTCAGTCCTTGCACGTTCAGAGAAAATCGTAAGTACCCTTTCTATATCTCTGCTTGGTTATTTTTATACATAAATATGAACATAATATTTTCTACGTGTGCCATTTCAAATATTCTGATGTCATGTATATCAACATTTATTTTTCTCCGATATTATTGCTATTTGTCAATGTTCCAGGGCTATTTATTTGTCCATTTACATATACTTGTTTTTTGCATTTGACATGTCTATTTTAATGAATATGTACTCTAATACTATTTCACTTTCAAAATCAACATAATCAGTAACTAAAAAAAAAAAAAAAACAATTTCTTTTATTGCAAATGTAGTATTATGGTTCATAACTTTCAGGCTACGGTGTTTGAGGTCCAAGGAGATGTTAGTTTTTTTTTTGTGTACTTTACAGATTTTAACTTCGTAAGATGTCCCCGGCTATCCCATCTCTCTATCTCTATCTCGTCTACTCCAATATTATATATATTTTATATTACACAATTATTAAGCGTCCATAAAAGCATTGCGACACGACCAGTTGATGACCTGACCGTGAATTGGATTTAAAAAAGTATAAATATTATACATAAATAAAAGTAGGTTTAATTTAGAGTAAGTTTTTATTTTTTATTTTGTTTTAATTTCGTGGTGTCCCTATACAAGAATCTTTGGAAGTGGTTCCAATTGTTGTATATGTACATAACCATGATTCAGTATTTAAAAAAAGAACTTTTTTATATATATTTTTTCCATTATGTATTTTTTAATTGAAAAACAAATTACAATGAAATAATGTTTTTGTCACTAATAGTCATAGCTTCCACAATTTCATTAATCTAATATTTAAATTATTCATTAAGCTATAGGATAGGGTCTTGTGTGTTTTAGCTTGTGTAGGGTAGGGACAACAAGAGGACAGGTCAGCTACCTGCATTTCGGTAAGCTACTTATTTAAGTACTGTGTCACACACATATTAGGGACAAAAACATGATGTAAGGTGCAAGTAAACTATATGTTATAATTACAGCATCTTACTCTAAAACCACATTTTTTAGTTTACCCCATACAGACAGAAAAGATATTTTGTTATAGTAATGTAAATCGAAACTGAAATAAACATTTTTGCATGTAACGCGTTTTTGGTAATGGAGGCAATTTTTCATTTGATAAAAACCAAAACTGTTTACTTCAGTCGCAAATTTATTGTATAAAAATCATATATGTAATCTGCATTTTTATGCCCCTGTAATTTCACTTTACATATTAAACATTAATATTACATTGCCTTGTGTGTTTTTTGTATTTTTTGCAGGTTATGCTCATTGCTAAGGTACAGTATACAGAATATACCTCGATCTATTTGCCCTCTATATACAGAGTTGTGATACTTTTCCATTGAAGCTATAAACATATTTTCTTTTGTATTTTATGTGTATATATATACATCTGATGAATATTGTGTACTGTTTTCATTGCAAGACTAATTTTGAAATGAAAAGGTTCCGATGTATAGAGTTTCACAGCCAAGTCACATTCATACGTTAAAAAAAATATATTGAAACACTATGTGTTGGAATATTTTTGTTTCTATGCCCTAAAGTTAAAATCAACACTATTTAATAATATGTTTTTGGTATCCCATGAATTTAAGGTATATGCTGAATATTTTTTATATTATTCAATGTTGCTAATAGGTAAGATATGAGCCCATTTCCTACACTTCTTGAATCATTTCATGTGTTTGTGTTAAGTAGTATGAAGATGTCTTAATTCGTAACATTAACAGCATATAGTTTCTGGTATTTTAAACGTTTTATTCTGACTTGTCATATTTTGATGCATTTTTATGTATAATACAATTTGCTTTTACTGTTTTTTTCTGGTGAATTCAGTATATAAACGAGTAATCTTCATGTTTTGATTACTTGTTCCAGGTCTTCCAGAGACAACACATCTTTATTTGTATTTATTTCTGTGCATGCTTTATATTTTTTATTCCAGTGTTTCTAATCGTAGAGGGGTTTGGTTTAAAACACAGCCTTAACTGTCAACAATTTGCCATAGATATTTTTAATTATTAACGTGATATTATTGCCTGGTATTTATTTTGAAATGATTCAAAACATTTTCTTATCTCAAATATTAACTTTACTAAACATTTGTGCATATATATTGCACTTTGAAACCACCACAAAAATCGTTAGTAAGCTTGCATCTAAAATTTAAATTCTCTCACTGAATCATTCCTGCATTTACAATTTTTCTATTTACGACTGATACGAATCTAGTTGCAATGTATATGTACAAACTAAAGTTGATAATACATAAGTTGAGAAAATGTATTATTAGTAATTGAAATTAGATTCTAGTATAGTATTTAGAAATATTTTGCATTATGTGGTTGCTTGGTTTATCACGATTTAATATTTTGAATGTTTTTATTCCAGCAGCACATTAAAGTCATTATTAAAACAAGGTTGTTTTATTTAAAATACCTCTCGGAAATTAAATTTGATTACATTACATATATTAACTTTTCACTTTTGTCTCATTTGTGCAATTTTTGTAGTAACCTGCCTTTGAATATCCGTTATATTTTGCTCTGGCACATTGTGTAACCTGAAATCAAACATTACGTTTACCCACATAAATACAACTTTAGATGTCGAGTGATTGCTTTGAACTATAAATGTGATTCCGTACGGGGAATGCATTTTGTGCGTACCTTAAGCCTTCAATCTTCTTGTCGAGAGTCTCTTGAATCTTCATCTCCCTGATCTCCTTCTCCAAGCGTAAGGCATGTCCCTCCTCCATCTTGGCCTTACGCAACTCAATCCGTTCCCGCTCTTTCTCGTCGACCTGTTTCAGTATCTCCTTTTTGTGCTTTGCGGCTTTTTCTCTCTTGTCCTTTATTTTTTCTTGCTCTCTTAGATATGTTTCATACTGCAACTTAGCCACCTACAAGACACATTATTTAAACAGCTGTTAATTAATTGTAACAACGCACAAATATCTTGGATGTATATAAAAATAGCAGATTGTAAAACTTAGGAAATCCCCTTAAAATTATTTGTGATAGACTTAATTTTTTAACATATTTATTAATTACATAACTTGAAGATTGTTGAGAGACCGAATCAATTGTAATTTCCTATAAAGAAGTGAAGCTTATTTTAGTTTTATTTATACAAAGTGTTTCAAATTAAACCAACCAAGTCACCATTTTCATCCACCAGATGGCGTTTATTTAGGGTAAAAAATAAATCTGGCAACTAAGCCAAAATTTAGTAAGATATCTGTATTACCTATCGATTGTCATGTCATTACTGTTGGTGTCGTCAATTAAATAATTATATGGATCCTAACCTGAATCAATTTGAATTTGATGTAAAACGATATATGGAACAATCTCAGGTAAACAATTTAGATTCACTAATATGAAATAAACTGCAAAATTATTTGAAATGTACATCTGGGAATTATTTCCTCAAGCAATCTGAGACCTTTAATTCATCATATAAAGTTTCAAGATCTATAATAAAACAATGTTCTTTGTATATCCTATTTGTAATTGGTACAACCATATAATTAAAACTCGTTTTTGTAAATTTATTCTGGGCATATACATTAAATATATATGAAACTTTTAAATTGACAGTATCTTTTGAAATTTACACATTGCCAAACTTCTGTTTTTAACTTTGTCCTGCAGACAAATAACTGCCATCTGATGTATGGAAATGGCGAAATGGGTGGTCTAATTTGAAATGTCCTGTGTTTAGAATGTACAAATATCTCAAGAAGATGATACAAAGGTAAAATAAAAGGCAATTTCAACACATTTTTAACTTTTTGCTTTGTCAAACACACAGTCAAAATTAAATAAGTGGAAAATTTCTAGCACATGTCTGGCATATTAACCTAACCTAACATAACCTTTTGTGTTGGCTGGTATCAGGTTCCATTTACTGCATGTGTAATTTAACTCAGGATCTGAAGTTTAGTTACCCTCCAAAGTAAAGGCAAGCAGTTTTTAATTATATGTCTGCTATACGAGTATTAATGTTTTGGAATTGCGACGCAGAGTTGTTATATTTATAAGTTTATACTCGCATTATAACATTTATAAACAATCTATTGACCGAAAACCACTACACCTAGATATAACGTAGAAGTTCAGAAACTCTGTGCACAATTTATGTGATAACTCTTGATTGAAGAGTGTAAAGATACGCAACCCAAAGCAGAGAAGCTCTAACCCGTGCACCCCCTTTCCCTTATGGGTACGTGTAACTTAACTCAGGATCAGCAGTTCAGTTACCCTCCAAAGCAAAGCCAAGCAGTTTTTAGTTAAATGTCTGCCATAAGAATATTAATGTTTTGGAATTGCGACGCAGAGTTGTTTATGTTGATACTTAAGTTGATACTCGCATTGTAACCATTATTAACAATCTATTGACCGAAAACCACTACACCTAGATATAATGTAGAAGTTCAGAAACTGGACAATTTGAGTGGTAACCGTTGATTGAAGAATGTAAAGATAAACAACCCAAAGCAGGAAAGTGTGGACATACCCTCTTTAACCCGCACATCCCCATTTTCCTTTAAAAACCAGCCAATAGAGTGGCGACATCGAGGTCTGTTTCTTTCTCAACTGGACCGCTAATTGTCGGTTTTGTAATTGTCCGCACTTTTTTGCCTGTCTGCCTCTTTCTCAACCGGATCGCTAATTGTCGGTTTTGTAATTGTCCGCACTTTTTTGCCTGTCTGCCACTTTCTCAACCGGATCGCTAATTGTCGGTTTTGTAATTGTCCGCACTTTTTTGCCTGTCTGCCACTTTCTGAACCGGACCACTAATTGTCGGTTTTGTAATTGTCCGCACTTTTTTGCCTGTCTGTGTCTTTCTGTCGTGTCCTGGCTCTTTCTCAACTGGACCGTTAATTGTCAGTTTTGTAATTGTCCGCACTTTTTTGCCCAGGGTTGCATATCTTTATACTTTTAAATCAACGTGGTAACGTACCTTATGAAATTCTTCTTCGTCACGGTGAATCTCCAAAGCCTGGGCATGCCTAATGTCTTCTATTTGCTTTTCCCTGTCCCTCTTCAGTGCCGCCGCCATTTCCTTCTTCTTCAGAGCGGTTTGCTTTTCTTTTTTTCGCCATTCTCGTTCAGCCTAAATTACGGGGCAAAGAGCTGAAGGAACGTATACAGACATCTACTAATATAATAATTATATAATAATACTATATATTATTATATAATAATATACAGTAGTGCCTACGCAAAGAAAATTGGTTAGCCAAGTAATTCATCCTACAAATTTGTATTCATATTAATGTCTTACTTCTTCTTGTAACCGATAAGCGTTCATTTCGTCTCTTTGTGACTGCAAATCGGACGCCTTCTCCTGAGCCGCCCTAAGTCTGGCAATATCCTTTTCCTTGGCTTCTTTGAGATGATTGGCCTCTGCCTCCAAAACGGCTTCTCTTTCAGCTTTGTGCCTCAGGAATTCTTTCAACTGAAATTATTATGTGGGCATGATGCAGGGGTGCGTTATGGCTACCCCATGGGCCCCCCATGTACAGTGTAAAATTTTGTTGTTGTGTGTTTAAAAATATAATGATTTGGGGCCCCGGAAAATGCCCAATAGGATAACGTACGACTGGCATCATGTAAGATATGCAATTGAAAGCCTGAGAACGAGAAGTTGATATAAATCGTATTTACCAAATGCATTTTTTATTTGAAACAAATATTTTGTTCATTAAATAATTATTTGATAATTAATTTACCCTTTAAATTTTGCAGTATTTCAATAGAATATGGTGAATTTTACGTCATAGCAATAGAAATTTTGATGTCATCCTGTAGATTTTGCATAGAAATTTTAAAGTTTGCAGGATTTAAATAGAATTTAGTGAATTTTGTACATTGTTTCAACAGTTTCAACTAAATAATTAGTAATTTGACTCATTTTGCTAATTTTGGTAGAAGTTTCATGAAACTCTTTATATTTTGCAAGATTTCAATAAAATTCTATTGAATATCGTGAAATTTACATTATAGCAATCGAAATTTTGATGTCATCCTGTAGATTTTGCACAGAAACTTTAAATTTTGCAGGATGTAAATAGAATTTTGTGATTTTGTACATTGTTTCAACAGATCCAACTAAATAATTAGTAATTTGACGTAATTTGAAAATTTTGGTGGAAGTTTCATGAAACTCTTTATATTTTGCAAGATTTCAATAAAATTCTATTGAATATCATGAAATTTACATTATAGCAATCGAAATTTTGATGTCATCCTGTAGATTTTGCACAGAAATTTTAAAGTTTGCAGGATTTAAATAGAATTTTGTGAATTTTGTACATTGTTTCTACAGTTTCAACTAAATAATTAGTAATTTGACGTATTTTGCTAATTTTGGTGGAAGTTTCATGAAACTCTTTATATTTTGCAAGATTTCAATAAAATTCTATATAAATATCGTAAAATTTACATTATAGCAATCGAAATTTTTATGTCATCCTGTAGATTTTGCATAGAAATATTAAAGTTTGCAGGATTTAATTAGAATTTAGTGAATTTTGTACATTGTTTCAACAGTTTCAACTAAATAATTAGGAATTTAACGTATTTTGCTAATTTTGGTAGAAGTTTCATGAAACTCTTTATATTTTGCAAGATTTCAATAAAATTCTATTGAATATCATGAAATTTACATTATAGCAGTCGAAATTTTTATGTCATCCTGTAGATTTTGCACAGAAACTTTAAATTTTGCAGGATTTATATAGAATTTTGTGATTTTGTACATTGTTTCAACAGATCCAACTAAATAATTAGTAATTTGACGTATTTTGCTAATTTTGGTGGAAGTTTCATGAAACTCTTTATATTTTGCAAGATTTCAATAAAATTCTATATAAATATCGTAAAATTTACATTATAGCAATCGAAATTTTTATGTCATCCTGTACATTTTGCACAGAAACTTTAAATTTTGCAGGATTTAAATAGAATTTAGTGAATTTTGTACATTGTTTCAACAGTTTCAACTTAATAATTATTAGGAATTTTACGTATTTTGCTAATTTTGGTAGAAGTTTCATGAAACTCTTTGTATTTTGCAAGATTTCAATAAAATTCTATAGAATATCGTGAAATTTACAATATAGCAATCGAAATTTTTATGCCATCCTGTAGATTTTGCACAGAAATTTTAAAGTTTGCAGGATTTAAATAGAATTTAGTGAATTTTGTACATTGTTTCAACAGTTTCAACTAAATAATTAGGAATTTAACGTATTTTGCTAATTTTGGTAGAAGTTTCATGAAACTCTTTATACTTTGCAAGATTTCAATAAAATTCTATTGAATATCGTGAAATTTACATTATAGCAATCGAAATTTTTATGTCATCCTGTAGATTTTGCATAGATATTTTAAAGTTTGCAGGTTTTAAATAGAATTTAGTGAATTTTGTACATTGTTTCAACAGTTTCAACTAAATAATTAGGAATTTAACGTATTTTGCTAATTTTGGTAAAAGTTTCATGAAACTCTTTATATTTTGCAAGATTTCAATAAGATCCTATAGAATTTCGTGAAATTTATATTATAGCAATCGAAATTTTGATGTCATCCTGTAGATTTTGCACAGAAATTTTAAAGTTTGCAGGATTTAAATAGAATTTAGTGAATTTTGTACATTGTTTCAACAGTTTCAACTAAATAATTAGGAATTTAACGAATTTTGCTAATTTTGGTAGAAGTTTCATGAAACTCTTTATGTTTTGCAAGATTTCAATAAAATTCTATAGAATATCGTGAAATTTACATTATAGCAATCGAAATTTTGATGTCATCCTGTAGATTTTGCACAGAAACTTTAAAGTTTGCAGGATTTAAATAGAATTTTGTGAATTTTGTACATTGTTTCTACAGTTTCAACTAAACAATTAGTAATTTGACGTGTTTTGCTAATTTTGGTAGGAGTTTAATGAAACTCTTTATATTTTGCAAGATTTCAATAAAATTCTATAGAATATAGTGAAATTTTCATTATAGCAAGCGAAATTTTGATGTCATCCTGTAGATTTTGCACAGAAACTTTAAATTTTGCAGGATTTAAATAGAATTTTGAAAATTTACATCAATGAAAATGTTTGTTATTTTGTAGATTTTGCAGAGTATAAGTAGAGTTTACGTAAGTAACACCTCTCAGAGTCGAGTTATTGAGATGCAATAAAAAAAAACAGTTGTGGGTACAAAACTATTTTTGGCATTCCTACATTATTTACGTTTTCGCTTTCAACTTTTCATTCCAAGGCATTTTAATCATCCTTACTCTTGCATCTGCAAGCCGTTCCTCTTCCCTCTGAAGCGCCCTGTACCTCTCCATGTCGTCATTGGCCATTTTCAGCTCTGCTTGCGCCTGTTGTCGCTTTTGCTGTTTGCTCATCAGCCTTTTCTGTTCGTCTGTCTGCAGGGCGATTAGGGCCTTGTTCATCGTCCGGGCCTCCTCGTCCTTCCTCTCCGCGTCTATCAGCCGATGGATGTCGTTCTCCTTCAACTGCTGTTTAATTTGCTGCGCAAACCTGCAGGCAAATTATGGTTAACGTGCGTTTAAACTGCCGGAATTTGTTACGTTCGGTTGCGTTCCTCTTCTACTTCGCGCTGATGTTTTTCCTGTTGCAAGCCCAGCTGTCGTTGCTGCTCCATCATTGTGTCCAGACGCTTTTCTTCTTCGTCCATCTCTTTTTGTATCAACTTAAAAAACATGCAACTGAAGCCCTCTTGTATAGTTAGGGCCAAAAAAAAGTGGGACAAGGCTTGATAACAAATTTTGCCGTAATTTAGTTGTTATTGTTGGTTTTTCAAAATAGTTAACAGTACACCAAAGGACTCTGGTAGGATACGAGCGGTGAGCCAATATTAATGCCTAGTAGCAGTGGTAAGCGGCAAGTGCAAACCGTCAAGTTTTTCCAGCACGCTGCCTTCAAAAGTTGAACAACGTTTGTTTTATCGCTCTTCCGCTCACTGCTCGTATCATACCTCAGGCTTTAGTATACAGTCATGCTCACATAAATCTAGTACAAGAAATTAGGTTACAATAGCAATTTTATATAGCAATGGCAATTTTTTTGTACTAGATTTATGTAAGCATGACTAAATAAATAATTACCTTCTTTTCAGCAATTTGCGCTTCGCGAATTGCAAGGCATTTGCTGGCGAGTATTATTCCATTCACCCCTTTAATTTCGTCCTCTTGTTCTTGCCGCAATTCGTATGCTCTTTGTAACAAATATTTATTCTTTTTGGCGGCATCCGATTCTGCCTGAATAAGTTTATTTATTACTTATTCCACCATAAATTTTGCGTTTACTTACTTCCTCAAGGAGAGAACCTTTGGTGGCGTTTTGTTCCAGCTGCGCCTTCTTCATGGTTTCCCTCCTCTGCTTGCTCTCGTTCAAAAGTTGAGTTTTCTTCTCCTGGGCCTCTTCCTGTAGAGCTCGCCTTTCCGTGGGCGTCAGGACCTTGAAAACGCATACTTTTCATGTGCGGAAGAATAAATTGCGCTGTCAACACACGTAAGCCTGCCGTTTCAGCCTTTGAAATTCCGACAGCGGCATGATTCCCGGCACCTCCAGGTGCTTTATGCTGGGCACGACGAGGTCGCGCTGTTCCTGCGCTTTCCGTATTTTTATTATCTCCTTTCCATCCTTCAGCGATTCGGGTTTGTGGTGGATGTACCGGCCGTGAATGGTGTGGTTGCACTCCGCCGGGCTACAAATACTGCAGTTCTCATCCGGTTTATGAAATATCGCGTGCTTACCTGTGATCTCCAGTGTCCTTGCACCGTCCGCGATTTCTGTGCATTTCGGTTTTCAGCGTTTAGCGAAGCTTCTAAAAAAATAAATTTATGGGGTATGTAATTTGTTAGGGTGAAATAACTGTTTGGCATTGTCATAGTTACCAGCACTATGTATGAAATAGAAGATTTAATTTCGAGGTGGGGCACATAGATTTCTTTGCAACAAAACTTTGTATTTTTTGCAACCAAAAGCACGATACGGATAAACAAATTCTTGTATTTCAATTTCATGAAATTTTGTTTCCTGCAAGGAAATTCCGTTTTAAATTTTCTTTCACAAAATATTTTAGGAATGTAGGTATATAATATTAAAGAAATATTTTTGTGAGAATTTTTATGGTATTTTGAACCGTAAAAGTATTTTTTCTATTAGAGTTTGCACTTTAACATTTGAATACTAATTTGAGTTAGGATAAGTGGAAGGTATATTTTTACCACTATATTTTTTACCCTGACAGTAACACATAACGGTCCGTTTACGGGCTAGATCGGTAAAAAAAATGTATATGAGCAAATGTACAGGGCCTTTCAAATTAAATTATCCATAGATTCTTCATAAGTAGAGCAGACGTTTCTGAACCACTGAATCAAATAATTTGCCAGTTTTTAACTTTCTTAATTGAAGCAGAATTACATCAGAAAGTATCTGTATTAACTACGTCCAATTTATATATATATAAGATATAATTTATTGAAGCAATTACATATTTCTTATTGTATGTACATTATTAAATTTAAAAAAAAAAGGTCTTGCTGCTATGCTTCAAATGGCCATCAGCCGCAGCCTTTCAGCCTGAATTTAGTCATATGGAGTTGATAACGTTGTGTTATATCCAATTTATACTTGTACAATTTCAAGGTAAAGTTGTTTTGCCCAGGTGCTGTAGGAAAGTACTGTAATATACGCACAAAATGGATATTTTATATAGAAAAGTCGCACAAACCTCCATATATTTAATGATTGTCTCTAGAACATAGGACTCTACTTCGGTAAAAATCACCATTTATGGGACAGTTTAATCTAGAACATTGTTAGTTATCTCTAAAAAATGTTCAATTGTGTCTAGAAAACTGACTGATTCAAAACAACACCTGTAATTATCTCTATACCTTTTCAAGTTCAAATTGAGACCAATCAAGTTCAAATTGAGACCAATCAATTTCAAATTGAGGCCAATCAAGTTCAAATTGATACCAATCAATTCCAAATTGAGACTAATTGATTGGTCTCAATTTGAACTTGAAAAGCTATAGAAAGTGTAGGTATAGGTGTTCCTAAAAATCCATATTACATATTGGTTGTTTTATTTCGTTTGATCACAAAAACTTGAATATTGATTTATATTATATATGTTTCACATTATTTACATTATTATGATGTTATATATGTTTTTCACAATGATATTTGAATGAACAATTGTTGTACATGAAGCAGCTGTTTGGATTAGAAAATCAAACTTGCTTTAATTAGCTTCGATTACATATTTTTTTTATATTCTTACATATTAAATATATTATATTACTTAATATTTAATATTTATTACTAAAAATGTCTCTTAAGGCCCAGTTTTACAACCGTGGAACATCAATGTTCCTGGTTCAATTTCCTTGGATACAATTGTTTCAACAATTGTATCCAAGGTAATTGTACCAGGAAGAAGCATGTTCCACACTTATAAAACTGGCCCTAAGACATTTTATAACATGTGATCCTATAAGTACCATTTATCTTTTTAGAAAAACTATTAACAGAAATCGAGTATAATAAACAATCAGGTGTATTGCGTATCAAACAACATTTTAACAGTAACGTTTAATAATATAAATACATCAGATTCGAATGTGATGTTATCCAGAAACGTGGACATCACTGTTAACGTTTTTTTATACCCATTAAACCTGATTATATCAATATTTTCGTATCTGCCCATATTACAATTTCGTGATTACCCTGTATATATATATTCCTGGCGGGTTTTCGACGTATAGGAATATATCCGCATAAACATTTCTCTATTGGCAACTCTGCCTCGTCCATTTTGTTCGACTCTTTGGCTGATTGATTGTGCCTGGTTCAGCGCTGATCAATTTTCACCTAAAAATTGATTAACTCGACCAGAAACTGCAGTACCACGAAATGGTAAGTACCCACGACCACACTAATTTCTAAAATGCACCTTAAATGATGCAAAAAAATTTGAATTCACAAGTTAGGTTATACACACGTGTTTCGTGGTAACCTCGCCTGTGTAACAGATTTTTTCCAATTCTCGTTATTAAAATGCTCATTATGTATATTGAATCTCATCGTTAAAACTACACTTTAAGAATGGGTGAATAAAATGTTTACATTTTCACTTTATTCACTATAATCATCGACAAGTGAATAAAGTAAAAAAAAAATAGGTAAATCCGCACTATGCTTGTAATTTTCGTTGTCAACTGACTGTTACACTTCACGCAAATTCTTCAATTCTGATAATGAAGTGGAAAAAATCTTGTATGATACATGCGAATAAAGCAATTTTATCCACTCAAAAACATTACCGCATTCTCCTTCGCCTCTTGCGCTAAACTGTTTTTTCGTGGATAAAATTCTACTCTATTCATGTATACCATATATAGCTATTTTCCAATTCGCATTATTAAAATGCTCAATATGTATATTGAATCTCAACGTTAAAACTACACTTTAATCGAATGGGTGAATAAAATGTTTACATTTTCACTTTATTCACTATAATCATTGACATCGTGAATAAAGTAAAAAAAATAGGTAAATTCGCACTATCCTTGTAATTTTCTGTTGTCACCTGGCAATGTTACACTTCACGCAAATTATTCAAGTCTAATAATGAAGTGGAAAAAATCTTGTATGGTACATGCGAATAAAGCAATTTTATCCACTCATAAACATTATCGCACTCTCCTTCGCCTCTTGCGCTATACTGTTTTTTCGTGGATAAAATTCGACTTTATTCACTTATACCATAAATAGCTATTTTCCAATTCGCATTATTAAAATGCTCAATATGTATATTGAATCTCAACGTTAAAACTGCACTTTAATCGAATGGGTGAATAAAATGTTTACATTTTCACTTTATTCACATAATCATTGACAACGCGAATAAAGTAAAAAAAATAGGTAAATTCGCGGTAGACATGCATATTACGTCCCCGAATCTCGATCGACCGTCATATGTGTTTTGCGATGCTACCAGATGTACAAATTTTACCTCGACTGAATGCATTATAAAATTCACAACCGACCTAAGCATTATTTCTGTAATTATCAAGTTCTCTATTCGAGTCTTCGTTATTTCGAATCCTACTTTTCAAGAATTCTTTATCATGATAAACATTGGTTCTCATGGAGTTTTCCCTCATGTTTTCATTATCTCTGTAATTATCAAGTTCTCCATTCGAGTCTTCGTTATTTTGAAACCTATTCTTCAAGAATTCTTCATCACGATTTGTTCTCATTGAGTTCTCCCTCATGCTTTCATTATCTCTGTAATTATCAAGTTCTCTAATCTAAGGTATTATTAAAGGTTAGATGGGTTAGTTTAAAGTTTATATATCGAACAAACTGCTTTACTAGGCCTATATAGTTTGATATATAAACTTTAGAGTAACCCATCTAACCTAACTTAGGCACTAAATCAAAACACAAACACTTAGTATCTACAGGTGGAGATGTACAAATGTAAAATGCATGTCTACCAAATTCACACTATCCTTGTAATTTTCGTTGTCAGCTGACAATGTTGCACTGCAAGCAAATTCTTCAATTGTGATAACGAATTGGAAAAAATCTTGTATGATACACGTGAATAAAGCAATTTTATCCACTCGAAAACATTATCGCACTCGCATTCGCCTCTTGCGGTAAACCGTTTTTTTGTGAATAAAATCGTTCGAATAAAATTCGAATTTATTCACTTATACCATAAATAGCTATTAAATGGCGTTAACATTTTCGTTTTCTTCAGGCTTCTATGAAGGAAAATCCCGAAAAACCCGGGCAGGAAAGTGCGCCGATCCACCGCATCAGAATAACTCTGACGTCGAGGAACGTCCGCTCCCTGGAGAAGGTCTGCTCCGACCTCATCACCGGTGCCAAGAAGCAGAAGCTGCGTGTAAAGGGGCCCGTCCGCATGCCCACCAAGACGCTGAGGATCACCACCAGGAAGACACCCTGCGGCGAAGGCTCGAAGACCTGGGATCGCTTCCAGATGAGGATCCACAAGAGGGTCATCGATCTCCACTCGCCGTCCGAAATCGTGAAGCAGATCACTTCCATTTCCATCGAGCCCGGCGTAGAAGTTGAAGTGACCATCGCCGACCCTTGAACTTGACTTTTAAGTTGCAAAATGTTTTTTTAAACGTTTACTACAATAAACAGAAAATGTGAATACTGTTAATTGCATTATTTCAGAGTTAATAATTTCGCATCAAAGATTATTTTGGTAAAAAAATTTGTGCCTGGTATACAAGTAGTACTTGACTTACGACTGTTCGCACTTACAACCTTATGTTGGTTTCTTTTGTACATGCGTGTGCATATAGGGAATCCCCAAGTCTTATGTTAGCAAATGCGATTTGTTTAGAAGATTGCACTATGAATTTAATTTTGTATCCACTAAAGTCTGACTCATAGATTTCTTATTCGACACAATGTTATTGCTATGAGCATTTTCAATGCTCAGTGTTGAAAATGCCGATATATTGTGTCACGTAACAAATCTATTAATCAGCATTTAGCATTTTGTTCTTATTTTTTTTTAAATGACTACAATGACTAATGACCATGTGACTACTCACAAATGACTACGTCTACAGTCATCTGTAGTCATTAAATGACTACAGATGACTGATGTCTAGTAACTAATAGTGGTCTATGAAATAGTGGCCAATGAAATGCTGAAGAAATTGACCTTTATAGGGCCAATGATTGCCCAGAACAATATTATAATTTTACAGTTTCAATGGGCTTTCTGCAGTTCAATTCTAATTGAAATAAATTCCGACTAGTTGGAATGTAAGAAATCAGCATGGTTCAGGGTGCTCAATTTCCACTAATTGTGGGAACACGGGTCTAATTCTAATTTCAAACTTCATCTATTGGGCATGGAATACATGTGAGGTCAATACAACATATGAACCATAAAAATTAGTAAACCTTTACATTTTATGGAGAAAATATTCATTAAAGTCATTAAAACAAATGGGCATCAATTATACTATACAAAATCTTTTAGTCCGCCCCTGATCGTCGCGTCCACTAATTATTTATCGCTTACGGTTTTTCAGCACGTGAATATTTGAGAACGTTCGAACTTCTCTTGGCATTGAAAACGCACACAATGCACGTTCAAAATACATAAAAGAATCTCAGCAAAAAAGTGCGTAATAGCCGGCTGCATGACCTCGAAAATCGAGCGTGTCTGAGCAGCAGAGAATAGTTTTGTCGCTGTGTGAAGACGTGCTCACGGTGCTACAAGAAATTACCGGCAAATGGGGCTCTAGAGCATTTAAGAGTTGCACAGATCTACCACAAAGGGGGCCACCGTTCACCACCCGCAAGAAGAATTTCGAAATTCGCCCCGGAACTTCTGAAATTCAAGAATATCCGCCTAGGCACTGGAAATCTTTTGAGGGGAGGCTTCAATCGACGAGGGATGTTTTTAAAAGGTTGGACTTTATCGTTTTTCGATGAAATCGCACGTTTCTGCGCTTCAACATTTGCGAAGCACAAAAAACGCTCGATTCCATTATTTTATTCATAACCCTCGCATTTTATGTGTAATAATTTGTTCTAAATGACTTCAAAATTTAACTAATTATTACACACAATTTGCGAAACTGCGTAGTTTTAAATTACGGCGTTTTAAAACTAATTGGCTGCACATTTTTTCCCTACTTTTTATTCTGATAAAAACGATCCAAGGCTTGAAAATTTCCTTTCAATATTTCTAAAGATTTTAGTACAATGGACGGAATGTTTGAATACTCTATTTGCGCGTCATTTAAATATAATAATAATAATATTTCCCAACATTTTCAAATTTGTGTTTAGGATAATTGTGCTATTGTCTTGAAACAACATTAAATAAATTACGATTTACTATTTAAATTGACCAATAATAAATTACTTGCAGTAGCGATGATTTCATTATTGGCGTTAAAATTATCCCAGCGGTGGTGTGTTCTTGTTATCATTGACGGTATTAGTGTGTTATTTCGCAGTTATGTATTTAGGCGAATTCACAATCACCCAGAAACGAGAACGGAACACGAACAGGAAAGTTAAATTATACCATTCACTTGTAACCATGCACAACTAATGGCACGGGAATTTGTTGCGCATGGTCATATGTGGATGGGACGATTTAACTTTTCCGTTCCCATTCCGTTCCCGCTCCTAGGCAATTGTAAATCTGCCTGTAGAATTGATGTGGCTAGATACTTTGTCTTTAAAGACCTACAAAGTATTTTACATAAACGTTTGCAAATAACCGATACATATTTTGCCACATCTGTACTTAACAACTGCAAACTAATTTGCATTTCGGTTCATCCATATCGGGTTCCTTAACTTGCACGCACAATTTAGCAGTACACAGGACCCTCTCCTTCAGTTCTCCCCGAGAGGCTTTTGGCTTTTATTCATTTAATATATTCATAGAAATAGATACTTTTATGGAAATTGTTTTGATATTTCACACAATTCAGCGACACTTTTATAACTTACAAAATAAAACATGCAAATATTTTTCGTACTTACAAACTCCAATCAGATGTTCAACAAAATTAGTGTGCCGATCAAAACTATTTTCAATTCCGTCTATATTATTTGTACCCATTTCCACCTCTACAATATTAACATATTTTAGGAAATCGACAATTGGAATTGTTTGGAATCGTTTACTTGGTGAACTGACTGTTGCCGCAACGCAGAACTGACGTGAATTTGTGTACCTGGCGGCGAACTGTACATCTCCAATGGTCCCACCGAACCAACTACTGCCCCACCGATTTGCAAACCGCCGAAGAAATTTCAAGGTAGGAATTTTCTTTTCTATTTATCACGTATAATTTCGAACAATGTTAGTTCCGAGGTTTTTCTTAATTTCAATTACTCTGTATGAGTATGTATTAAAAAACATTATTCAAAATTTTTCAATCATTAAAGCATAAAAAAGACCATTTCGAAGGAGGATCACAACGTTTAAGCATCACAAAATTGCATTCTATCGCATAACATCAATTATAAATAGTTTTTATACTGATTTTAATACTTATCAAATTGTTAAAAAATAGCATTTATTAATTTTGTATTATTATTAACTGGTAATTTATGGATAAAACCTTAAACTTATTAATTCTGTGTTGCAAACAAAGTAACATTAAACTATATAATTATTACTCTCACTATAGCATTTACCGAGTGATCGTTTAAATTTAAGCTCTAGTTATACATGGAAATTTAAGCAGCCATTAAGACCGGTGATCTCGCCCTGGCTGCTTAAATTTCCATGGATAACTAGAGCGGAAATTTAAATGATATTTACATGACATGAATTGATTAAATGTTCAGAATATTCAGTAATTGATACTTTATACTGCTCAATTCAGAAAGTTATTGTTTGCATTTTCTCACTTGTTTACAACAAAATCTTTGTCAAATTTGCATATGGATTGTATGCAGGTGTACTCTATACATATCTAGCATGAAATATACAAAACATGAATTAATTAAATTTTCAGAAAATTGATTAATTGATATTTCATACTGGTCATATCAGAAAGTTATATATTCGTTTTTCTCTCTTATTAAAAACTGAATCTTCGTCAAATTTTCGAAAGAATTGTATACATATATACTGTATACAAATCAGGAACGAAATATACATGACATGAATTGATTAAATGTTCAGAATATTCAGTAATTGATACTTTATACTGCTCAATTCAGAAAGTTATTGTTTGCATTTTCTCACTTGTTTACAACAAAATCTTTGTCAAATTTGCATATGGATTGTATGCAGGTGTACTCTATACATATCTAGCATGAAATATACAAAACATGAATTAATTAAATTTTCAGAAAATTGATTAATTGATATTTCATATCAGAAAGTTATATATTCGTTTTTCTCTCTTATTAAACACTGAATCTTCGTCAAATTTTCGAAAGAATTGTATACATGTATACTGTATACAAATCTGGAATGAAATATACAAAACATGAATTGATTAAATGTTCAGAAAATTCAGTAATTGATACTTTATACTGCTCAATTCAGAAAGTTATAGATTGCATTTTATCGCTTGTTTACAACAAAATCTTTGTCAAATTTGCATATGGATTGTATGCAGGGGTACTTTATACATATCTAGCATGAAATATACAAAACATGAATTAATTAAATTTTCAGAAAATTGATTAATTGATATTTCATACTGGTCATATCAGAAAGTTATATATTCGTTTTTCTCTCTTTTTAAAAACTGAATCTTCGTCAAATTTTCGAAAGAATTGTATACATATATACTGTATACAAATCAGGAACGAAATATATATGACATGAATTGATTAAATGTTCAGAATATTCAGTAATTGATATATTATACTGCTCAATTCAGAAAGTTATAGATTCAATTTTCTCACTTGTTTAAAACAGAATCTTTGTCAAATTGCATATGGATTGTATGCAGTTATTCTGTATACATATCAAGCATGAAGTATACAAAACATGAATTAATTAAATTTTCAGAATATTGAATAATTGATATTTCATACTGCTCAATTCAGAAAGCTATATATTCGATATTCTCACTTTTTTAAAGCGGAATCTTCCTCAAATTTGCAGAAAAATTGTCTGCAGGTATACTGTATACAAATCTGGAATGAAATATACAAAACATAAATTAGATAAATTTTCAAAAATTTCTGTAATTGATAATTCATGCTTTCATCAGAAAGTTATATATTTGATTTTCTCACTTTTTTAAAGCGGAATCTTCCTAAAATTTGCAGTAGAATTGTCTGCAGGTATACTGTATACAAATCTGGCAAGAAATATAAAAAACATAAATTAGGTAAATTTTCCGACATTTGAGTAATTGATAATTCATGGTGATCAAATCAGAATGTTATATATGCGATTTTCTCACTTATTTAAGGCGGAATATTTCTCATATTTGCAGAAGAATTGTCTGCAGGTACACTGTAGACAAATCAGCTATGAAATATACATAACATGAATTAATTATATTTACAGAAATTCAAGTTATGGTAGAAATATAAGTTGCCGAGATAGAAGACAAATTTGACCATATTACAATTTGAAAATATTAATAATAATACTGATGGGCACTAGTTTGAAAATTTTACTGTTTTAACGCTACAAAATTATACATTTAGGTGAATTTTCCAAATGATTTTATTATATGCATATAATATGCATATGCATATTAACACAATTTAGAGTCTTTTCGAAGATTATTAATTAATGTATATATTTTAGTTTATACGTGTTACATTTTTTAGCACGGAACATTCATTTTCAGGTCCTTGCACGTTTGCTGGCTTGCATTGTTATTTTCGCCGAGCGATCGAAGAATTCTTGGCAAAAAAGTGGGCCTGTGCGGAGCAGCGATAAGCCGCTGGTCGAGCGGTGAGGCGGGGACGTGCGCTGTCCGCAGTCGTCCGAGCATCTTCCACGGTCCAACAGCTCTGCCCTTACCCGGTGAATTATTCACAACGAAATCAATTAACGAAGTTACTAATTAATAATTTTCAGTTTCAGAACGATTGGTGGGATGCGTCTCAACACTCCGACTTGCGAAATCCACTGGAAACTGGAAGTCGCCCCCCCAATCGCCGCCCACGCACCCAATTGAGCCCCCAAATTTTCACAGAAGACACGAATTCGTCTGGAAGATGTTTAGGTAATAGCAATCGATTTTTTTGCGAAATTTGCGTGGTTTTCTGCACTTTTTTGGTGCATAAAATCACTCTACATTTCCAATTATCATAATTTCACACATCCTTCATGAAAACCTTTTCTAATTACCCCAAAATTGGCTTAAAATCTAATTAAATGAACGCGGAATATTCGAGAAATCGCTATTTTTCCTGTCCAAAGCGGAACCCATTGTACCGCTACACAAAAGATTCGGTTTAGCTAGGCAAAAAAGTGATAGTCTCAATTCAATAGCTTTTGAAAACATTCCTCAAATCATTGTTAAACTCATTAAAATAAATCTAATAAAGCCTCCTAATGGCGCAACATTACAAATGCAATAAAATGTATTTAATAATAAATTACATTTGTATTGTTTATAAAAATTTGCACTCAAAATCACAAGAATATTAATTTGATTAATACTTATCCAACATAATTTCTTATATTTCATACAGATTTTTAAAACTTTCATTGTTAAAAATTCATTTAAAATTAGTAGATAGTCTCATTACTTGCAAAATTTTTCACTGTTAAAATAATTTTTAACATTTCAGACCAGCGAATACCTCCGTTGAAATTTGGTAAATGTGAGTCCGTTTATACCTGCAAGGAACAGAAATCGTCTCCGATGGTAACTTCACCGAACCGAAATCGTCGAAGGAACTATAAGGTAGGAATTTTTATATAAGTATCACATTTCGTTATGAATAATGTTTTTGTATTACAAATAACTTGTTCTTTATTAATCAACAAACATTATTCAAAACTATTAATTACTGTGTTGATATTTGCTGCACATGCACTGAATGCGTTTCCGAATGTTGAATGCTGTATCGAACAATACACCATTCAACATTCGGAAACGCACGAAAATTTATTTAACTGCACGGTTATTTAAATATAACAATAATAATAATAATTTGCAACATTTTAATAACAAATAAATTTTTACCATCAATTTTGCTGTTGTCTTGAAACATTACATTAATTACGATCTGATATTCAAACGAAATCATAGAAACCTGATTTGTCGAAGTGAATTTTGCATTATTGGTGTTAAAATAATTCTAGTGGTGTGTACGCTGACCACAACTGTATATAATTCATTAATTCAATTATAATCGGATTCCTAAATTGAGCCGGGCTTGCACCAGTTATCATGTGGGCGATGACTAAGATCGCATACAAACGGTAATTGTTGGAATCTTCCAATTATAGGTGAGACCAGATTAACTTGGTAGAACCCACCGCAGTTATGTATCTGAATTGATGCGACCAAATATTTTTTCAGGCTTGGCGTTACAGACGTACAAATTATGTTACATATAAATTTGCAAGTATCGATGGTACAAAATATTTGGAGCCATCGATACTTGCAAATAACTGCACGGTCGCATCCGTAACGTCCAAATAAACATGTACATTGCTGCTTATTTATTAATTTGCATACCTACAAAATTGCTTTGAACAATAATTATCTAACATAATTTCTAACACTGTGCAGACTTTTAAAATTTGCATTGCTAATAAATTTATTTAAAATTTTTCAATTTGCTTCCAAAAAACAACCATACATGTCTCGCTGTTAAAATAATTTTTCATATTTCAGAACAACAAATACCTTCGTTGAATCGATAAATGGACTGTCTGTTAATGCAACGCAGTACAGACGTGAAATTGTTTACCTGGCGAGAAGCAGCGATCGTCTCCGATGGTGACTTCACCGAAAAACTGTGGCTTCACAGTTTTGAAAATCCTGGAAGGAATTATAAGGTAGGAATTTTTATACTTCACATCTAGTTATGAATAATGTTAAATTTCACAAGTTTTCTGTATTAAAAATAATTTGTTTCCAATTGATTGACATTATTCAAAACTACTAATTAGTGCATCGATATTTTTCAATTTTCGGTCATAAACTTTATTTATATCCAAATGAAATTTAATCGGAGGCAATATTTAAACAGTTGTTAATTTTAATTGTGCATGCATAAATGTTGGAATTTAAATGCTTAAATTTTATTTGTATTTTATTAAGATTGATCAAAAGATTGATTGATAAAGAATAGCATTTATTAATTTTTTGTCATAAACGAGTAACATTAAAACTTTAGCATACACATTGAATCACATATTTCAGAAACAACTCAAGTCACACATCTAGTTTTGAAATAATTAAATATTAATTAGTCACAAACTAAGATTAATTCTGCTCTCAGTTGGTATTTTCAGAGGGTCCAATACACCTTTTAAATAATAGAATAAGGTTGTTTTTGCGCTTAATCGAAAGAAGTAGAACTTTTATGCGCCATTCTATGTATAATTCAGATACGTATAACCAAAAGTGGACTTTGCCGTTTCTGACATCAACGATTCTTGTAATATTTCACTATTTTAATAGGTGTTCATGTTTTAGGAAAGAATAATTGCTTCGTTGAATTGGTAAATGGAACATCATTGAGAGACAAAAGTATATGCAGCCTTCTAGTACTGCCGACACCGCAGAAATCGTCATCGGAGCCAATTTCTCATCAACGATCTTCAAGACTGCCATCGGATTCTAAAGGTAGGCATTTTCATTTCTAATAACCGCAACTAGTTATGAATAATGCTGTGTAATATTTTGTCTCCGAGAAAACTGATTGTATCCAAGTTTAGTTTCAATCATTCATCCAGCAGTCAAGAAATTGGCCTGAAATTACTAATTATTGGTAAATATTTATACCAATACAATAATTTTTGTTCTGCAATTTACAAGCATTATTCATAACTAGAAACATTTGGAGCGTCAATATTTTAATTGTTGGTTCAAAAATCTACCAGTGTCCAAATCAAATTCAATAGACAATAATTGCTTTTATAGTCATATTAGTAAGCGCGCTTTTAAATGAAACAATATACACATATCAGACTTCTGATCAGTTTTGTTTTAAATTTTTTGCGTAGGTACTTTAAGTAAATATTCCTCTGAACTCTGAGCTTCATTTTTTCTGCACCAATAATCACCCAATTTCTTAATTTATCTAATCTAACGGTACAGAGACGGACCACGATTAGAAATAATTATTAATTTAATTGGGTCGCATATCATATATTTTACTTGGAACACTTATTGTTTTGCTTCACTCAGAGCCTTGGAGGATAGCCTATAATGTTTAAGATAGTTTGCGTAGGTACTTTAAGTAAATGTTCCTCTCTGTGTGTCCGAGTAATATGCTTGTGCAGTTTGTACAAACTACCCAATTGTTATCTTCAGTTATCTAATCTATCTGAAGGTACAGAGACGGACCAAGATAGAAATAATTGTTTAAAATGATCGGGTATCGCGCCGTGCTTCAGATCATTCATCTCTCCACTAGTTCATTTCAACCGCACTAACGTAACCAATACTTGGGCCCAGCTGGGGCTTGTCCAGCTATCTAACCGGACTGGTGTCTCAAGGGATATCGATTCGGCTGTTTTTACTGATGAAGAGATGATGATTTGCCAGTCCTTCTGAAGCGATCGCAAAGAGGTGCCGTTGTTCACAAGGAAGGCAGATATTCTCGTTACGGATTCAACATTTAAAAAAGTGCAAAAGGCGCTAAAGTTGCAAAAGTTGCAAAAGTTACTGCTTTGCTTTACTCGGACACTCACAGGACAGCCTCCTTTCACACAATTTTTGTAGGTCACTATGAAACAATTGATCAACTTTTGAACAAAGTCGTAACCTCATAAAATTTTCATAATTTAAACTTTATTGATCAATTACGAGTATATATTGAAATTTTGAGAAGGCATTCAATTAATTTCTCGGCTATGAAGATGGTAGAATACTAGATTTGTTATCTAGAGATAGCTGGTGCGAATCCAGTTTGGGGAATTAATTTTCTGCGTACGTATTATTTCATTCAATTTTGCGCATTGCTTTCAATTAATATCAATACTCGATACTCTTTGAGTAAACAGTAGAGTTGTGAGAGCTGTCGATGCAGAAATTTATTGATTATTAAAGTTAATTCTGCAATCATGAAGATGGATAAAGCTGGATTAAATTCCAGGCGTTGCTGGTTGAAACCCAGCTTGTAGAAATAATGATCTACGATTTAATGAATTTAACTTTCATTTAAAGCGCAAATGATTGCACTGACAACATGTAAAAATTTACTCCTTTTAATGCCAGAACTCGGCGCTCAGTTTCACTTTAATTTTTTTATTAATCTGTGCTTATTTGTTTGTTTATTTTGTACACTTCAATTAAATAATTTCACATAAAGATTATTATTGGCGTTAACGACATAATTGCACATTTTGTATTCGCACTAATGTGTTTTTTAGTCAACAGTTCATTTTTATTTGCTTCAAACTTGCTTGGCTGTTGACATTCATACATTTTGTTCTATTGTGAATCTTAATCACAAGTTATTAATCATTTAGTTGTTATTAAAATTCGTTTGTAAGTTTATTTCCTTTTAATTATTATAACAAAGAACCACATTATACAATTCTTGCATTTATTAATATTACTCACATTAAATATATGACGCCTCTGTCATATATCTTATTATTTTATATATACATATGCTCCTCTCTGTTTCCGAGTAATATGCTTGTGCAGTTTGTACTACCCAATTGTTATCTTCAGTTATCTAATCTAAAGGTACAGAGACAGACTAAGATAGAAATAATTGTTTAAAATAATTGGGTATCGCGCCGTGCTTCAGATCATTCATCTCTCCACTAGTTCATTTCACCGATATCGATTCGGCTTATTTTACTGATGAAGAGATGATGATTTGCCATCCTTCTGAAGCGATCGCAAAGAGGTGCCGTTGTTCACAGGGAAGGCAGATATTCTCGTTACGGATTCAACATTTCAAAAAGTGCAAAAGTTGCAAAAGTTACTGCTTTGCTTCACTCGGAACCTCACAGCCTTGCATAATAATTTGCCAAAATTAATGTTTTATTGTCAAGTTTTTGGGTTTATTGGTTATTAGTCGGTTCATATTAAAAAACATCCATTTAGAGTAGAGTCGATTTTAGATTAGAAGTAGATTTAACTTGCCACGTTAAACTACCCCTCAAAAATTGTCTAGTTTTTAGACATATTTTCAAATGCAACTTATACAATGCAATTATTTTAAATAATCATATTCTTGCCACATTACTAGGTGTCATAAATACAATGAGAAATGTGATTATACATTCGTGATACATGTCGAAAAGACTTTAGGTATTGTGTGAGTGTTGATGTTGAGACTGATTGTTAATTAGGAAAAAGGCGGCCGCCGACTTTAGCGTTGTTTAACACTATAGCAATTTACTTGCTTAATTTGTCTTTCAGAAGACTCCTTGGTGTGTATGCTTGTTGTTATGTATATATGATAGAACCAGTTGCTGGTTTGTAGGTTCTGATATCTTAATGATATCATAGGTGTAGGTACAATTTCGTCTGAAATTGAACCAGTTGCTGGTTTTTAGGTTCTGATATCTTAATGATATCATAGGTGTAGGTACAATTTCGTCTGAAATTGGTTGATGGGGTGGGATTTTCTTAGACGCATGTCTTTGATATTATATTTGATATTAGCTTACTCCTGCGCTTATTATATTCGACCCGTCTAGGAAACAACAAGTTCATCTTGTTTATGTAACATGTATGTAAACGCATTTCTCATTGATAAAATATTTTCCATAGTGGGAATAAAAGTTGTTGATCAATTTATATGAACCAATTCATTGCCAATAATCTATTCAAATTTCAATTAATATGTGCAAGAATTTATAAATCACAGTCATTACGCGTTATATTTTTATATTTTTTTTACTTTTTTAAATTATTTTGTTTGTATAACAAAACTTGTCTTACTGCAATATTTCAAAGCAGTAATGTGTCACAGTTAATCATATTAGGAACTCGTAATTCGAAATGATGTAATTGTATTAATAGTACAAATGAATTTTATGAATAATTAATAGACTAATAAATATTCAATAACCAACAATTCATTTAAATTGAATTGTCATTGACGCTTTTAATTATCTACCAAATCAATGTAAGTAACACATTATTGATTAGACCTAGCTTGCATGTGTTACTTTATCAATAAACATTATAAACAATTAACAAAGCACAGAAATATAATGCATTCATTATTATGCATTCAAAGTTTCAATTTTTCAATTAGTTTTCATGGAGGTTAATTTTTCCATGTTTTTTGTTTTAATAATATATCTTTCACCCTAGCCAAGTGTTGGAATGTATTATTAAATTTTTTATCAAAAAAAAAACAGAATTAAATCGTGGAAAGCAATTTTTAAATTGCTGTGCCGATGGTTCTCAAAATTCTAAATTGCATTCATTTATTCAATTTAATAATTGAATGAGTTAATAATTATACAGAAAGAGAAGCTGGACAACTAATTCAATATAAACTAGATGTTTTGTTATTATATGAGCCAGTATAATAATGAGATTGATTGTTCTTGTAAGTTTAAATTTAATTTGTCGCTTAATAGACTAGCCACCTGTTAAGCATAGATTCACGCGCTTATCAATTGTTAATAAGTGAACTTACAGTTTAGATGGGTGGTGCAGTATTCAATATACTAGATTAGGTTATAGGATGTATTCATTTTAGTCAACTTGTGGGTAAAGCGCACTTCAAATGTTTCTTTTTGTTTTATATGTATTTAGCTATAAGTTAGTTAACCACAAATTCTTGTATGTCTTAAATTTTTTACTGCTTCTCAGTAGTTTTTACCCAATTGTTATCTTCAGTTATCTAATCTAAAGGTACAGAGACGGACCAAGATAGAAATAATTGTTTAAAATGATCGGGTACCGCGCCGTGCTTCAGATCATTCATCTCTCCACTAGTTCATTTCAACCGCACTAACGTAACCAATACTTGGGCCCAGCTGGGGCTTGTCCAGCTATCTAACCGGACTGGTGTCTCAAGGGATATCGATTCGGCTGTTTTTACTGATGAAGAGATGATGATTTGCCACTCCTTCTGAAGCGATCGCAAAGAGGTGCCGTTGTTCACAGGGAAGGCAGATATTCTCGTAACGGATTCAATATTTGAAAAAGTGCAAAAGGCGCAAAAGTGCAAAAGTTGCAAAAGTAACTTTGCTAACGTAATTAGTAAATTACAGACATACCAGTACTTGTGGTCACGCATAAATGAAATTGGACAGAAATCTGAAGTTGTGTATGTTGATTAGTTAGTTGTTTTGGTAGTTCTTAATAATCCTCGTACATACGGTTCACTTTTTGTACACCTCTTTTCTGTTTTCATGATCCATGCAATTGCGAGATGACGGTGAAGAACTTCTGATTGCCACCAACTCTCGAGGAACAAGACACAGGACTGGCTGGTAGCTGCAATGCAGACAGGACTCCACCCTTTCGTGCCGAAGTTGAAGTACATCAATGAACCCGCATCTTGGCAGATGAAGAATTGCAGTCGGGGATCCTCGAAAGACCTGCAGATATAAACGGTAAGTTATTTTCCTCAAATGTGCAAGCACATAGGAGCTGTCAACCGACTTGGTTCAATTAATGTGTTTATGCATATTGGTCACAAGAAGTCTAATAATGACGATATTACAAATACATTTTTTTAAATTATTTGTGATTTTGGACGGCAAGTTACATTGGAAAAATAATTTTATTTTACGTTATTATTTCATGATAGCTAAAATCTTCGTCAAGTATTCACAATACTACATTTGTACTACATTTGTACTAACAACTTGTTAGTATTAATGCAATATATACAGGGTCCGTCATTTCACCTCCCGTTTTCTATAGCTCAGTTACTAATTGAGTTAGGATTTTGATATTTTGCAGGCCTTACTTACATTCTGGGGCGTATTTCAGGAAAATATTTTTGATTATACAGAGTGGCCCAAAAAAGTGATTAGTAACTGAGCTATAGAAGACGGGAGGTGAAATGACGGACCCTGTATATATACAGCATTTGGAATGAATTGTACTATATTTATTACGTAAAATTTACAAAAAGTAAGATCACTTCGGCTGCTGAATATTTGGATGGAAGTTTTTTGTTCCATCGTCGCACACCTTAAACCAATTTGAAAAAACTGGAATTTTAATATGTTTGTATTATTTTAGGGCTCTTCATATGGAATTGCAACAAACGTACGAAGAACTAGACACCAAACTGGTAATTGCAGTGTAGACGGGACTCAACCCTTTCTTCCCGAAGTTGAAGTACATCAATGTTAACCAACAGCTTACCAGATGGAAAGTTGCAGTTCTATCCAGAAAGAGCTTCGGATATAAAAGGTAAATTATTTGTATTTTCCTCAAATTTGCAATCACAAAGGAGCTGTCAACGACTTGGTTGAAAAAATGTTTAAGCAGATCGGTCAAAAGAAGGCTAATAATGAGGATGTTACAAATATATTTTTTAATTACTTATAATTTTGGACGGCAAGTTACAGAGCATTCAAGAAAGCGGTGTCAACTCTTCTATCAACAAAGTTATGACAAGAAATCACATTTTAAAAATTCTGGTTATATTATTTGCTTGTATCCTAGAAAACATTTCTGCAACGCTGCAAAACATATTCGATTTGCAGCTTGAACAGAGTCATTTAATAGTATCCAGCATTAAAGTTGACATCACTTTTTTTAACAGTCTGTATCTACGAAAAATTATTATGTCATGACATCTTAAATTTACTTAAAGTTTCACAATATAAAATAACTTGTAGTTAGTATTAAGCATTTATGCTATTTTTGCTAATTAAACCATTAATTAATCCATTAATGCAATATGTTTACGGCATTTAGAATTAATTGATATATACTTATTCACATAAAATTTACTTAAAGTAACACAGCATTAATTTTGTTTAAGAATTCCGGTTTAAACTTGTCCATTATGAATAACATTTTCATTCAGTGATATATTGCATTAAACGAAACAAAATTTATAAATCCTTTTACTATTTGAATGATATTTATTCATTTCGTAGCAGCATGAATTGTATTGTATTTACTCTAGACAAACCGTAACTCTGTATAAATAGTTTAGGCCAGTGGTTTCGAAACTTTTTCCGCTCACAGCGCCCTATTTGAACTAAGGTTTTTCCAAACCTTCTCTAAGTTATATCATGACTAACTGTAATGGATCTTTTAAATATGTTATTTACTATTATTGAAAGCCATCTCATTGTAAATGATGTCGGTCTGCAAAATACCCGGGTTAATTTTTCTATTAGTTTATTCAACTTAATTATAAACCTTTTGCAATATTCTGCGGCACCCCTGGAAAGACGGCTCTCCAGGGTGCCCCGACGCACACTTGGGGAACCATTGGTTTAGGCAATACCTTGGTATGGTTTATTAATATTTGTTTGATACTAGCAGTGAAAGGATTTATATTCTTAACATTTTCGCAATCTAAAATTTATTGTATTTTTAGCTAATGGGCTTTTGCTGGAACCAGAATATCTGCAGGTGGATGACTACGATGACACTACTTCAACTTCTGATTACGATCCAGTCGGATCTTGAACAGCGTGGGAACCTAGATGACTTTGGATGGAAGACATCGGATCAAGAACATCGCTGAGGAGACTTTAGAAAATAGTTTAGCTGTAACCAAGTGATAAACTATTTTAGTATTACATTCATACATTGCATTGAGTGTTCTTGAAATTTCCATGCAATAATAATTAATTAGTTATAGATAAATAGACAATTCTTTGTTTATTACTTGGTTGTAGCTCGAAACTTATCCACAGAAACTAATTATATATAGCTATAATTCATAATATAGAGATAATAAGAGATAATTCATAATACAGAGATACTTGATTACATGAATTAGATTTTGTGGATAAGTAATTTATTAATAGATTTAAATAATTTTAAGTGTAGGTATCCCCAAACTTGCGTAACCAACGAATTTTGTAATTTGCACTTACGTATTAAGGGTGGAAATTGCCAGAAAACTGCATTTCTCTTCATAACCATACACCTCAAACACGGCCTTTGTTTTTATATTTGTTCATAATTTTTTTTTTTTTTTTTTATATAAAGTTGTACTTATGCAATTTACAAATTTGACTAACTTAAAATTCAAGTTATTTAAAAGTTTACAGAACTCGATAGTTACGTAACTTGGGGCCATGCCTGTATGTAGTAATGTTTTGATGACGCAATAATATTTAAAATATTGATTCCTATCCCGTCCCAAATATAATTTTTATTTATTCAAATGTCAATAACCCTGATGTGATTTTAAGATTCCAAATTTGCTTATCCGATTTTGATTAATGGTTGTCCAACCATATCACTTTTCATGCTTCAGACAATTTCAAAATTGTCTAGTCTTGAATCTTATTAAATTCCACATTTAGTCAATCGTTTGACCTTACTTTTTAATACGAATTCAATTGTATTTTGCAAGGGTTATTGAGGTTTGAATATTTGATTCGTAATGTGGCTTGGTACATTTAAATATTTTTTAAGATTCTCCAAGCGCTATTTGTTCCGATTTTAAAATTATTTGCGTAAGTACTTTAAGTAAATGTTCCTCTGTGTTTCCGAGTAATATGCTTGTGCAGTTTGTACAAACTGCCCAATTGTTATCTTCAGTTATCTAATCTAAAGGTACAGAGACGGACCACGATAGAAATAATTGTTTAAAATGATTGGGTACCGTGCCGTGCTTCAGATCATTCATCTCTCCACCAGTTCATTTCACCGCACTAACGTAACCAATACTTGGCCCCAGCTGGGGCTTGTCCAGCTATCTAACCGGACTGGTGTGTCAAGGGATATCGATTCGGCTGTTTTTACTGGTGAAGAGATGATGATTTGCCACTCCTTCTGAAGCGATCGCAAAGACGTGCCGTTGTTCACAGGGAAGGCAGATATTCTCGTTACGGATTCAACATTTCAAAAAGTGCAAAAGTTGCAAAAGTTACTGCTTTGCTTTACTCGGGCACTCACAGGACAGCCTCCTTTCACACAATTTGGTATCAGAATAACGAATATTCTTGTTACGTATCGCGGAATTTAGTTAAACCATAATGCTTTGCTTCACTCGGAGCCTCCGAGGATAGATTTCAAGTGCTATTGGCTCTGATTTTGAATTTAGTCGAAATATTTTTCATTTCATTCCAGATTGTGATTATACATCTAGTATATATATACATAGATATATGATTATTATTAATGAATTGGCAAAAATACCGCTTTGAGAATCACGATTTAAGGATTTAGAGTTTTAGATTCGGTCCTAATGTTTAGAATTCCTAAGGGAGTTTTTTTTAATCAATTTTTTTTGCCCAAGTAATTTTTTTGCCCGATTTTTTTTTAAGCCAAGTCAATTTTTTTATCAAATTTAATTTAAAATTTTTTTTTTCTAAATCCCAAGCAATTTTTTTATCCATTTTTTTTTTTTAATCAATTTTTTAAATAAATTGTGTAATTTATGAATTATCGGTGGAGTAGTTATTGGTAAGTGCGATTCACTTGTGTTTAAGAGAAGAGTGCAGAGAGCTTGAACAGCATTTTAAGATTCGTTTCAATATATTGCATTACTATTTAACTACTCCATTGGCTATAGCATTTAACCATTAGTATAGTATAGTATAGTATAGGTTTAAAGGTGGTAACGGTTTCAAAATTGATTACATTCTTAGTCTACTGATTGATTTTCATTTCAATTAAATGATCATTCAGGTCATTATAGCAATAGTAGAAAGTGCCAAAACGTTAACGTTGCATCATTTTGCCTAAATAGTCAGATAGGGATAAAAAGGCGGCCGCCGCATTTAGCTCTTTTTTTAGTTTGGTGTGTGTGCATTGATTTCTATGATTTGTCTCTGTGTGCTGGTGTTTCGTACGCTTGTGGTTCGTATGCTTGTGATATCGTCTGATTTCTGGTGGGAAGGGTTGGGCGTCGTATTTCAATTACGGCATCGGATGCAACGTTAAACTGAAAGCACTTTTTATTATATTTTTATAGAATTAATTGGCTTATCATTTAAAGTTTTATAACTTTTATTGCAATTAAATTGCGAAGATTCAGATTAAATTTTAAATTGCAAGATTAAGAATGAGAATGATTTTTGAAATCGTAGTACAGTATTCATATGATAGTATTTGTATCGTTATCTAAAGGATTATGTGGCAATCCAGCTTATGATGATATCCTGGCGATGCTGATTTGAGCTTGCGTTAATCCTGGCAATGATGACAACATTCGCCAGCCTTAACTGATGCTGCTTGCGCTAATCCTGGCGATTCCGATTAATCCTGCCATACTGAATACTGACGCTGCTTGCGCTTGCGTACGAACAAAAACAAACTTTTTGGTTTATTGCAGTATCGTTATCAATTCGGTCAACTACACAAACTTCAATAGGTCATATGTTGGCGAGCAAACGTCCTGCCCGCATACGACCTTGTGAAGTTTGTGCAGTAGTCCATATTGATCACGAATGTGCAATAAAGCAAAAGCGAAGTTTTTGGGTGTACAGCCACGGACTCTCAGAATGGCGCGTCCGTCCGTCCGAGCAATCTTCTATCCTTGTCTACCCCGTGCCCCTACTGTACGGGACCAGACAAGTATAGCAAACTGCTCGGACAGACAAGCGCGTCATTCTTATCGTCCGTGGCTGTACAACCTACTGAGTTACCGCGACGATTTGCATTTGTATTAAATAAAATGCGGAAAGACTCCATGTGGGGTCCTAGCTCAATTAATATCGTTGCTCTAAAATGATCGTAGCGCAATAAAGTTCGTACCCGAATATAGACGTAACGCTATAAATATCGTACCTGAATATAAACGTAACGCTATAAATATCGTACCCGAATCAAAATTGTAGCCCAATTAAATCGTAGTCCAATAAACATCATACCCAAATAAAGATAGCAGCGCAATAAAGGTTGTAACCGAATAAATATAAAATCGTACCCCATAAATATTCTAGCCAAATAAAGATCGTTTAGGTTAGGTTTTCGCACCCGAATATAAATTGTAGTTTTGTTAAGGCAGATTCATAGATTCCTTACGTGGCAATGCTACGCTGTGACAATGCTATCGTTGTAAGCATTTTCAACGTGCATTAAACGCTGTTGAAAATGCCCGTAGCGATAGCATTGTTGCGTCGTGTATAAATCAATGATTCGGCCTTTAAGATTGTCCAATAGACATCGTATCTGAATAAAGGTGGTGCAATAAGGGTTGTCACCCAGTAAAGATCGTATACTTATAAACGATCTTTATTTAGCGACAATATTTATGTGTATTTCAGTTTAGGTTGTACCGCACTGAATAAAATTCATTTTCACAAGTATATTAGAACGGCATGTAAGGCCTAGGGTACGATTCAAGCAGTAAGCGGCGCAGGTGACCGACAAAACAAGCGTTTTGTTCATGATTTGATTGCGCGTGCTGGAAAAATTGCTCCTACGACACTGCTGCTCCTAGCCCTTTAATATTCGCGGCCTCTCACCGCTTGCATCGTACCCGAGGCCATCGATAGATCGTTGCGCCATAAATATCTTGCCTAAATAAAGATTGTGTCCCAATTAAATCTTAATCCAATAAACATTATACTCTTTAATCGCACCCTTATAAATATTGTAGCTAAATAAAGATCGTTTATATGTATTTAAGGCTAGGTTGTACCGAACTGAATAAAATTCATTTCCACAGGTATTTTAGGACGGTATGTAAGGCCTTGGGTACAATTCAAGCTTTACACTTGTCGCTCACTGCTGCTCCTAGCCCCCTTTAATATTCGCGGCCTCTCACCGCTTGCATCGTACCTGAGGCCATCGATAGATCGTCGCGCCATAAATATCTTGCCTAAATAAAGATTGTAACACAATTAAATCTTAATCCAATAAACATTATACCCTTTAATCGCACCCTTATAAACATTGTAGCTAAATAAAGATCGTTTATATGTATTTAAGGCTAGGTTGTACCGAACTGAATAAAATTCATTTCCACAGGTATTTTAGGACGGTATGTAAGGCCTTGGGTACAATTCAAGCTTTACACTTGTCGCTCATCGCTGCTCCTAGCCCTTTCATATTCGCGGCCTCTCACCGCTCGCATCGTACCCGAGGCCAAAGGCATCAGAGTGCCTGTAATTCCGTAAGAGTGAGCAGTCCACTGTCCTTGTACGTATGTCTTGTCCTGCAGTGTAGAGACAAGGATAGCGGACAGTTCGGTCTTACGAACCGCGACATTCTCATGGCTGTACATCATCGATTAGATAATACTTAAGGTAATAAAGTATATGATTAGGTGTATTGCGGATCAAACAACGTACAACAGTAACGTGTACGTTAGTTGCAGTCAAGCATCTGTCGCAATTTTGTCGTAATTCCATCGGACATTTGACTGTGATGCTGTCGGCTAACGTACACTTTACTGCTAACGTTGTTTGATTCGCGCCACACCAAATTATATACTTTATTACCTTAAGCATAATCTAATCGATGTTAACGTTCTTTGATACGCAATACACCTGAATAAATTATATGTAATAAACAAAGTAAAACTTGTGTAAATAAAGGAGTTTATGAAATATATAGTGTATAACTTAATATGTGTGCGTTTTCTTTCGGGCCCTCGTTAAATGACCAAGTCCCTCTACCCGGTGCCTTCACTAAAGTTAAATAAGGATACTAGAAAGGGAGATATGAATAACAGGGCATTAACATTTTCGGCCAGTTCTCTCGGTGGTAAATTTTTACAAGTCCCTTTACCCGGCGCCTCCACTAGATTCCACAATTTCGGTGGTAAATTTTTACAAGTCCATTTACCCGGCGCCTCCACTATTTGACTTGTAAAAATTTTGATTGAAAAAAAAATTGTAAAAGATTGCCTGTTTTTCGTATATCTCCTTCCCCCTCCCTCGCTATCGAATCTCATCCCCACTAATTAATTTTTACAATTTTCCGCCCCCGCATCGCTGCTACCCCCGCTTCCACCGCTCCCGCTGCTTCCCCACCACCGGCGTTTCCGGCGCTCCCACCGGAACGCTGCCCTGCCCCCCGCTCCGGGCCGCTGCCCCACCCTGCATCCCGCCGGGCCCCCCCGGCGGCTCCAATCCGCCGCTCCCTGGCGCTGCCACCATCGCAGCCACGGCGCTGCCACCATCGCAGCCCCGGCGGCACCCGCCACCGAAACCCTGCCGCACCCCCCGCTCCAGCATCGCTCACCCCGGCGCTGCCACCATCGCAGCCCCGGCGGCACCCCTGCCGGTCCGCAACCCGCCGCAATTTTTATTCGGCCGGCTGGATTTGAACCCACGGTTCGCTGCAGCGATCGGGGGCCACCCCATCGCTGCAGCGAGCTACGCTATCGAGCCATGGAAATCCATCGACCAAAATCTTCATCTCTTCTTACAGATTCGCGATAAGCGCCGATGAGTGCGAGAAGGTAAGTAGACCCGGCCAACGAGTGGAAGTGAGACGGGACGATTTGCCTCGCGATTACTATAATATTGTATACTATAGTATACAATAGAATATCGGTGGGGGTATCTAGGGGTATAGATGTGGGGGGTGGGCAATATGCACCTGCTAGGTACCACGTACCTAGCAGGTGCCCACCCCCCGCCCAGGTGAGAAGCCTAAAAAACGCGCGTCAGGCGTCAGGCGGGCGGGCGTCGCGACGCCCGTGTGTGCGCCCACACACACACGCACGCACACGTCATGTGACGCGCGTTTAAGCTTCTTTCCTGGAGCTCGACCGGTAGAAATATTTCTATAAATCCAGTAGGGGTCCGTAGGACCCCTACTGGATTTATAGCAATATAGATATACTATATGTTTATATTACATTATATATACGCGCGCGCGCGCGCGAGGCTAAATTTTGCGGGTATTCGGGCTGTGAACACCCTGTATATATCGATTTTCGTGGGCTGCACAAAATTAATCACTTTTTGGATCACCCTGTATATCGATTTTTGCGAGGAGCAAATTGATATATACAGGGTGAGTCGAAAATATTTTGAATTTTTTTGGATCACCCTGTATATCGATTTTTGCGAGGAGCAAATTGATATATACAGGGTGAGTCGAAAATATTTTGAAAATTTTTGGATCACCCTGTATATCGATTTTTGCGAGGAGCAAATTGATATATACAGGGTGTGTCGAAAATATTTGGAAATTTTTTGGATCACCCTGTATATCGATTTTTGCGAGGAGCAAATTGATATATACAGGGTGAGTCGAAAATATTTGGAAACTTTTTGGATCACCCTGTATATTGATTTTTGCGAGGAGCAAATTGATATATACAGGGTGAGTCGAAAATATTTTAAATATTTTGGATCACCCTGTATATCGATTTTTGCGAGGAAAAGTGGGCACTATGAATAAAAGATCTCTTTGACCTCCTGTGATCCTGGTACGAAATCCGAAAATTGTAAAATATGTAGACGAAAATTTTCGATTTACATTGAGTGGGCACTATGAATAAAAGATCTCTTTGACCTCCTGTGATCCTGGTACGAAATCCGAAAATTATAAAATATGTAGACGAAAATTTTCGATTTACATTGAGTGGGCACTATGAATAAAAGATCTCTTTGACCTCCTGTGATCCTGGTACGAAATCCGAAAATTATAAAATATGTAGACGAAAATTTTCGATTTACATTGAGTGGGCACTATGAATAAAAGATCTCTTTGACCTCCTGTGATCCTGGTACGAAATCCGAAAATTGTAAAATATGTAGACGAAAATTTTCGATTTACATTGAGTGGGCACTATGAATAAAAGATCTCTTTGACCTCCTGTGATCCTGGTACGAAATCCGAAAATTATAAAATATGTAGACGAAAATTTTCGATTTACATTGAGTGGGCACTATGAATAAAAGATCTCTTTGACCTCCTGTGATCCTGGTACGAAATCCGAAAATTATAAATTATACTCAGTTTGAATCGAAAATTTTCATACTACTAGTGCTCACCTGAATTGCAGTTGAAGCTCTTTAACTTGGGAAGAATCTGGAAAGATGTAAGCTGTTTCGTCCTTATAGGACTCATCAGCGCAGCTTTATCATAAGATATTCATATCGAATGTCAAATGATCATCTACGGACAGCTCTTACACTTACCTCAACCAAAGAAAAATTTCTGGAAATGAGAAATTATTCATCCAACAGTATAACATAATCGACGTAGAAACCATCCTAAAATATCTGTGGAAATAAACCATTATTTACAATGAGTGGGCACTATGAATAAAATATCTCTTTGACCTCCTGTGATCCTGGTACGAAATCCGAAAATGGTAAAATATGTAGACGAAAATTTTCGATTTACATTGAGTGGGCACTATGAATAAAAGATCTCTTTGACCTCCTGTGATCCTGGTACGAAATCCGAAAATTATAAAATATGTAGACGAAAATTTTCGATTTACATTGAGTGGGCACTATGAATAAAAGATCTCTTTGACCTCCTGTGATCCTGGTACGAAATCCGAAAATTATAAAATATGTAGACGAAAATTTTCGATTTACATTGAGTGGGCACTATGAATAAAAGATCTCTTTGACCTCCTGTGATCCTGGTACGAAATCCGAAAATTGTAAAATATGTAGACGAAAATTTTCGATTTACATTGAGTGGGCACTATGAATAAAAGATCTCTTTGACCTCCTGTGATCCTGGTACGAAATCCGAAAATTATAAAATATGTAGACGAAAATTTTCGATTTACATTGAGTGGGCACTATGAATAAAAGATCTCTTTGACCTCCTGTGATCCTGGTACGAAATCCGAAAATTATAAATTATACTCAGTTTGAATCGAAAATTTTCATACTACTAGTGCTCACCTGAATTGCAGTTGAAGCTCTTTAACTTGGGAAGAATCTGGAAAGATGTAAGCTGTTTCGTCCTTATAGGACTCATCAGCGCAGCTTTATCATAAGATATTCATATCGAATGTCAAATGATCATCTACGGACAGCTCTTACACTTACCTCAACCAAAGAAAAATTTCTGGAAATGAGAAATTATTCATCCAACAGTATAACATAATCGACGTAGAAACCATCCTAAAATATCTGTGGAAATAAACCATTATTTATCCCACAGTATAACATAATTGATGTATAAACCGTCCTAAAATATCTGCGGAAATGAAGAATTATTCATACCGTAGTATAACCTAATCGACATAGAAATCGTCCTAAAATATCTGCAGAAATGAATAATTATTCATCCCGCAGTATAACCTAATCGATGTATAAACAGTCCTATAATATCTGCAGAATTAAAGAATTATTCATCCTACAGTATACAATAATCAGACGTTCCTAAAATATCTGCAAAAATGAATAATTATTCATCCCGCAGTATAACCTAATCGATGTATAAACCGTCCCAAAATATCTGTGGAAATGAAGAATAATTCATCCCACAGTATAACCTAATCGATGTATAAACCGTCCTAAAATATCTGCGGAAATGAAGAATTATTCATACCACAGTATAACCTAATCGACATAGAAATCGTCCTAAAATATCTGCAGAAATGAACAATTATTCATCCCGCAGTATAACCTAATTGATGTGTAAACAGTCCTAAAATATCTGCGAAAATAAAGAATTATTCATCCCACAGTAAAACATAATCGACGTACAAACTGTCCTAAATTATCTGCGGAAATGAAGAATTATTCATCCCGCAGTATAACCTAATCGATGTATAAATCGTCCCAAAATATCTGCAGAAATAAAGAATTATTCATCTCGCAGTATAACCTAATCGACATAGAAATCGTCCTAAAATATCTGAGAAATTAAGAATTATTCATCCCACAGTATAACCTAATCGATGTGTAAATCGTCCTAAAATATCTGCGGAAATGAAGAATTGTTCATCCCACAGTATAACATAATTGACGTAGAAACCGTCCTAAAACATCTGCGGAAATGAATAATTATTCATCCTGCAGAATAACCTAATTGATGTATAAACCGTCCTAAAATATCTGCAGAAATAAAGAATTATTCATCCCGCAATATAACCAAATCGACATTGAAATTGTCCTAAAATATCTGAGAAATTAAGAATTATTCATCCCACAGTATAACCTAATCGATGTGTAAATCGTCCTAAAATATCTGCGGAAATGAAAAATTGTTCATCCCACAGTATAACATAATTGACGTAGAAACCGTCCCAAAATATCTGCAGAAATAAAGAATTATTCATCCCGCAGTATAACCTAATCGACATAGAAATCGTCCTAAAATATCTGAGAAATTAAGAATTATTCATCCCGCAGTATAACCTAATTGATGTATAAACCGTCCCAAAATATCTGCAGAAATAAAGAATTATTCATCCCACAGTATAACCTAATCGACATAGAAATCGTCCTAAAATATCTGAGAAATTAAGAATTATTCATCCCGCAGTATAACCTTACCAATGTGTAAATCGTCCTAAAATATCTGCGGAAATGAACCATTATTTACCCACAGTATAATATAATCGATGTATAAACGGGCCTAAAATATCTGCGGTAATAAAGAATTATTCATCCCGCAGTAAAACATAATCGATGTACGAACTGTCCTGAATTACCTGCGGAAATGAAGAATTATTCATCCCGCAGTAAAACCTATCGATGTATAAATCGTCCTAAAATATCTGCAGAAATGAACAATTATTCATCCCGCAGTATAACCTAATCGATGTTTAAACAGTCCTAAAATATCTGCAGAAATAAAGAATTATTTATCCTACAGTATAACATAATTGACGTAGAAACCGTCCTAAAACATCTGCAGAAGTAAAGAATTATTCATCCCGCAGTAAAACCTAATCAATGTATAAACCGTCCCAAAATATCTGCGGAAATGAAGAATAATTCATCCCGCAGTATAACCTAATCGATGTATAAACCATCCTAAAATATCTGCGGAAATGAAGAATTATTCATACCCCAGTATAACCTAATCGACATAAAAATCGTATTAAAATATCTGCACAAATGAACAATTATTCATCCCGCAGTATAACCTAATCGATGTGTAAACAGTCCTAAAATATCTGCAGAAATAAAGAATTATTCATCCCGCAGCATAACCTAATCGACATAGTAATCGTCCTAAAATATCTGAGAAATTAAGAATTATTCATCCCACAGTATAACCTAATCGATGTGTAAATGTGCGGAAATGAAGAATTACTCACCTCCCAGTGTAACATAATTAACATACAAACTGTCCAGAAATATTTGGGAAATGGGGAATTATTCACCTACTTGTATAACGTAATCTTCAAGAAGAGTGCACTGAATCGTAGTGTTCCTCGATGCCTGCAATCATCCTTAACAGTAATGCGTCACACACAACATTACGCACGTTTTAAAAAGGAAGCACATCCAAGTGTTGTTTAGAAACATATTTTTATGTATATTTGTTTGCTGCATTGAAATTGCGATCAACGCGACGTCTGGCGACAAAAAATATGAACTAAAAAGCACCCCAGAGACATCTGTTGACGCACGATTGAACAAAGAAACAAATAAATATTACAGGTTTCTATTTTTTGTAGGTTAAAAAGATTTCTGGAATTCCAGATATCTCTTTTACCCGCACTTCAGTTAGATAAATATGTGGTAGATGTCGCCAAAAAATTAAAAACTGTCGCTTTTTGCACTTGAAAATGCCCCCAGTGACAGTAAAAAAAAAAACTCTAATTTAGCATTCCAGCTACAAAGAACCTAATAAGGAGATGCAAAATTCCCTGGCGCACTCATGTTTGAATACTGACTCAATGTATCAAATGAAGAAAGACTCCCGAATACATTCTCCCCATGATTATTAGGTTAACTTACAGCCAGTTCAAAACCAGGTCTGTATTAAAAAGGGCATGAATAATTAACTCCTAACAGGTTTTGAAATATAAAGTCCAACATGTATGAGAATGGGGGAAGCAGAAGTAATTGTTATGTGTGAGCACCAAATTAATAAAGAGTCATGTCGGTTCCGAAGGATTTCGATTATATCGTAAAAGTCATCATTGGGATTTCCAAGAGCAAGCGAGAACGGGCCTTAAGTAGCCCGGAGGCGGTCAATAATATCAATTATATTGATGGTTCCAATTGAAGTACAACTCATTGATCAATCACAAGCGATCAATCACTTTGTACACGATGACTATGATTGACGATATTATTGAATGTCTCCAGGGCTCTTTAAACGGAGATACAATGAACCTGGACACGTTAAACCCGCAGGGAGTCACTCCAGGATGAGCGTGTCCAAAGTCTCCAACTACAGAAGTGCAATGACGATCATACTGCTTAAAGCATAAGTACTGGCATCATTGAGTTACAATTATCAATATTCATGACTAAATTTGCATGTACAATGTGTAATAAATAAATTTATTAAATGAGAAGACAATGAATTCATAAACCCAGTGAAAAAGCATCCCGTTGACAACATTAAAATCTACCTTTCTGTAGGTTAAGACTGCACTGAACTGTACTGCTCCTCGATGACTACAAGCAAATTAAACCTTAGCGCAATGGGCAAGTTTTGAAGGAAGCAGATTCATAACACCGCACTGAAAACGGTAACGCGATTAGTTACTTCGGGAAAAAACAACCTAAGCGCTGTTTACACGCAGCCTTTTTCTTGCATATTCGACTACTGCTTCTTGAACGCATCACGCGGAACACCTCGAGTAAAGTTATAATGCAACAGAAGGCACGATTTCAGTGCAAAATTACTGCATTCGTGCAGGCAAAGGCATAATGTAATGTGGCCTTAACCTACAGCGCTTGGTTTCTAGGTAATATCATTACATCTCGCCATGATTACAGCTTCCCGGAAGTTTTACGAGCAGTAATGTTTTATCTGAGCACTCTGATGAAGCTTCAGCGCAGCTTCGTGACTTTGTGGTGGATATTGGCATGCATAAAGTGTAACAAATATATCAATTTATTGTTAAAACAATGCTCAAATAAACCCAGTGAAAAGCGTCACGTTGCAATGAAATTAAGTAATTGTAAAATCCTACCTTTGTTCCGGTCGAGATTGCGTTGAATCTTACTGTTCTTCGATGCCTGCAATCCGTATTCTGCCAAACACAGCAATGGACACGTTTTGAAGTAAGCAGATCTATAACAGCGCACTGAAAACGATAACATTATTAGTTACTTCAAAACAAACAACCCGAGTGGTGTTTACACGCCGCCTTTTTCTTGTGCATTCAACCACTGCACTTTGACGCAGCTTGTGCAAACACCTCGTGTAAAGTTACCATGGCACATGCAATAGAAATCACCATTCAAGTGCAAAATGACAGCACGCAGGCGAGAAGGTATAACGTGATGTAAACTTAAATCTAAACTTTGTCGTGTACTTACAAAAGTGAACGTTCTGGCTCAACATTATAATAATCCTGCATTGAGTAGAGATTTCTGGGGCAAAATATATTATTTACTAAGTTATTACTTGGTGCAGGTTCTTGGTTGAGAGCAAAGTCCACGAATCTGAGGTAAACAGCAGGAATGACCGCGTTTTGCGAGAATTCGTTTAGTAGGAGTGAAAATTACATACGTTACGGTTATACGACGTTTTGTGGAACTGTTTGGGACCAGAACTTATCAATTATAGCCCGTTTTCAGGTGCAAATCACTTGTATTATGCGCGAACGACGTGTACATTAGCCGGCCATAATGAACTACTGGTTTCAAGGACATTCAGGGCGCTTATAAATATTTGGCGCGAGGCTAAAATCAATCAAAATCGCAGTAAGACGTATCTCCTAGCATCCACGAGAGTAATAAACGTTCATTTGATATTATTAGCAGGGCAAATTAAGAATTTAGAGACACTTTTTGGTGTTTTTGAAGTGATTTTGACTAGGCTTATATTCAATCATCGAAATATTACAAACCACCGTATAAATATAAATGAAATTTATTGCTAATATTGAATGCTATACCAGTGTTAAGCACGCTAAATTTAGTTCATACCCAATGTTGCGTTCTTGAGATAAACGATCTTAAGTAAGCACGATTCTCGGGTTTATTAAGCAAAATAGGCTTATAGGCTTAGGTAAAACCAAAATAAAATCACGATATCTCAAAAACCACCGTATCAATATGGATGTAATTTATTGCTGATATTGCATGATGTACTGGTGATCAGTTTGTAAAATTTAAATTATATGCAATAATAGATTCCCAAGATATTTCAATTTTTCTTTACTTTTTGGAGGTGTTTTTGACTAGGCTTATATTCAAACAACGAAATATTAAAAACCACCGTATAAATATCAATAAAATTTATTGCTGATATTGAATGATATAGCAGTGTTAAGCATGCCAAAATTTACATCCAATGTTGCGTTCTTGAGATGAACGATCTTAAGTAAGCACGATTCTAGAGTTTATTAAGCAAAATATGCTTATATTTAAAATAATTATATCTCGAAAACAAAATAAAATCAGGATATTTCAAAAACCACCGTATCAATATGGATGTAATTTATTGCTGATATTGCATGATATACTAGTGATCAGTCTGTAAAATTTAAATTATATCCAATGATGTCCCAAGATATTTCAATTTTTGTTTAGACACTTTTTGGAAGTGTTTTTCCGGTAAGCTTATACATATTCAAACAACGAAATATTAAAAACCACAGTATAAATTTCAATGAAATTTATTGCTGATATTGAATGATATACCGGTGTTAAGCATGCTAAATTTAGTTCATAACCAATGTTGCGTTCTTGAGATAAGCAACCTTAAGTAAGCATGTTTATTAAGCAAAATATGCTTATATTTAAAATAATGATATCTCCGAAACAAAATCAAATCACGATAACTCAAAAACCCAAATGGGACAGACCGTCGAAAACAACTCTTAATTTTGTTGTACTACATCCCAAGAGGTTGTTTACCTTTCATTTTAATAAAACGAGTCGTGGGTGAAAAATAGTTTAAAATTTATTAGAAATTTACATTCTAAAAATGTATTAAAATTTTGCCAAACCAAAAGAATTTCTTTTCTATGTTACTATCCATTAAGTGAGCAAGTGAGTGACGGCATATAGCTCGACCATAGATAATGGTTCAAAGTTGGAAATTAAAAAAAAAATGAAGCAAAATTGCTTATAAAAATCTAATTTGGAAATAGTGGGTCAAATCTTGATGCTGTAGGTCTCATTCCACTCAGGAGACCTCAACTATTTGAACAAGATCAGTGTTATATATCTACAATGAATTTAAATTAGTGGAAATTTCTGTTTCTTTTTTGCTTTGATCAAAGATTGTCTTATTTTGTAATAACTTAATCATTAATTATAATTGCCATGTCCTGCAGTACAGATACATATCATTAATATCAATCAAAATCACCCTGATACAGGGTGACTCACAGCAGTCATAATAAAAGACCTTCTTGATAATTATATCTAAAATTTAATTCTAAAAGAACTTGGACTACTTGTAGTTCATCAACTATGAGGATTAGGACATATGTTTATATGAACTTTTTTACTCAAGAATGTAATCCTTTCACATTGTCAAAGTTTGTTCCACATGCTGTGACACACTCTGTATAGAATTAGAAGATTATTGAATGGTTTAACAGCTTTTATTTTCTGGAGCATATTCTTGAACATATTTCTAATTACACTTGAAGTAATCATGTCTTATAAGTTATGTATCGTTCGCAATAAAATTAATAAAGAATCATGTGAATTAAAGGAACAACTTTCGTATCTTGGCGCTAAAAGTCCAGTTATAGTAGGTAAAATAGGTAGCTTTTCGTCTTGTTGATAGCATTTCTGAACGAAACCCAATTTGACAGCTTTTGATTGTAATGGCGGAAAGAATTCAGACACAATAACATCTTCTTGCTTATATTTTCACCGTAAATTTCTGTATTTAAACGCCTTATGACACTTAAGGTGATGATAACTTAGTAGTATCCTAAAGTTGTGGTCTCAGTAATATAGTTAAAGTACCATAGTGCATTTAAGGTTGTTTTTGTTATATTATTTGTATTTTGTGCTCTTAGAGTAAAATAGAGATTGTGATAGCAGCGAATTAATAATCTGCAAGTTTTGCGCGAACTTCGTTATGGTAAAAAGTGTGGCCGGGTATAATAGATAGCCATGGCAAATTTGAACTTTACAAGGAACCTCGGAGGTAACAGCCTCGGTAGATCGAGTGTAGGTTTCGGAAGTAGTTCAGTTTCTGGACATGTTACACCTATATTTGGTCAGAGAGCACCGTCCGATAGAAGAGGGCTACCCCCAATAGGGTGCGTAACATTATATACTAATTGTGTCATAAATAAAACAATATATAACAGTATTGTATTGTTACTTATGTTTTGGTGCTGCTGCTGTTTTCCGCTGCTGCTGTACAAGTCCCATGGCATACGTTTATTTACTAAGTAGTGTCTTAGTCGTTCTTACTGTTCTCTTTTAATATCTACAATTAACGAATTAACCCACGCTAATGCGTTGTATGTAAATATAACGGCAGGTGCAAATTGGATCACGCTAAGTTTTCATGTTTAAACAATAAAATGAATGGTTCAATCGAGTTTGTAACCTTATTTTTTTTGGGTCATGTGTTTATGTCGCTTCAATTTCCTTTCATTATATTCTCCGCATTAATCATAATTCAATAACATGGACATGTTTGTTGTACTACTTGAGTAGTTTATTATGTAATTTGGGAGTAGAAACGTTGGCTAAGATTTCAGAAATTTTGTTTGTGTTGTAGATTTTGTTTTTTGTCTTGTTTTCTTAATGTTGTTGGGTTTATTATTATTCTTGAGCAACTACACGTTTGTATTTCACTACGAAAATGTATGGCTTGTCTACGTAATTAATATTAATTAATTTGTATCGTTTGTAGATATAGTGGTTGTAAGTGAAATTTACTGAACATGAATATATTGTAAATAAAATATGAAGATTCATATCTGAAGGTGTAAATATTTAATGTGAGTTTAAGTTAAAACTACAACCAAAATGTAGTATAGGTTTTAGAGCAACGTGTTATTGTAAATAAAATATGAAAGTTTAATATCCGAAGGTGTACATATTTATTGACAGTTCAAGTTGAAACTACGACCAAAATGTAGTAAAAGATCTATTAAACTCGCAAGCTATGATGATAATGGAAAAGTATATTACATTAATTCCAGTTTCCCAATATGTGGTAATAATTTTTTTTTTCAAATTTTTGTAAACATTTTACTTATTGCTCTTTATTAGTTTATCCATCTCCGAAAATTGAACCCTTTGCTTAGTTTTCTGTACCTTTTATGTACAAAATTCAAGGCAATCTCAAAAAAATATGAAAATGTAAAGTGAAATTCGGCGGAATTTAAAATCCCTAAAGTTTATTGTACTGCCAAGATTGCTTTCATATTGTAGTTCATTACTAAATAGAATCTACGATTGTTATTTGTAGGATGTTCTTTAATATTTGCTATGTACTGTTTTGCTGATGTTCTGTAATTTATTGCTAAATCGGGACTGTTATATACAGGATGTTCATGAGGAAAATGACTTCCAAAATACCCTATATTATTACAATTTCATCCAATCAATAAAATCTTGCATAATCGCAATTGATTAATTAAATGCTTATAAATCACCGAATAATAAATCCAAATTAGCAGATGGTTATAATTATAATAGAAATATTAAACCATAAAACGCTTAATAATATTAATTGCTCATTTTGCCAACCGATGCAAATAAAATTCGGCAATCGCAGTTTTCTGTTCATCCAAGACAGTATGCAGTGAATAATTTATTGTTGGCCCTTTGAATAGTCTGACAGGCTTAAGTATCTGATGGCACCTTTCTGTCAATGTGAGTTAAATATACAAGCGATACAATGAAACTTATGAAGTACGTGAAACCGGTCTGACCGATCTAACTTTGCTAATCTTTCTGTTTGCAGCAACAATAACCAAATGGGCAACATGACCACCCTCGGCGGTTACAGTTCTTTACACACGGTGTTCGGATCAGGAGACACGAACACCCCGCCCCTGCTGGACCTGAGTGAGTTCCCCTCGTTAACGAACCGAAGTTCGGGCGACAATGTGCCTCAGCCGAGCCCCATGCCCGGTGGAAAGCCGTACGTGGGGATGGTGAAACAGCCGACGACGGAAGCCAGCGAGTTTACGATGTCCTCCGAGGACTTCCCCGCGCTGCCCGGCACGCAGAACCGAGACGGGCTGTCGCCCGGGAACAGTCTGGGCGACAAGGGGAGTGGAGGAGCGGGCGACGGGTGCATCGACAGGGGGTCCGACAAAAACAATTCGAAAACAGGTACGATTGCCAATAACCGATTATGCCGGTGTTACTGTGTCTTTGTTTTAGGAATCCAGACGTATCCGGACGGACGGGTCACCAACATTCCTGGGAGCATGGTCAACGACCAGTTCGGGATCGTGGGGCTGCTCACGTTCATCCGGGCCGCCGAGACTGACCCGAACCTCGTCTCGCTCGCCCTCGGGCAGGACTTGACCGCACTAGGTCTGAATCTCAACTCGCCGGATAACCTGTATCCAACGTTTGGCGGACCTTGGGCAGAACAGCCTTGTCGACCTCAAGACATTGACTTTCATGTTCCTCCAGAGTACCTTATCAATACGGCAATTAGGTGGGTAAATTTAAATTTAGTTTTGAATGGATTTTAAGCATGCAAATCAAAACGCATTTGCTGAAACTGCAATTGACTTGATACATTTCAACTTAACGTTTAATAGTTTTGAACGTGTAAATCAAAGTTAACGGATCGGGTGTAAGCGCTGTAAGTGAGACATGAAACTCGTTTGCGGTGCATCTTAATACAAGTCTATGCAATGCAAATATCCTAAATATTTTGTGTGATTTATGTAGTCGAACTAATTTAAATGAAATATCACCTCATACATTAAAATTAAATATGCGATGCCGTTGACCAGAGCAAGGTCAGACTAATATTCACACAGGAAATCTTGAATATTTTGGTTTTATTCCAGCAAATTTTCTTTTCAATTTTTAACTACGATTTACACTTTTCTACACTGCTATGTAATTTTTGTTTTGTTGTAGGGATAAATTGGCATCTGTGAAACTGAACCGGTATAAAGATGATTTACTATTTTTCATGTTTTATAATAATGTTGGTGATGTACTTCAAATAGCGGCAGCGAGTGAACTGTGAGTATACATTGTTTTTATATTTTGATAAATTTTTAGTATTAGAAATCACATAAATTTACAACAAATAAATTGAATACAATTGCCAAAAATTTATTTTTGAGGAATATTAACGATGAGCTCTGTTGCAGAATATATAACCAATGAATGGCTAGCATATTTTTATTTCCAGTGGAACGCCGCTTTATTATCACATCCAATTTCATTTTAGTGTACTAATAAGCGCTAATGCTCATAGATTCATCATCATAGGGTTCGTCCTATTTGCATGTGTTTCCTCGCAGAATGCTGGAGGACACTTTGACGACATCTCTATATAAGCAATTGCTGATATGATATGTCCCCCTGCAACAACATGGTAGCCAACTAGCCACCATAACAATTGTTTACCTTCATTCGAATGTTTTATTCAGGCTCGGAAAATCCTCCACTGTATAGCAATTCTCGCAGATATCAACTGTGCTAACTAATTTTTCTTAGATTTGTTAAGTTCAACGAACTTCCAATTTATGTTGGTTTAAATTTCTTCGGATATGAGCGATGAAGTCACTATCGGTTTAATTGTTACACATATTTAATAGTTTTTTTGATAATAATAAGTGCGATTACTTTTCAGATATAGTAGAGAGTGGCGCTATCACATGGAGGAGAAAGTGTGGATCACGCAAGTCCCGGGCATGGTGCTCATGGAGAAAACTTCAACCTACGAGAGGGGAACCTACTACTTCTTCGACGCACAGAACTGGAGGAAAGTGGCGAAGGAATTTCACCTTGACTACAGCAAACTGGAGGGGAGGCCCATCATCCAATCCAGTTTGCATCCGGCGTGAAATATCCATGACATTACCCCACTATAAATAAATGAAAAGTGTATACATTTTACTGTAATGCATTGTTTTAGGTATAAGTTCAAAATGAATAATCTATTAAACCAGTGGCAGTTCACTCGTTTACTAGGTTTGAAGTAAGTATTAATTAAAAATTTAAAATATCTATACAGTTTTCATTTTATTTGTAAATTTATGTACATTAAATAAATCTTGAGTTAATATAGCGTGCGAATAATATGTTGTGTAAACCAAAAACTGGCGGTGACAATTTTACAAAGTTAATTGTGTGCATACAAACAAGTGCTGGAGAAATAATCTCTCTAAAAATAAAAATCTCTGGCACAAAGGCTCACAGCTGATGGCTCAATAAAGACTTCTCTCTAAACATCTCTATTAGTTTGCAACTATTGAGAATCCCTAGAGTAGAAACGAAACCAGTTTCTGAAAAATCTTGAATTCGAGAAACACACTTGAATAAAAATTTGGAGGGCATTAGAAATAATCTCTATGGTATGGATGCTTTAATTGTAATTGCAATGTCAACAAGAACATAAGATTATCTAGTTTGATACCCGTTTTTGAAGTTATTGATTGACTATGGCTTGACGGACAAATAAGGCACATGGCAGGAAGGCATCTTCGCCATACTATCCTATGTAAACCATGAAACAAAATTGCATTTTATATAGGATTGTCTGTTGAAGATGCGATGAAATTAAAGTTGGCACGAACCTGCAAAACGAGAAACCCCCACTAGTAATGTCTTCCAATATCGGAATTTTAGTACAAAATGATATCTCAATACTGATATGACAAATTATATCTAAATTGCCAAAATAACCAATAATTTTAGTGATTGAGTAATTTAATGACTGAACTGTTAAAAGTAAATTAAATCTACTCTCTGCACCTTAAATTTATGCCGTTTTTGACAATAATTGAAGAGTGGAATGGATAAGATAAGTACATCCACGCAGGCACATGGTTCATGTTTGTGTACAAAACCGCAAAATTATTCTTTTGGCATGTATCCAGACCACTCTTCAATAGTCATTGAAATCTGAAGATTCAAAATTTTTTACATATTTCTGTGAAGTTTATTTGAGCATTTAGCACTTTTTTACAATTTTCTCTTAATTTGTTAAACAATGTTAACGAATTATAACAACTTTAATTTTTCAATTGTTTACCAATTTTGACTATTTCCATTAAAATTTTACGATGTTTGATAAAACAAATGACATGTGATGGTTGAACATATTGGCATTAAAAAAAACGATCCTCGTGATTTGGTTGAGAAGTGAATTAAAGAGAAACGGTCACAGGTTTAACTTTAAGTTACTTTAAGTACTTTAACAAATTAATCCGGATTTAATCAATTTATCTCCATATCGATTCGAATTAAATTGACTTTAAAAGAACATTCAGCGAAGAAAAATAATTTTGGCAGACATATTCATGCTTGCTAAGGCTCATTGTCAAGTACCAAGGTTAACATATCTGTGCCTTATATTACGCAACAAAAGTTGTAGAAATAAGAATAGCTAACTATAAATAGATTTTTATGTGATGAAGGACTAGATTCAAGGTTGGCCCGGGTTGGGTAAATATAGCCCGGTAAGGTAAAGTTTAATCCCTCGTCTTGACAGGCATGTAGTACCAGTAGAGAATTCTAGTTGCAATGCTTAATTTCCTAATCTAATTGTGATTAGAATTAATTAATTAGGAATTGATTTAGATTTATTTAATCTAATAATTGTTCGAATTAACAAATTTGAACATATGTAATATCCATTCATGATCAACTCTACCCATGTTAGGGTGACATTTTTGTTGGCAAAAACGTTTTAGTTAGGCACCAAGACCTGTTTTGAGGTTATAATTTATAAAGGTCAGATATGCACTATTGCCGGCAATATTTTCTGATGTAATAGTCGCTTTCCCTTTAGATATCTTTCGCTCACAAATAAGATTGTGATAACTGTTACGTTTTATTAATGTTAATCGTATTTATCTTAATTCTTAATCAGCTAATAGCTTAGTACAGGTATAGTTTTTCACAAATAAACAGCAATAGTGTTTATTTTATGTTTTTCAGCAACGACGTTTCATGTATTAAAAAATATTTGTCAAATTCAATATGACGTTCATTTCGACGATTTCATTTTGACGTTTGTTAAAATTTCCTGCTTCAAGCATAATAAACAAATATCATGGGTTACTTTACTAATAGTAAGATCTTTACTTAATAAACGAAACACAAATGCTAAAACTATTATTTATTCACACATTATAATATCTAACTATCTATTTGTACATTGGCATTGGAAACGTATTGTTCCATCTAAAAATATTTAGGAAACATGATTTAAAAAAAACTGTTTCCAGTATAACACGATAATGTTCTTGAATTATGAATACATATCCACAAAGACGTTATGAAATAATATTATAATCGCCATAAATTTATTTAAGAAATTGGTTGCCAACTCCATAATCAATAGATTTTCAAATTATTACAATAAGCAAGAAAATTAATTGAGGGCTTTTAAAATGATCACACATAAGGAAACTATTACAGTATTCGCCAGAATAAACCGTACTAAACCATATTTTGAGCAACCAAACGTACGCATTGTGCCATGTCCAGTACAGTGCATATGCTTGGTTGCCTAAGCTTGAGTACAATTTATTCTGGCAAATACAGTATTTACAAAGTAATAACTTAGGACAATAGAAAACAATATTGTTTAATCCGTTATGCTGCTACTAGGAGACACCCTGTCCCGTTTACTATTCTTCTTATTCTTGCCTTTATCCTTTTTCTTTGCACTGGTATTATTTGTGATAACTATAGATTCGGTGGGAGACGAATGATTGGAAGAATCTTGCAGGAAATCCCGTAAATTGATATCACCTTCTTCGTCGCCTTCGATATCTACGTTTGCAGATTCAACTGACTCCACTTCATGGTGGGTAGTTTTCTTGGGTGTCCCTAGAAATTATTATAATAAAATAAAATATTAATAAACAATATATTCATTAGGTTTCTCATATAAAGGTTTTTATTTCACCTTTACATTTATTTCACTAGAAGATTTTACAATAAATACTATACTGTAGTGTAAAATCTTGACAACTCACCTTTCCCTTTTTTATTTCCGTTGCGCTGCTTCTTTTTCCGCCTTTTATCGCCCGAATTCCAATCCACGTCATCTTCATCGTCGCTCAGGAGGCCAGAGTATGACGTGCTGTCGCGGTCTTTTGTATTGTTATCATTGTTACTGGCAATCCTTCTGCTTGATCTGTTACGGCCCATTCCCATGCATTGTGCAAGGTGCGGGGCAAATCTGGAATAATCGTTAAGAAATAAAGTTACAATAAACCATCGGTGCTGCTGTTTGTTTTTATGCTTTGCATGCTTAAGGCCTCGTGTTTGGAGCCTAAATACAGTTATGCTGTTCCGAGCAGCAGCCAATAAAATAATAATATATTTTCAAAAATGTTAACATACAGAGATAGGTAACAACTTCACAAAGCCTGTGTCTGTGTACTTTGAAAATTTCAAAGTCAGAGATATCAGCAAGAGATTCGAGATACTAAATGCTACAATTTGTTTTTGCATACATTATATCATAAAAAGACATATAGCTAACTTAATAGCCATCTGGTTGTGGACTGTAACGGATATAGTATAAGAAAAAAGAAAATGTACGGACAAATTAGTGCACTACAACTTAAACATACATGCACAAAACATTCAACTGCTGGTTGATAAAAGTTTTTTTGAACCAAATTAAAAGCAATATTTACCTAGTAGCTGCTACGGTTTTACTACAGTTGGGGCAATCACATTCCAGTGTTTTCTTCATATTATGTTGCCCAAATATGTCCACATTGGGCGACAAATCTTCTTCATGTCCATTAGATACATTGCCGTCCAGGTCAAACGCTCTGGTCTTGTATTTTCGGTGGGTATCGAAGATTATGCCCAAAGTAAGTTCGTCGATGATGTTGATCAAAAACTTTTCCGTGCATTTTCTTAGCGACTCCTTGTTATTGACGATATCGTGATACTCTTTGTCGTGGGTGAAAATAACTTCCGAATCCATCTTATTAATTGATTTTAAATTTTAAATAATTTTCCCGCACTTTTTGAAACAATCAACGTAAACATAACCTTACATTTATCGATACATTTATTTCCCGATATTTGAGATATTCCTGTATGAAATGTCTCATTTGAATAGATGTATCAATGCAATTGCACTTTATTAACGATAAATTCGCTTCAGAATATAAATATAAGTACTAATAATTTGACATCGCTTGCTTGAACGTTGAACTTGCGATGTCATGCAAGTCTCACAATATTTTGGGAAATGTGATACTTTCCTGCAAAATGCCTTTTGGGAATGATTTTTATCTAGAGGCGAAATACTGCATCAGTTGCAACCAGGATTAATAGATTAATTGTGTAATATATTAATTTAAAATCGCTCTAATATAAGGTTGGCCACACTGCTCTTGGAAATTAATTTTCTAATGTTTTCATGCCTGTGAATGACAACCATTATTTCATAACCTCAAATCGGTCCTCTTTATATTTTGCTTTGTAATTCCAAGTAAATATATTGAAAATGGTTGATATTTATGCAGGAGCAAATATGGGTACCGCAGACTGGATGGATGCGCCTCATAGTACTGGAGTGAGTATATTTCCGTATGTATTTACGATGATAGAAACACACAAATTGGATGATACATTGATGTTATTTTTTTGCAAATCAGACATATTAATTTTTCTTCTTACAAGTAATAAAATCTGTATTGTATTTGTTACTCAAAAGAATGTTTTGTAATTTTCATTTAATATTATTTCAGCAGCGCTTTTTATGTGTTTCATGAATTTGTACATGCCGATGAGTACGACGGGTTGTAATACTTGCATAAATCACGCCATTAACACTCTAAGAGCCAAGCCCACATTAGTGTGAGGGCCTGTGATAATAGCCCAACGTCTTGCATATTTCTATGCTGAAAAAAATTGTCGGCACACCTGTAGTCGTAGCTTTGAATGCGCGGCACCGAACGTGTTAATATTGGCTTGAGCATGAACGAATATTTATTACGTACATCATTATCATTGCTGTTAGGTGTTACCTTAGTGTAAACCTAAACATACTCGATATAAAAAAATATATATTTACATTGGGTAATGTTTGAATGAATGAAACTTTTCTTCCAGACTTCAATTATGGCTGCGGAATTTTCCGGCGGCGTAGTTATTGGTGCTGACTCCAGAACGACGACCGGGTAATAATAGCAACTAAAAATCGTCACTACAAATTGTAACGATAATTTATTTCTACAGGGCCTACATAGCCAACAGAGTCACTGATAAACTGACCAGAGTAACGGACAACATCTACTGCTGCAGATCCGGCTCGGCGGCCGACACACAGGCCATCGCCGACATAGTCTCATATCATCTGAACTTCCACGCGTAAGCATCCGCACTGTAAAACGGGAACTCGCCTTCATCTTCTTTCGCACTTTACTGTTACAGAATGGAACTGGGGGAGGCGCCGCTGGTTGAGACCGGGGCCTCCGTGTTCAGGGAGCTCTGCTACAATTATCGCGACTCGTTAATGGCCGGCATATTGGTGGCAGGCTGGGACTCCCGCAAAGGCGGCCAGGTCTACTCGATTCCAATTGGCGGCATGTGCGTGCGGCAGTCAGTCGCCATTGGAGGCTCCGGATCTAGCTACGTGTACGGCTTCGTAGATGCCAACTACAAAGAAAACATGGCTCTAGAAGAATGCGTTAAATTTGTTATAAATAGTAAGTAATAACCAAAATTAGAAGAATGTGTTAAATTTGTTACAAATAGTAAGTAATGACCAAAATAATCAAAATTTATGGTATTTATTTAATTTGAGAAATTATTTTGCATATTAATGTGACTGGATGATCACAACTAGTAAGTAATGACCAAAATAATCAAAAATTATGGTACAGATTTAATTTGAGAAATTATTTTACTTATTAATGTAATTGACTGGATGATCCAATGTAGTTCTTTAGATTTACTTCTTAATTAACATTATTAATCGATAAAGAAATGTGTAGTTAAGAATATTAAGTCCGTTTGACTTTATTTTACCCGATCTGAGTTTAACAGTTGTGCATATCCTTTGTACTTGTTAAACATGTAAACTGTACTAATAAAATTTTCTTTGCAGCTTTAAGCTTAGCTATGGCTCGTGATGGTTCATCCGGAGGTGTAGTCAGGCTGGGAATTATTACAAAGGACGGCATCGAGCGCAGGGTCATTCTGGGAACGGAGTTGCCCAAGTTTTACGAGGGTTAATTTTCAATTATTGCTTTAAATCACTGTATAAGGATTATATTCATAAATAAACTTCATAAATAAACGGCAATTAAATGTGTATCGATTTTATTTTCTTAAATCAGACAAAGAATAAAAAATTCTTAAAAATATTGAACGTCCAAAATTTTGTCCCTCGCAACCACAATGGTTAATACTTGATTGATACATGGTGGTACGAATTGGTTAGTCGTCCTCTTCGTCTTCCTCGTCGATCTGAGTGCCGTCTCCTTCGCCGTTGAAGACTTGTCCTTCCTCCTCCTCCTCGCCATCGTCGTCGCCAGCGACTTCGGCATTCTCCATCTCCGCCCTCTCCATTTGTCTAACGAGTTCGGCTTCGTCTGTAGCGGTCACGACCTTAGGCTGAAATTTTAATATAAATATTACAACTTCTTTTAATAAAATCCTAAAAGTAGCGATTATCATTACTATGTTTGACAACAAGAAGTACATATCTGTGGTCACAAAAAAAACCTTGCCTTTTTTTGCCAAGCCTAGACATATCTTTCTGTAATAACCATAATTGATTTAAAATCCAATTATTCCAGCAAATTTAATGAAGAAATCACATTGAGTGCTTAATTAATAGCCGAAAACATCCAAATCACATTAATGATAACAAAACGGTTATTAATGATCAGTGTTCAGTAATAATTATCTGTGGGGGCATATCGGTGCTCCCTTGAGCATTTAAAATTCCATATATATTTTAGTAAGACCTATTGCCAACCAATGTTAAAACGACACTTACTTAAAATCCGTTTAATGAGATAAAATAAAAACGTTTTAATAAGGGAGTATTATTATTATACTTACAGCCATCTGGACCTTAAAGACGCCACCAAGAGACGAAATGGTTAAATCAATTTTTTCTATCGCATCCTGCAATATTTTAAGACCGTCTTGTTTTTCCGGGGTCGACGTCGTCATCACTGTAATAATTTCACGAGTTACACCGTAATAATATCGAGGTAATCGAACGTACCGTAGAGTGGAGGCGCAATGAGATTAATCTTGATGGGCAGCTCTTCGGTGGATAAGGCTAAGCCAGCCTTCAGAGCCGTTTTCACGGCATCTATTCCTTCATACCCATAACACGCGCATTCAATATCGGCACGGATTTTGACGGCCTGCGACGTTAACTTCCTTTTCACCTGACTTAAAAGCACTTCCTTGGTGTTTTCATCTAAACCGCATTCGGCTAAAATTGTCGGATCTCTGAAAATAATTTCTAGAATAAAAATTTCTTACACATTATTTTTGTGGTACTAAGACTGGTCAAAAAATCAAAATATTATTGGGTTTTGCCACAGACGAATCACAAATGAATGCATATATGGGGACCATTATTTTGGCACTGCGAACTTTTGTAACATGAGAGCCTTATAGGGTTTTGTCCATTGAAATCTTACTGCCTGGAAATCTTGTTGATCATAATAATATGATCAACTATCACATAATAAACGCTTCATCCATCAATTTCATAGAAATTTTGTCTGTACATATCGGCAAAAAAAAATTGATTTATTTGACTTATTGGGTTTTGCCTTAGTACCACAGATTTAGGAACTTACATTACAGCCTGCTTAAAAAAGTCGTAAGCGCTGGCTTTTTTTTTATATTTCTCCTCAAAATGCCAGGCCGTTCTTTGATAAAGTTCCTCGAGTTGCTCATCGGTTTCGTACTTCAGCAGCTCAGCTACGTGCCTCAATATGGAGTTAACAGCTTTGGCCTTAGCAAACCTTTCAGTACATTTTTCTACGTCCTCTGCGCAAACACGACGCTTGGACAAATCTATGTAACCCTTGTCTTTGTCGACCCTTATAACCACAACGGGTTCTGTTTTTCCCACACGGATGAGCTTATTAATTGAACGAATACGTCTCCTGGACAATTCGGAAAGTAAAATCATCCCTTCGATGTCGTTATATTCTAGTAGATGCACGTAAGCACCCATTTCTGCTATCGACCGTACGTTAACCATTACGACATCTTCCACTTCGGGATACTTCTCTTTATAAAATCTACAGGACAGCGGCATGTTTACCTACAACGAAGTCAAAATTACAATCAAATTAAGGTTATTTATGCCAAATATGCAAGTTTTTAGTGCGATTCTCATTCAGAAAACTCTACAGTATGAGAAATATTGTACAAATGAAATCTAATTCGAGGTTAGGCAATGGTTCATTTGAACTTCAGTTACTTGGGTTAATTAATGCGGGTAATTTCCAACACCGGCCGATTATAATTTACCTATTTAGTTGAACCAATTCACCAAAACTTGCAGATTTTTGCAGAATATTTCACGTGTGAGGATGCTATTTTACCGTATGACTTTTCTACTGTCAAAAAGGCGAAGTAAAAGAATTGACTATTTAATGTTGGCAATGTTATTCACATTGCCATTTAGTTACAAAAACAAAACTGACTATATACAGGGCGTTTCAATAATTGCAAGTTCTATTCTGTAGTTGCCGGCCAGAGCTGTTAATGTTTTTTTCGAACGAAGAAAAGCGTATTCAATGCTCCTTCGCACGTTTAAAGTAAATGTAATTGAATGAGATGAATACGAAACGTATGTCGAATTAAGGCAATATGAAGTTATGAGTCACTGACAGCCCTCGATGGCTGACTATGACTTGTTCTAGGAAATTTCATATTTCGCATCAGGATTATATGAGTGCAAGGAGGTCGTAACTGGGAAGTCCGTTGCTCGGATTGTACTTATATAGGCAAAAGGTGCGCTCACGAGTATCCATACGTTATATTTTCATACAACAAAATTGTACGAAATTCGTGTTTCATCACATTTCCTGTATACACTGTTTACTGTAACATTATATACTATTTTCATTTACAGGAATACCGTCGTCTGAAACGGCTTGGTCGGTGGTTGTGGTTGTTCGACTTCACATTTTGTATCAAGATCACAGGAGTTCAATGAGGTGTCGGACCTAATAAGTCTGTTGCTCGGAGTGTATTTCCATAGGCAAAGTTGATACACGCGTGTACGTTAGGTTGCATCACATTATTTTTTTTGTAAATTTCTCGTTCCACAAGAATCTACGTTCATTGTTGTAATAATTATCATCTATTTAATACTATTTCCAGTCTAATGACGCCCCAAACTACCGCAAGAGTTGCATATTAAGGCCGTTTGGTAAAATCACAACGACTGCAGGATAGCCAATATCGAAATATGATTTGCTTTGTTGTAAAACTACTTCATCTCATAATAGCTCATAATATTTACTATATTTTCAAATAAATAGACCGATCCAAAACTATAATGCATATGATTTATTATGAATTAGTGATTTCACTATATGTATGGATCCTAAGATTTTCCTTCAAAAACTTATCTAGTCGATTTGTTAATTTAATTGTTGGGAACACTGCTCAGATGTCATCGTCTGTATGTCATAATTGTGTCATAACATAACCACATATTTAAAAAATATTTCTATTCAACATATTTTAACAGTGCAAGGAAAATGAGCACCAAAGAAGACACTGATAAAATAGTAGATTGCGTCACTGACCAGGAGAGAGAGTGTGCTCAAAACGCACTCACCGAATTTAATCAGTACGTGTTTACTGTTTCAGTAATTAATAGTAGACTCGTATTTTCCCAGCGAAACTTCTCATCTACATATTTTGTTAGCCCACTCTTACCGTTGCTACTGTTATTACTATTGCTCACTGTAGTGTTACTACATATAACAGAAATTGACCTTCAAGTTCGACAAACTTAACAATGTTTATTCCTCAAATTAATTTGGTTTCGCTGTAGTAGCCTTACGGCCTCTTCCTACGGCATTTCGCAGCCAATAAGAAAGGCGAAACTGGTGATCTCGTCTTTCTCATTGGCTGCGAAATATCAATTTGTTAGCAACACATGTTATTAACATTGGTGTAAATGCGCTGTAACCCCGTTATTTATTTGTTTATGTAACAATTACATCGTCGTTTGTACACACAATTGATGTCGTGTTGATTGGGATGTTCACATTTCAGGAAGAATTACGTAGCCTGCCTTCAGAACATTTCCAAATTAGACAATAGAACGCAGGACTTCAAAGTGCTGCATAACAAATATGTGGCGGAATATTACAAAAGCGATTTAAAGAAAACCGATCAGTTCCACAAGAATTTAAACAGTTTATTCAACCAATTTCATTTACATATAGAGAAGCTGGATGATGTTGATTACTGCGTGGGTTACTTCAACCAAGCGGTGTTGCTGTATCATCAGAAACAGTATTCGGAAGCTTTGAAGATTATGGACCGAGTGTATAAATTTATTGAACCAATGGGTAAGATAATATTATTAAAAATAATAATTATTATTCGATAAATTCGAATAATTATTCCATAGGAGGATATTATCCATGTGTTAAAAGATAATTTGCATTACTTATTATTTTTGTAGATGAGACATTAGCTAGGCAAGTGGGATTATTAATAGTAGAATTGCATCTTTGCGTGCGACAAGTTGAGAAGGCTATAAATCTTATTACGTACCTACACAACCACGCATTAAATCAAGCCACTCCGACGTTACTGCACACAACAAAGGTGCCAATTAAACATAAAATAGCTGAAAAGGAGAAAAAGCCTTCACAACCGATTACTAAGGCTACAGAAGAGTTTCTAAAGCTGTTAGATAGGTATCGAATAAAGTGCAATTTATTGAACCATCAGCTAAAACTTTCAAAAAGCGACATACAACTACTGCATCAAAATGATAATCAGGTAACTTCATAAAACTATTGTGTGCTCTTGTGTATAATGTTCACATATAACATTTATAAGAATACATTGGGGCTAAAGCAGTATTACACTTTCTAAAGCGTTATTATAAATAATGTGCTTTAATGGATTCACCGGAATCATTTGAAAACTGTATCAGAATTATAATGTACGTCGTTAATCCGCCGACGATGGAAAATAAAAGGCTGTAGTTAACCGGGAAAAATCCTCCCGCGGAAAACTCGAGGTTGCCGTTTGTAATCTGCATGGAAAACATTTGTATTTCGTCTTTGACGTTTTCCTCTTCAAAATCAAGCGAGTGGATCAGCACTCCTGTTTTGATGCTCTAAAATTAAAACATTTGAAAGTTTTAATGTACTGCGAAATTAAATTACTCACTTCGTCAACCGTGGTGTTGCAGCAGTAGCACAAATAATACGTGTATATTAAATAGTTTGATATGTGTAGAATTATTTGGGGCAGAATTATCATTTGAACTTCTTGATCGATGTACCTGCATGTCACGCATATTATGTAACTACCCATCATAATTGCCACGAAATACACTGCGTACGATGTTAGTAAAACGTAACCAAAAATCTTGCTCACACTCTGCGATATTTCCGTTAACTCCAGATGCATTGGGCAAATACTTCGCAGCTCTTTCAATTTAATTGGGTCCTCTTCCTGCTGGAGGCCTTCCAGGCGGTTATTCAAAACTTGATAGCGTTCTTTAATTATGTGCGTGTAAACCGATATATTTTCCACGACACCAATTTGAACGACAATAGGAATAAAGTAGAAAATATTGAAGAGTATTTTAACATAGTTTTCCATCTTAAGATTACCGAACAGCACTATTTGCAATACAATTAACATAATCACCAGTAAAATATGAAACGCTATCCTTATAATGACGTATCTTCTTAGTTTGTAATAGTCAAATAAGATTCCGAGCTTCTGAAACCTGGCTTCGATTTCAATCATCTTTTTAACAGTAGCCAAGTGCATTTCCTGGTAAATAATCGACGAAATCCAAGTGGTTATGACTTGAATCAATCCCAGGCCGTATTCCATCAAAATTATCATCGTAATTAATAGTGACTTGTGCTTTATTATTGAACTGGCATAGCCGTAATATACTGTCGTCACGGAATACACGACCACCAACAGCGCCAAAATGTACTTCCATAAAACGGAGTGTGCATACCCTAAATACGTTTTCTTAAAAGACACGACACCTAATAGCTGAGAAAGTGTTAATAATGGGTTTAGGGCTTGTCTCAGAGACGCCATAATTATTGAACTGTGTTGCACCATTTACTTGTTTGTATTGAACACACTTAACTCATTAATCTAATTGTTTACCCTTTATAATGAATGCATCATTTATAGAATGTCGAAGTATTATTTCTACTTGCCAACCAAGAATATCTAGAGGGAAATTTCACGGAATCAATAAATATCCTGACGTCCATACCCAAAGACTCTGTCAAATTAATGTAAGTAATTTTTAATAGCAGTTGATCTGGTGTCGTTAATTAATTATTATTGTTTCAAGGGGATGCGGAGAATCTTCGACGGTATTATTTTTTAACAACATGGGGGTAATACACCATGCAATGGGTAAACCGAATTTGGCATGTTACTATTATCAACAGGCGTTAAGAGAAGAGGCCGAACTTAATCAAAAAGCAGGTGATTACAATTTTTATTCTCTTGTAATAACTGTTTGTTAGTATTCCATCACAGATCTTCCTGCTCCAAAAATATGGATATACAAATTGACATTTGCAGAACGATCATGATAACTTCTTGACATTTGATGAACTGACAAGTCTTTTGAAAAATATCGAAACAATTGATAAAACGAAAAAAGCAAACGTAATTGTATCGTATTTGATTTTTTTATTGTTTCATTTGTTTAGTTGATAATACGCTGCACTTACTGGGAGCTTCCAAATACCACGAAATAATGTACAACCTCGGAATATCGTTATTATATTCAGGCAAACCGGCGCAAGCCTTTGAATGCCTGATAATAGCCGTGCGAAGGTACCACCGCAATTCACGGTTGTGGCTGCGGTTGGCGGAGTGCTGTATTAGCGTTCACAAAGTGAGCAATGAAGTAGACTTTGACATCCAGAAAAAGCAAAAGGAGCTGGTAGTGGAAGTCATCGGCAGCAGGGAGTCGCAAAAAATAATACTCACGACAAACCTTGGGAACGATAAAAAGTACAGGTATGTTCGTTTCGCTCTCACATAGTATCCTTCGTAATGAGCCACTTTCAGTTGTGAGAGCCAAAATTACGCCATACCAGTGGCAACTTTAGACTTCGCATCGTTGTGTTTGAGGAACGCAAAGACGCTATTACCTTCAGACACCGCTTCGTCGAGGGTGCCGCTGCTGCTAATTCCAGGAGTAACGCCGCCTACGCCGTCCAATACTCCAGGTCCGTCACCCTCCAGCTCACTGGACAGCAAAGAGGTGGCCAAACTGAAAAACGCAATACTGGCTGGCAGCGCATACGTTAATCTTTGCATCGGAGATTACATAGTAGCATTGGAGAACGCCAAAGAACTTTTAAGTCAACCGAAAATATCCGGAGTCCATCGGTACGTAATTATTTTAGCAGCATTAGCTTTCCTTAGCCACTTTCGTTTTGAAGAATTAATCTTCAAATAAGAAAAAAACTAAGTAAAATATTTTTTGATTGGCAAATATTTATTTTGAATACTTCTAAGTTCTTTACGATCTTTAAAACATATTTAGGATATTGCTGATGTTGCAATGACATTTATGTGTGATGTTTGCTTATACAATTTAGGAAAATTTCATAATAATAGGAAGTAAATTAAATTTAGTACTATCATTTTAAATTTGTGTAAATGATTTCGTTCATATGCATAGTTGACCTTAGTAGCTACTAACACTTTGTAGCGACTAATGTTAATCAGAATGTGTTTTATCTTGCAGAAACGACATTCAGTGATTCAGTGAGACTCTCTAACCGTTTTTAGTATCTGCTAAGGTTTCTACTAAGGTTACTAAAGTTCACTATGCATGTGGCTGTTAATGTTTAGTAACACCAAAAAATGATTATTATTATTATTAATAATTCCGTTTGTTATTTTAGACTCTTGGGACATTTATATGCAGCCGAATGTTTGGTTCTACTGGACAAGCTTTCGGACGCTTTGGAGCACTTGAATCCGGAAAATATCAAAGATATAAGCATCGAATTTGACCAGGAAAATATCAGCGATGAAGTGCCCCTAAAAACAAGTCCGCCAACACGTACGATGCGCAACTTAACTTGTGTAACTTGTCATAAAATGAGCAATTTTTAGGTTTATTCCCTTGCAATATTGCAAGCGCAATTGCTGTGATGCAATATAACGTGGCGGTCGTGAAGACGCTGCGGGGACAGTTGGATCAAGCAGCGACATTGTTGAAGCAAATTTGGCAGAGTCGGAGCAGCGAATGCAGGGTTCCTGCGCACATTTTGATGCTCGTGTTGTATATCGAGCTTCAGTTAGGTGCGTTCGAATTTGTAACACGTTGAATTGCTTTAACGCGTATTTTTTTTAGGGCATGCTGATGTAGCTCGGACGCTGATACGGCAGTATTCCTTGCAGCAGAGATTTTGTGGCTGAATAAATTTCTTTAACGCAAAATATATGAAAAGTGGAAATATTTATTTAACACCTTAAAAGCTAGACTATTTTTTAGATAAATTTGCGCCCCTAAAACAAAATAGCAAATTGTTTAAGAAGTCAGGATAGTGCATGTATTACTCACGGGAATCGACGGGGATAAAGATTGTTAGGCGAGGACATAAAAGAAATTGATAATTAAAAGATTTTAAACACTGTTTCATATAAATTATTTGTTGCGTCATTTTCCGATCATATCGAATCATCATCATTGTTGAAGGACATTCAACACGTCAGCTCAATGGAAACAAATATCACGTTTGATTTCTTTAACGGGCGCAGCAAAACACTGTTTACAATAACTGAATGTGACCAACAAATTTCTTGTTCCATTTTCATGTCATGACCCTATTGAGATTGCTTCATTTCTCTCAAACAAATGATGGTCGGAAATTGAATTTGATATAGAAATGTGCATTTTTATAAAGGAAAATCGACCTGTTTGAGGCCTTTTCCATGTTTTCATTAATAATGTATATTTCTTTAAATAAATAAAAAATATGTGTCTGTTTTAGATGAGATTGGCTCAAAAGTTTTCTTGTGCAAGAAAAAGCTGTAATATGTTGACAATTCAGGTAACAATCATATTGACGAAACAAAATGAGGGTTGCTGTTTAAAACGAAACGTCAATCATGCTATTATTTGAAAACAAATTGCGTAAATGACGTCTTTAAACGACTAAAAAAAAAAATCGGAATTGACTTACAAATTATTTGTTTTATTTTCGTGTCATGATCCTGTTTACTGCTTGATTCATTACGTGCTTCATTACTCGAAAACTCGATGGTCAGAAATTGAATTTGATGTAAGAATGTGTATTTTTATAATTAAAAAACATGAAGATTAAAAAAGAAAAGGTTTCAATTTTAATGATTTTTTTTATTACTTTAGGCTCACTCTTAAAATTTGTTTAAATAAAAACACCTGACAAACCAAATGTTTAAGCAATTAGCATAAGCCCATTGCATAATTTATACGTTGTGAAAATTTATTATTTCACTTTTTCAGTTAAAAAATTCTGTTCTAATTTAAACATTGTCGAAAAATGATTAAATGTTCAGTATAAATTACAAACTTCACTGGAAATTGCAAAAAGATATTAAAAATACAATATTCTTACGTGTATTTACGTAATTCTCATTAAAAATAATCCGATAATAATTCAAACTAAAGAAATATTAAATGTAAATTGCAAATTATCAGTGGAAATTGCAAAATTTTTGTTGTAATTTTAACATTGCCATGAAAATCACAAAATTCTCAGTACACATCAAATACTTTACTGGAAATGGCAGAATTCTCATTGAAAATTACAAAGTATTCATCGGTAATTATGAAATTGTTCTTGTATATTAAATTTGCAATGCAAAGTGCATTTTTTTATTGGAAACTACACACTTCTACTGAAAATTGTCAGATAATAATACAAACTAATGAAATATTAAATGTAAATTGCAAATTATCAATGGAAATTGTGAAATTTTGGTTGTAATTTTAAAATTACAATGAAAATCACAAATTTTTCAGTACACATCAAATACTTTACTGGAAATTGGATAATTTTTACTGGAAATGGTAGGATTTTGATTGAATAGTTGATAAAATATTCATTGATAAATATAAAATTGTTCTTGTGTATTAAATTTGCCAGAGGAAAGTGCAATATTTTATTCGAAACTGCATAATTCTATTTGAAAATTATCAGACAATAATTCATACTAATGAAATATTAAATGTAAATTACAAAATATCAGAAGAATAGCGAAATTTTGGTTGTAATTTAACGATTGTCGTGAAAACGATAAAAAAAATAGTATTAATTAAAAACCTCACTGGAAATTGTATAATTTTTACTGGAAATTATAAAATAATAATTAGAAATTAAGAAATTACAAAATTATCAATGGAAATTCCGAAATTTTTGTGGTAATTTAAATATTGCCGTAAAAATGATCAAATTTTCAGCATACGTTAATCTTCGCTGGAAATTACAAAGTTATATTGTAAAAACAAACTTTGTATGAGAAATTAAGAAATTCCCTTTGAAATTCATATAAAATAATTTGAAATTATGAAATTTTAATGTAAATTACAAAATATTAGTGGAAATTGTCAAATTTTAGTGGGAATTTAAACATTGCTGTTAAAATGATTAAAATTTTCAGTGTAAATTAAAAACCTCACTGGAAATAGTATGATATTTATTGGCAATTATAAAATAATCATGCGAAATTATGAAATTTTTAATGTTAATTACAAAAAAACCGTAAGAATTGCAAAATTTTGGTTGTAAACATTGCCATAAAAATGACTAAATTTTCAGTATAAAACTTTGGAAATCCAAAATTTGTATGCGAAATGAGGAAATTCACATTGAAAATGACAAAATAATAATTCGCAATTATGAAATTTTATATGTAAATTACATATTTTACAATTAAAAATTACAATTTCCATGTATCCAAGGAAATTGCGAAATTTTGCTTGTAATTTAAACATTGCTGTGACAATAATATAATTATCAGTATAAATTAAAAACATCTGTGGAAATTACATAATTTTTACGGGAAATGGCGGAATTGGCGGAAAATTACAAAATATTCATCGAAAATTATAGAATTGTTATTGCATATTAAATTTGCCACCGGAAGTGCAAAATTTTATTGGAAACTGAAAATTTTATCGGTGTAAATTAAAAACTTCTGTGGAAATTACATAATTTTTACGGGAAATGGCGGAATTCTCATTGAAAATTACAAAAAAATATTCATCGAAAGTTATGCAATTGTTATTGCATATTAAATTTGCCGCCAGAAATGCAATATTTGATTGGAAACTGCATAATTTTATTGAAAATTGCACAATTGTGAATGGAAATTAATATCAAGGCTTTATCCATAAACGATTATGGCTCTTTCGAGTTTTAACAATACAACAATTGTATACCCATTTTACAATCTAGCAGTCATAATTTTCAATGAAGTTATGATTATTTATTGTATATATTTTTTTTCAATGAGCTTTCAAACTTCATATGTTTTAATGACGTAATTTTCATTGAAAGTTCCTGTAAAAATACTACAATTGCGAATGATATTTTGTCCATACAATGAAAAATATCTATTTATTTATGGTGCTAAAATTTTCACTTTATAAAATCGTGAAAATTTGGAATCAAAATTTCATTAATACCACTGAATATTTATAAATTATAGTACTAATTTTCTAATATTCACTGATGTTTTGCAAATAACAATTAAGTAAATTACAAGGTGGAAAGGCCAAGGGCCAATAGCCTAATAGAGATTGTTATCTCTCTCTACAAAGGAAATTACACAATTCCATTAAAACTTAAAGTTTACAAATGGTCTTCTGTATAATTACATTGAAATGTTGCATTTCCTATTCAACATTTTGTTATTTTTGCTGATATTTTGCTTAAACTTAAAGTTTACAAATGGTTTTCTCTAATTACATTGAAATGTTGCATTTTGTATTCAAAATTTTGAGTTTTTTGCTGATATTTTGCGATTTTAGCTGACATTTTGTAATTTACAACGAAAATTTTGCATTCAACATTTGGAAAATCAACGCAAATTGCTGATTCCAATGAAAATTGGTAAATATTAGGCTTTGTGGATAAAACCTTGATTTACAGCTGAAGTGAAATCGCGTATTCTAAATGAAATTGAAATTGTAAAATTTCGATTCGATAAATTGTTTGCAATCATTTTCAGGATTCGTTATAAACATACATAAATATTATATACAATTTACAATGTAGCAGTCATGAAAGTAATGACTGCTATTAATGCAATTTACAATGTAGCAGTCATTACTTTCAACCAAGTTATGATTTTATTACTGTATATATATATTTTGCAATGAGCTTTCAAACTTCGTCTGTTTTAATTTCGTAATTTTCAATGAAATTTCCTGTGAAATTCCGCAATTGCGAATGATATTTTGTCTATACAATGAAAAATATGTATTTGTTTATGGTGCTGAAATTTTCACTCTCAAAATAAAAATACAAAATAAATAATGACGTAATTTTCATTGAAAGTTCCTGTAAAAATACTACAATTGCGAATGATATTTTGTCTATTCAATGAAAAATATGTATTTGTTTATGGTGCTGAAATGTTCACTCACAAAATAGTGTGAACATTTTAAAATTCGCATTAAAAATTTCGTTAATACAACTGAACATTTATAAATTATAGTGCTAATTTTATAATATTCACTGATGTTTTGCAAATAACAATTAAGTAAATTACAAGGTGGAAAGGCTGAGGGCCAATAGCCTAATAAAGATTGTTATCTCTCTCTACAAAGGAAATTACACAATCCCATTAAAACTTAAGGTTTACAAATGGTTTTCTCTAATTACATTGAAATGTTGCATTTCCTATTCAATATTTTGTGATTTTTGCTGATATTTTGCGATTAGTGCTGATATTTTGCGATTTTTGCTGATATTTTCTTTATATTTATATTAATTTATAATGAAAATGTTGTATTTTCTAATTTAAATTTTTGAAAATCAACGCATATTAGTGATGCCAATGAAAATTCGGTAAATATTAGGCTTTGTGGATAAAACCTTGATTTACAGCTAAGTGAAATCGCGTATTCTAATTGGTTTACAACCTTATGAATGGTGCAGTCATTTTTATTATTAAAAAATCGTTAATTTTGCTATATGAAGTCGTTAAATTTGATTCATGTATCAATTATCGAAGGAAATTAGTGGAAAAAGTGTTTTGACTAATGGCCGATTTCTAAACGTTCCTGTGTCTACGAATACACCTTTAGTTGTATAATGCGTGAAAAGACGTTAATTTGAAATTTAAATAAAGCGTGCTGTATGGTTATATTTGTGTTTCCCCTATTGGCAACCCTAGGTGATAGACGCTGTGGTTTTCGTTGGCTTTAAAACGAATTATCTCTATACTTATTGCACGCCGCAATTTATAAGTGCGTTTGATATGCTATTTGATGCGTGTTCTATGGCTTGAAGTATATAGTTTGCGTTAGATTGGAAAATAAATTGTGTTTTGCGTGATTTATGGTGCTAATTCATCACAGGTACTTTGCGCTAGCGAGTGTTGGCAGTCCTGTAAATTCCATTCAGGATGTGTTTTATTTTGACATCGATGCGTCGGACGGAGACGGACGATCGGTTGGAGCGAGACGGAATGCAGTCGGCCAAAAAAATCTTGCGACTATCCAACGGCTAGTGGATATTGTTTCATTTAAGTGGTCCAATGTGCAATGCGTGTGATTCCTCATTGGATATTTCTCGACGCGGTACGCAGCAACATAGCATCGAGATGTCGAGTGAAGGCGAAAATGGCAAAAGTCAAGAGTTGGAGGTAATTTTTAAACATTTTTTCAATTCCCCGCGATGCCCGCTGGTCATCTCTGCGGAACGGTGCGCTCGGAATGCCGCATGAATGATTAAAATTTTCGATATTCCGACGATAAACAACATGTTTCTTAGTGGTATTCAATATGGCCGGTGTTGATACTTGAAAAAGCGGGAAACCGATAAACCCGGCGGTGTAAATTAAAATATTCCCCGGAAGGTCTCGATTAAATATTGATGACGGTGCCGAAATTTGATGCACAAATTATGGCTCTGCCGCTGGGTACAGTTTAATTAATTTTAGGGGAGCGATGCCAAAACCGAGGACGAACTGGAGTCGGTGAAAAAGCCAGCCGGGGAGAATAAAGTCGAAGACAACAACATAGCGGAGAAAAAGGAGGAGAAGAAGGACGCTTCCGTCGATGAAAACGACAAGAAAGCGTCGGACGACAAGAAGGTCGAAAAAGACGAGAAGAAGGAGGTAGCGAAGGTGGAGAAGGAGGAGGAGGACGGATCCGAGGAAATCGGCGAAAGTGATAAGGAAGAGGACAAAAACGACGATGCGGACGAGGAGACCGAGAAGGCTCCGAGCAAGGACAAGAAGAAACCACAAAAAGAAGATAAAGATAAAGACGTAAGACAATTCCCACACTCACGCATTCTAATTTTGTACAACTTATTGTGTTTTCAAGCTTAAAACTGAAATACCCGAAGGCACCGGCACACAACTGGGGGAGATACCTCGAATAGACGCGTCCATATCCAGGTTCAAGAACGACGATCTGAAGCTGCTGCACAGGCTGCTGTTCAAGGCGCAGGGGAAAACCGCGCTGATCAAGAAAAATATCAGGAAATTCAACGGGTTCGATTTCAAAAAAGATACAGAGGATTACAAGAAGAAATTGGCGGCCGTCGAAAAGTTTGAGGTGAAACAGCTGCGGATAATCTGCGAGATGCTGGACTTAGAAAAGAAGGGCAGCAAAGACGAAATGTCCCAGAGGATCCTTGAGTTTTTGATAGAGCCCAAAGATTCGGGAAAGGGCACAGGAGGCGGCAGACCTAAGAGGAGCGCAGCTGTAAAAGCTAATAATAGAGGTTAGTTGGCTAAAAAAATAATAATAGCTAACATAATAGCCAACGATTTGTAACGGACATGGTACAAAACAGAAAAGTTTATTAAAGTAGAATTGCTATATAAAATTACTATTGTAACCTAATTTGTTCAACTAGATTTATATGAGCATGACTACATAATTTACTTACATCTAAGAAGATGAACAAATTTCCCGTGTTTCTAGCTATATAAGAACACATGTGATATGCTTATGTACTGTTTTTATTTATATCGTTGAATACTGTGATACAGTACAAAACAGAAAAGTTTATTAAAGTAGAATTGCTATATAAAATTGCTATTGAAACCTAATTTCTTCAAATAGATTTATTTGAGCATGACTACATAATTTACTTACATCTACTGCAGACGATCACATAGCATTTTAAATACTGTATACTGGTAGCCGTTACTTTGTGGAACATGGTAAATGAATTAAATAAAACAATTTTACTTTGTTGCTTCCACTAACACATTTATTTTACAAAAATAATTTACTTTAACTTTAGTGTAACTAAATTATTTTTGTAAAATAAATCTGTTAGTGGAAGCAACAAAGTAAAATTGTTTTATTTAATTCACTTAGCATTTTAATGAACAAATTTCCCGTGTTGTTACTAGCTATATAAGAACACATGTGATATGCTTATGTACTGATTTTATTTATATCGTTGAATACTGTGATACAGTACAAAACAGAAAAGTTTATCAAAGTAGAAGCCATAAAATTAACAAATAAGAGTTTTTCGTTAAAACAATTTTTGACAAACAAGCGGTGTTCTGACTTAAATTCTTTCACAAGCTCCTAAATATTTGTGTATTAATTTAACAGTTTCAATGCTACACTTTTGACCAGACCAAATCACAATAGGTATAATTTAAGTAAAACTGAAACATAGGTAATACATACCTTTTAAAATCTTGTTATTTATTTCTTGCTGCATAATTATTAGTCTTTTTGCAAAAGACGTTATCATCAAAACATTGTTAGATAGATAGATATTGTTTATTTAAATGTACATGTACAGTCATGCTCACATAAATCTAGTACAAGAAATTCGGGTACAATAGCAATTTTATATCGCAATGTCAATTTTTTTGTACTACATTTATGTGAGTATGACTGTACATATGGATCACAGTATTCAACGATATAAATAAAAACAGTACATTAGCATATCACATTTGTTCTTATATAGCTAGAAACGACACGGGAAATTTGTTCATTAAAATGCTAAGTGATCGTCTTCAGTAGATGTAAGTAAATTATGTAGTCATGCTCACGTAAATCTAGTTCAAGAAATTAGGTTACAATAGCAATTTTATATAGCAATGTCAACATTTAGTACTAGATTTATGTGAGCATGACTACATCTACTGAAGACGATCCCTTATTAATACTTTTTAATATTTGTTATAATGTAAAAATTCTAGGTTATTCATCACATGATGAGTCGTATTCGAGCGACGAGAAGCAGACGCCCCGGGCGAGAAGAAACATGGGCAAGCGGGCCAACCTGAAGGAGGAGACGTCGAGCGAGAGCGATGAAGACTTCCACCTGTCCGACAACAGCGAAGAGGAGAGGCCGGCCGTGAAGAAACGGAAAAGAGGTGGCCGCAAGAAAAAAGACGACAGCGAGGAGGACGACGTGAGCGAGGTGGACAGCCCGAGCACCGAGGAGAGTGATGTATAAGCGATGACCCGTAGGCGACGGCGGTGCTTACATTAATTCAGACCGCATTACAGGATGGGCCAAAGAGCAAGAAAAAGAAGGTCGTCAACAGCAAAGCGAAGGGCAAGGTCGCCGCGGCGCCGAGGGGCGCCAGGGGACGCAAGTCCGCCGCCACACCGACGCCCACGCCCGCGCCCACGCCGATAAAGAAGAAGGCGACCCCCGCCAAGAAGGGCAAGAAGCGGGCCCAGGAGTCCTCGGAAGAGGAGGAGGAGGAGGAGGAGAGCGCCCACGAAGAGGAGGGAAGTTCGTCGGAAGACGAGCCATTAGCTAAAAAAACCGTTAAAGCTCCACAGCCACCAACGGTAAGTGGAAACAATATCATGATACAAAAATGAAACACGTTACTATGTTTTTTATCACTTAATTTTTTCATATAATTAGGTCATTCTCTAAATGGTGGATAAAAAATCCACCAACTATTTTAATTATAATAAATATATAATTAATTTTTATACCGATATCTATAAAAATAATTATTAATCGTATTCTCAAGTGATTCGAAATTCAAAAATTGTATTCTTGTATTTCGAATCACTTAAGAATGACTTAATTGTGGTTGAAACTGCAGTCGTGTTTAACAAAAAAAGAAAGTTATAAAAAACATAGTAACATGTTCCATTTTTATATCATCATGATTAATTATCACATAGTGACGGATCAACTTTATTGGAAACAATATCGTGTATTAAGAGGTAATAATTATTAACTAACATTTTTATTTTTCTGAGATATGTAAGATATATTAATTGAATTGTTGAGTGTCCTATCTAATGGTTATGATTGTGTCGTGAAGTAACGGAATAAACGCACAGAAGCAGGTATAAACTGTCCGTTTATTCCTGCCGAGTTACTTCACAACACAATTAGTATAACAACTTGGAAAAAAAAAAAACGAAATTACTCAAGAAGTTCTTTCTACATTAACACTAAAAGTATAATTGTTACTTACCTGTATTTGTAAGTTTATTATCAAAAAGAGTAAATTAAAATTCACTTAATTGTTACTTAAAACTATTACTAAAATGTTACCTCTAAACGTTACTAAGAAATGTTATTAAAATGTTACCTCTAAACCGACAATATGATAATTGCATTCTGATTTTATAATGACTTATAAGCTGTCGGTTTGCAAATTGTGCCATACTAAAGTTGTTAATTTTCTTATTTTAAGGACGATGAAATTAAAACGTATGTGAAAGAAATATTGGAGGGTGCAAATTTGGAAGAAATTACAATGAAAACCGTTTGTAAACAAGTGTATGCACATTACCCAGATTTTGATCTCACACACAAGAAGGATTACATTAAGACGACTGTAAAATCTGTAAGTCCGATCTGTCACTAGTTCTGATGCCCTCTATAATTTTGTGTTTGAATTTCAGTTGATATCCACATAATTGACTAAATAGTAATTAAAAAAAGAAGAAATGGATTTTATTGTATGTTCAAGTACAAAAAATTTGGTATTTTCTTAATCATTTTCGCAGATTGATCCATGTTATCTTTTATTTGTTTTGACACCCAACCGAATATAATGCATATATTTGATAGGAATGTAAAAATTTAATCCTTGTTTAGTAGTAAGCCTCCTGTGTAAAACTTAGTCTATTAAAATAAATGAACCAGCCTAAAACATGAGTACGTGGTGAAATTTTCTAATGAGTTCATATATTTTAATGCCTATTACAATATCAGAGTTTATTTTGAAGTTTTATATATTATTTGTATTTTATTATGTAAACTCCCTACATATATAAATTAGTAATTAAAAGTGTTTTCTTTAAATTGCAAACTTTCTCTCCAACCCTGATAGCATGATTATTTCTATTTGAATTTATGATTTAATGCACAACTATAGTAGTCTCATTAAGAGCTGACAATGATTCATTGCCCATATTACTAGAATTCATATTTCATTTCACTCTGTTACATTTTACCTTATGCATGCAAATGAGCATAGAAAACGTGATTCTTTGTTCATAAAAGCATGAGTCATTGTCAGTTCTCGTCGGACTGACTATACTAGTCAAGTGTACACAAATGTACACTGCTGTGAACAAAACTACCATTAACGCAATAGCAATCTGCAAAGTTGTACAGCCATCGGAAATTCTAATGTCAGTGCAGATGAGAAGGATCTTTCTTTTCCGATAAGCTCTGACATTGTCCGACCGCCGCACATTTGCAACGTCTGACAATGACGGAGCTTATCGGAAAAGAAATACATCACGCCGTACTGACATTAGAGTTTCCGATGGCTGTACATCGGGTGGTGAATTGAAATCTTTACATAAAGTGTAACATTTGCATTTATCATGAAGTTTTATAACTTAAAACTACAATTTATTATATTTAAGAAACCGATTTTCTTTGAGAACTCTCAAGGTTTGTTAGATTTGACGATTTCAGTCATGAGCAGATATAATAGATATAATTATCTTTAAGTAAATTTGTTGCCTTAAGAAAATAGGGGGAATAAAGGGAAATATAGGGAATAAAGAGAAATAGGGGGAATGAACGGAATAAAGGGAGATTAATAAGATAGTTAAAGGTGCGTTTATCGCATTAAAATGAGACGAATAACATCAAATGTTAAGTAAAATGTGTAACATTGGCGATTATCGTGCAATTTGACAACTTAAAAATACAAAATATTAAGTATATATATATTTATCATTACACCTTCTACCAATTAGTGTAGGTGTCAAAATATTAAGTAAAATGTGTAATATTGGCAATTATCGTGCAATTTGACAACTTAAAAATACAATTTATTATATCTAACATACCGATTTTACTTGACATCTTTCATTGGAACGATTTTTTTTAGTGCATTAGTTTTTATGATTTCATTCATGAGCAGTAATCATAGATTTTATTTAGAGGTACATTTTGTGCCTTCAGAAAATGTTGCTTAAAAATAAGTCTCAAGTAAAATCGAATGTTTATGAATTCTACACTTTTGAGTAAATCGTTTACACAATAAATAATTTAAAGTTGTACATTAATCGTTCGAGTTGTGTAGCAGAATGACTGAATCTATACGAATTGAAAGGTAAGTATTACATTAGGGCTCCATTTTATATGTTACAGTAGACTGTTTATAATCTGAACAAATTGGGACCGACAGAGGTTTGGATTATCAAATATTGCTGCAAAATAATTGAAAATCGAATACAAACAACATCTATATCAATAAAACATGTGCATACCAGAACTTAAAAGAAATAAAAGTTCTTTTGTAGTTTGTATTCGATTTTCAACTATTTTGCAGCAATATTTGATAATCCAAACGATTTAATAATGTCATAATTTTGTATATTTCTGTAAAATACTAAAATCCAAATCAACACTTCGAACTCTTCCACTTGATTGAGCGCAATTCAAAGTCGCACAGAGGTTACGTTTGTGCACACATATTCTTCACTCGGTAACCCACTCAATTTTTTTTTTTTTTTTTGGCGTTCGGTTTATCGATGCTCTACTGTATATTATTTTGATTAAGATTATATATTTATTATATATTATTATTATTTATAGGAGGAAAGACCGCAGTTCGATAGCCAATAAAATATCGTTACTAATACTATACTATAATTATAATTTTATTAATATTATACATTATTTCAAACAGATTTGACTCCAACCGATCGTTTGGTGTAAAAAGGAAGTGATATTGTACACTATTAATCAAGTTATTGGCAGCACTTTGATTCGTTAGACAGTTTTATCTGCTTATCTCGAAATAACTATCTTGGTTACTTAAATTAACAATTAAGTTAATAATTGTCTTGGTACTTCTCACTTTGCACTCACTTTGCACCCTTCATTGGGCTTTTGGATACTTATTTCAGAACACATCTGAGATAATAAATAATTAATAAAATTTAATTTAAAAAAATATAAAGATCTTTTCTGCGTTGATGGATTTAATAAGTGTTGAATTTATGGACTCTCAGAATGTAACGATTTAAATTTTCACAAACGTGAACTAAATAAATGCATAAATTCAATACTTATTAAATAATTCAATAATTAAATAATTAATAATAATTTAAGCGCTTTCAAAAGTCTGCGATAAAATTCAATGAACTACAGATTTTACTGTGTTTTTCTCTATTGAGCATCAAACTCATTGCTTTGGTCTCTCATTTATTAATAGTTATCAGAAGAAAAATCGCTAAAATAATTAATCTTATGAAATCCTTAGTAAAGTAAGAGAAATGAGCAGTAAAGTAATGCGAAATCGTCACTCTTACATGATTTTGTGTATATTGGGTTGCATTATATAACTGTGTAGGCTGTAACTTAATATGACTACGTTCGTTCTGCTGTGCTTTAACAAATGTTATTAACAAATCAAATTTTTTAAGCAAAGTGTGTAAATATTTACGTTAATAATATATTAGGAGTAATGGATAATGAGTAAGTAGAAATATATTCTTCATTACCTGTTAATTGTATGCATAAACTACACCTAACCTGAAAATGATGTTTTAGATTCAAATTTCGTGATTTCAGAAAAAAAAATGTGCAACTTAATTGTCTTGTTAAACAAATAAATATTGTTTATCTAGGCAATAAAGTGGCAGATTTAATGACGATTCTTGTGTATTTTTTTTAAATTTCCGGTAACATTAAATTATTTAGAGATTTTGCTGCGTCTTTCTCTATTAAGCAGCATACTCATTACCTTGTTCTTTCATTTATTAATTATTATTAAAAAAAAAACGTTAAAATAGTTAATCTTATTAAATCTTCAGTAAAGTAAGAGAAATGAGTAGTAAAGTAATACGAAATCGTCACTCTTACACAATTTTGTGTAAATTGGGTTGCATTATATAACTGTGTAGGCTGTAACTTACTATGACTACGTTCGTTCTGCTGTGTGTAACAAATGTTATTAACAAATCAAGTTTTTTAAGCAAAGTGTGTATATATTTACTTTAATAATATATTAGCAGTAATGGATAATGAGTAAGTAGAATTATATTCTTCTTTACCTGTTAATTGTTTACTTGAAATACATCTAACCTATAAATGATGTTTCAAATTCAAATTTCGTGATTTCAGTAATTAAAACAAATAATGTGCAACTTTTGTGTCTTGTTAAACAAATAAATAATGTTTAACTAGGCAATAAATTAGCAGATTTTGTGACGATTCGTGTGTATTTATTTTTTTCAAGCTCAGATTATGTGCTGAACTCTATATTTCATACATTCGATTAGTTTTCACGTACAATGCAAATAACTTGATGTTACAATTAAGTTGTTACAGAAAATATTTGTAAAATACAATTAAAACTAAATTTCATCATCATATGTGCAAATTAACATTCTGTATTTTTTTTTAAATATGGCAGTAGCATTTTTATTTTCAAGCTCAGATTATGTGCTTAATATTTATTTCATACTTTCGATTAGTTTTCACGTACAATGCAAAAAACTTGATGTTACAATTAAGCAAAAATGTATTTATGTAGTACGCTGTAAGAGTTTTAATATTATTTTAAAAATATGACAGTAAATGACCAATTAGGTAACCAATTCCGCCACAGGAATGATTATTATTCATTTATTTAACGGCGGCCTATTTCTTCTGCTATGGCTGATGTTGCCAGTAAAGAAATACAAATGTACAAGTCGAATCGTCACTAATGTATCTTATACGATTTTGTGTAAATTGGGTTGCATAATCTAACCCTGTAGGTTGTAACCTATCATCACTACATTAGTTCTGCTGCGTGTCGCAATTGTTATTAACAAATCAAATTCTTAAAGCAAAGTGTATAAATATTTACTTCAATAATATATTAGGAGTAACTGATAACGAGTAAGTAGAAATACGTCCTTTTTATCTGTTAATTGTTTATATGAAACACACCTAACCTAATAATGATGTTTCAAATTCAAATTTCATGATTAAAAAAAAATATGTGCAATTTACTTGTCTTGTTACACAAATAAATATTGTTTAACTAGGCAATGAAGTGGCTGATTTTGTGACGATTCTTGTGTATTAATTTTTTTCAAGCTCAGATTATGTGCTTAACTCTATATGTCATACTTTCGATTAGTTTTCATGTACAAAGCAAATAACTTTATGTTACAATCAAGCAAAAATGTATGTCTTACAGAAAATATTTGTAAAATACATTTTAAACTAAATTACATCATCATATGTGAAAATTAATATGTAGTGAGGCGACTCGTCACTAATGTATCTTATACGATTTTGTGTAAATTGGGTTGCATAATTTAACCCTGTAGGTTGTAACCTATTATGACTACATTCATTCTGATGCGGGTCGCAATTGTTATTTGCAAATTGTTACAAATCAAATTCTTAAAGCAAAGTGTATAAATATTTACTTCAATAATATATTAGGAGTAACTGATAACGAGTAAGTAGAAATACGTCCTTTTTATCTGTTAATTGTTCACATGAAACACACCTAACCTAAGAATGATGTTTCAAATTCAAATTTCATGACTAAAAAAAAATATGTGCAATTTACTTGTCTTGTTACACAAATAAATATTGTATAACTAGGCAATAAAGTGGCTGATTTTGTGACGATTCTTGTGTATTTATTTTTTTCAAGCTCAGATTATGAGCTTAACTCTATATGTCATACTTTGGATTAGTTTTCATGTACAAAGCAAATAACTTTATGTTACAATTAAGCAAAAATGTATGTTTTACAGAAAATATTTGTAAAATACATTTTAAACTAAATTTCATCATCATATGTGAAAATTAATATGTAGTGAGGCGAATCGTCACTAATGTATCTTATACGATTTTGTGTAAATTGGGTTGCATAATTTAACGCTGTAGGTTGTAACCTATTATGACTACATTCATTCTGCTGCGGGTCGCAATTGTTATTTGCAAATTGTTACAAATCAAATTCTTAAAGCAAAGTGTATAAATATTTACTTTAATAATATATTAGGAGTAATTGATAATAGGTAAGTAGAAATATGTCCTTGCTACCTGTTAATTGTTTACATGAAATACACCACCAGGTTCGGTTAGATAACCTAACCTAAATTTAAATTTCAAATTAAAATTTCATGATTTAAAAAAAATATGTGCAACTTAGACGTAAAATAAAAATAAATAAATATTGTTTAACCAGGCAATGAAGTGGCAGATTTACTGACGATTCTTGTGTATTTATTTTTGTTCAAATTCAGATTATGTACTAAAAATATTTATTTTTTACTTTCGATCGTTTTCATGTACAAAACATAACCCTTGATGTTACAATTAAGCAAAAAGACATTTTATGCAAGACATATTTGCGAAATACGATTAAAACTAAATTATTCACTATTCTGTGAAAATTTCAATAAATACTTTCAAAATTTCAATGATTACTGGTAAATTTTCATTTACTTCTTTTGAAACTAACTGATGATTTAAGTTAATTGATGGGTTTACAACTGGATCTGAATTGTTAACTTTCAGATCCAGTTGTAAAACCATCAATTAAATTCAATCATCAGTTAGTTTCAAAGTCAAGTTTTCAAGTCTTATTATTCTGTCAAAATTTCAATAAATACTTTCAAAATTTCAATAAACGCTTTAAAAATTTCAATGGTTGCTCTCAAATTTCAAAATATTTCCAGTGAAACTATTTAACTTAATTATTTACTAATTACTACGGTCAAATTTTTAAGTGTTACATTTCGGTAAACATATTAAATTATTCTGTCAAAATTTCATTTTTTCTGTCAAAGTTTCAATTGTTACAGAGGTTTCAAAGAGAAGTATAAAAGATTGCTGTCATTTTCACTAAGTGCTGTCAAATTATCAATTGTTCTGTAAAAAAATCAGTAATTATGTGAAAGTTTCAGAAATTGCGGTTGAAATTTCAATGAATGCTGTTAAATTTGAAATTTCTGTCAAAATTTCTATTGTTACATAAAAAAAATCAATAACTGATAAATTTGCAATTATTTATCTAAAAACTAACTGACAATTGAAGTTAATTGATGATAACAGAAGAGTTAACAAAAATTGTATTATTCTGTCAAATTTTTTAGTGCCCTAATTTTAATGATTACTGTTAAGTTGTCATATGTTTTTGTTATTTTGAAATTTTCCGTCAACATTGTAATGGTTACTGTTGAAGTTTTAAAGAGTTCTTGCCAATTATAAATTATACATGATTTCTATTATTAGTTATTCTGTAAAATTGAAATAATTGCGGTCAAAATAACAATGACTACTGTCATAATTTTTATTGTTTCCATAAAAAAATGCTGTTGAATTTGCAATTTGTCAAAATTTCTATGGTTACATTAAAAATTTCAATGATGACAGTTAAATTTTCAATTATTTCTCTTAAAAGAAACTTACGATTGAAGGTTATTGATAACAACCTCATAATTTCTCTAAAAACTAACTGACTATTGAAGGTTATTGATGATAACAAAAAAGATAACAAAAATTGTATTATTCTGTCAAATTTCTTAGTGCCCAAATTTTCTGTCAAAATTACTATGGTTATATTAAAAATTTCAAAGAGATCAGTTAAATTTTCAATTGTTTCTCTAAAAACGAACTTTCGATTAAAGGTTATTGATAATAACAAACAGCTAAACAAATTGTATTATTCTGCCAAATTTTTTTGTGCCCAAATATTAATGATTACTGTAAAATTGTCATATGTTTTTGTTATTTTGAAATTTTCCGTCAACATTGTAATGGTTACTGTTGAAGTTTTAAAGAGTTCTTACCAATTATAAATTATACATCATTTCTGTTACTAGTTATTCTGTAAAATTGAAATAATTGCGGTCAAAATAACAATGACTACTGTCATAATTTTTATTGTTTCCATTAAAAAATGCTGTTGAATTTGCAATTTCTGTCAAAATTTCTATGGTTACATTAAAAATTTCCATGATGACAGTTAAATTTTCAATTATTTCTCTTAAAAGAAACTTACGATTGAAGGTTATTGATAACAACCTCATAATTTCTCTAAAAACTAACTGACTATTGAAGGTTATTGATGATAACAAAAAAGCTAACAAAAATTATATTATTCTGTAAAATTTTTTAGTGCCCAAATTTTAATGATTACTGTAAAATTGTCATTTATTTCTGTTATTTTGAAATTTTCCGTCAACATTGTAATGGTTACTGTTGAAGTTTTAAAAAATGTTTACAAATTAAAAGTGATATATAGTTTTATTAAACTTTCAATAATTATTTGTCGAAATTTCAATTTTGTTCTGTTAAAATTTCAATCGCTTTGCCAAAATTTTAATAGTTCTGTTAAAATTTCAATCGTTCTGTCAAAATTAATTTCAATTGTTCTGTCAAAATTTCAATCCTTCTGTAAAATTTCAATTTTTCTGTTAACATTTCAATAGTTCTGTCAAACATTCAATTGCTCTGTCAACCATTCAATTGTTCTGTTAAATTTCAATGGTTCTGTCAAAATTTCAATGCATACTGAGAAAGTTTCAAACGTTGGTGTAAAATTTTCAATTATTCATTAAAATTTTCAAAAATTATTCAAAGTTTCCGACCTTGCCATTAAAATTTCAATGAATACTGTTAAATTTACAATTTATGTCAAAATTTCTATGATTATAATAAGGATATCAATGATACAGTTAAATTTTCAATTATTTTTCTGTAAAATAACCGATGATTGAAGTAAATTAGAAACTTAGAACTATTGGAAAATGCAATAATAAGAATATATCTCATCTCTAGATATTCTATTATATTTCAATGGTTCTGTAAAAATTTCAATGCATACTGAGGAAGTTTCAAACGTTGGTGTAAAATTTTCAATTATACATTAAAAATTTCAAAAATTATGTCAAAGTTTCCGACCTTGCTGTCAAAATTTTAATGAATACTGTTAAATTTACAATTTATGTCTCAATTTCTATGATTATAATAAGGATATCAATGATACAGTTAAATTTTCAATTATTTTTCTGTAAAATAACCGATGATTGAAGTAAATTAGAAACTTAGAACTATTGGAAAATGCAATAATAAGAATATATCTCATCTCTAGATATTCTATTAAATTTCAATGGTTCTGTAAAAAAATCAATGCATACTGAGAAAGTTTCAAACGTTGGTGTAAAATTTTCAATTATACATTAAAAATTTCAAAAATTATGTCAAAGTTTCCGACCTTGCTGTCAAAATTTTAATGAATACTGTTAAATTTACAATTTATGTCAAATTTTCTATGATTATAATAAGGATTTCAATGAAACAGTTAAATTTTCAATTATTTTTCTGTAAAATAACCGATGATTGAAGTAAATTAGAAACTTAGAACTATTGGAAAATGCAATAATAAGAATATATCTCATCTCTAGATATTCTATTATATTTCAATGGTTCTGTAAAATTTCAATGCATACTAAGAAAGTTTCAAACGTTGGTGTAAAATTTTCAATTATTGATTAAAAATTTCAAAAATTATTCAAAGTTTCCGACCTTGCTGTCAAAATTTTAATGAATACTGTTAAATTTACAATTTATGTCTCAATTTCTATGATTATAATAAGGATATCAATGATACAGTTAAATTTTCAATTATTTATCTGTAAAATAACCGATGATTGAAGTAAATTAGAAACTTAGAACTATTGGAAAATGCAATAATAAGAATATATCTCATCTCTAGATATTCTATTAAATTTCAATGGTTCTGTAAAAAAATCAATGCATACTGAGAAAGTTTCAAACGTTGGTGTAAAATTTTCAATTATACATTAAAAATTTCAAAAATTATGTCAAAGTTTCCGCCCTTGCTGTCAAAATTTCAATGAATGCTGTAAAAATTTGCAATTTGTGTCAAAATTTCTATGATTATAATAAGGATTTCAATGATACAGTTAAATTTTCAATTATTTTTCTGGAAAATAACCGATGATTGAAGTAAATTAGAAACTTAGAACTATTGGAAAATGCAATAATAAGAATATATCTCATCTCTAGATATTCTATTAAATTTCAATGGTTCTGTAAAAATTTCAATGTATACTGAGAAAAATTTCAATTGTTCTGTTAAAATTTCAATAGTTCTGTCAAACATTCAATTGTTCTGTCAAACTTTCATTTGTTCTGTCAAATTTCAATGGTTTTGTCAAAATTTCAATGCATACTGAGGAAGTTTCAAATGTTGGTGTAAAATTTTCAATTATTCATTAAAAATTTCAAAAAATATGTCAAAGTTTCCGACCTTGGCGTCAAAATTTCAATGAATGCTGTTAAATTTACAATTTATGCCAAAATTTCTATGATTATAATAAGGATTTCAATGATACAGTTAAATTTTCAATTATTTTTCTGGAAAATAACCGATGATTGAAGTAAATTAGAAACTTAGAACTATTGGAAAATGCAATAATAAGAATATATCTCATCTCTAGATATTCTATTAAATTTCAAAGGTTCTGTAAAAATTTCAATGTATACTGAGAAAGTTTCAAACGTTGGTGCAAAATTTTCAATTATTCATTAAAAATTTCAAAAATTATTCAAAGTTTCCGACCTTGCTGTCAAAATTTCTATGAATGCTGTTAAATTTACAATTTGTGTCAAAATTTCTATGATTATAATAAAAATTTCAATGATACAGTTCAATTTTCAATTATTTCCCAGGAAAATAACCGACGATTGAAGTAATTTAGAAACTTAGAATTATTAGAAAATGCAATAATCAGAATATACATCATCTCTAGATTTTCCGGAAATTTAACGGCACATGAATGATTATTATTCGTCCATTTAAAAACGGCCTATTTCTTTTGCTACTGTCGCAAAAATGCGATGCTACATATTTGGAAGTTTAATTCCCTGTTGCACTTAAGGAACTAAAAATGTTTAATTGATCCCTTTTTTTAGGGGTTGAAGTAACCTTTTTGATCCCTAGGGATTGTAATTACCCATTTAGTCCCTACTTGTTCCATTATCGGAACCTTCAATTTGCTTGTCTTACAACTTTTTAATTTTTTTAAGGCCAATTTTTAAGGCCAAATATCATTTAGTTTTCAATTGTAGCATTATCCATAGTACAGAATATTTCGCCCACAGCGTAGAAGTTTTATTCCGATTTTTGAACACTTATTTTTTCGTTGCTCCATGTCTCAAATTTGTCGAACCTTAAGTAATTTTAAGTAAAAATATTATATGTATATACTATATATGTATATATATATGACTGCTAACAATTATTGACAAACATAATGGCTACATTATATGCTCGTTAAATAATATACTATTATATATCTATTTATTTATATTTGATGCAACAATGTGTAACAATTCGGTTGAGTAATTGGGGATGTAATAATATTAAAAAAAAAGTGTTAATGCTTTACGACGGAATCATGTATTTACATATACTGTCGATAAAAGGGGCGAATTTTAAATGAATCATTAAATATATCAATTATTAGCGAGGACGTGAGCAACGGTAAAAGGGCATTAATTAAATTTACAACAATGACTATATTAATTCACGCGTCTTGGCAATTTAAATTGCTCACTAAGAATGGCCGATGCAGAATGTCCAATTTAATTTGAGAGGACTGGCTTCAAGTTGTTGTAATTCTTGAAATTCCCCCCAACCTTTTCATATAGCAATATCCAAGGTGGTGCGGTTGTGCGGCTGGCGGGTTTCAATTGAAAATTGTAAACCGCCCTCGCATTCCGCACATTGAACATTCACACCAATATCTCGGCCGGCTGATTGATACCCCACCGAAACGTACTTGCACGACACGACACCCCCCGGATCGGGAAATAATCGGAAATTCGTTCTTTATATAAGATAATAATGCGGCGAGAACATTTCCGTGAAAGGCGTGAAAAATATAATGGGATGACCTATTTCATTCGACACGGGAAAACTTGATTGTCCGTTGTTTTCATTTATATTAAATGCAGAACATTGCTTCAAATATGCCCACTCGCATCAGAATTGTGCAAGGTACAACTGGTTTTGCGATTCGGGATGTATTTTATTATTGCTTAATCAATACAGGGTATATTTTCCGTTTTTATCTTATTTGTAAGAGAAATTGTAAGTAATTTTCCATAACGCCTTTTTGAGGTTAAAATCTTGAAATTTAATTAGAAATTAATGTCAGAAAGAAAAAAAAGATTTACAAAAAGGTGTACACATATCTACAAAAAATGTATCAAATTAAATAGGGGAAGCCAGAAACATAATAATATGTAGGGTGTTCCATTTGAAAAATAAAAGTTGATGGTTACTTCCGGTAGAACCGGAAGTGACAGAAGGTCGAAAGTATTTTACCTGAGGAGAACGGAATTAGCCATGTTTGGATGATTTTTTTCAAATTTTTAAATGATCGGGAACCCCACAAAGGTTTAATGGTCCATTAGCGTGAGACACCCTGTATAAAAATTCAATGCCGTTAAAATACCTCCAAAATCCGTTCAAATTTAATTAGGTACGATGCAAAACCAGCTATTTGTGGTTCATAACGATGTATTTACAAGTCTCTGCTGCAAAATCAGACATGTATTTTTTTAAACAAATGTCAGACATTTCTGAATAGAGCACCTATTTTATTATAGTATAATAAACAGAACATTTCTATCAAAACTGCAAGTTGATTGGTTGATTAATTGTGTCATAAATTTAACAATAATATTTGCCGACTGTGTAATAAACTCTACAAAAAAAAAAAAATTCAACGAAAATTGTCGATTGTTAAAAATAAATTGTCGATTATTTAGCAAAATTGAAAATTGTCAAGTACATCATAACTTAAAAAAAAATTACCAAACATGCCATCAAATCATCAAAAATTATCGATGACATTATAAATTCAATGAAATCTATCGATTTCATCATATATTCTTTGTTAATTGTGTCAAATTTAACAATAATAATCTCGATTGTGTAGTTTATAATGATTGACATCTTATCAACTCATAAAAACTTGTCGATTATGATCGACATTAGATTGTACACATTATAAACTCAACAAAACCTGTCGATTACGTCATAAATTCAACAAAAATGTGTCGATTACGTAATAAATTCAACAAAAAATATTGATGGCGTGATAAATTTAACAATAATAATTGACAATTATGTAATAAAATCAACAAAGTTTTGACAATTTCAACGAAAAATGTCTATTATTAAAACTAAATTGTCGATTATTTGCAAAAATTGTCAAGTAAATCCCAAATTTAACAAAAATTATCAATTATATTATCAAATCATCAAAAATTGTCCATGATGTTATGAATTCAACGTAATATATCGATTACGTCATAAATTCAACAGAAATTGATAATGTGTCGTAAATTTAACAATAATAATTGTCGATTGTGTAATAAACAATAAAATATTTACAATTTCAACGAAAATGATCGATTATTAAAAATACTCTATCGATTACGTCATAAATACGACAGAAATTATCAATCATGTCTTCAAACCATCAAATCAAATCATCAAAACTTGTCGTGTTTACAATTTGTTGTGTGGATACATTATAAACTCAACAAAATCTGTCGATTACGTATTAAATTCAACAAAAAATGTTAATTGTGTCATAAATTTAACAATAATTATTGTCAATTATGTAACAAAATCAACAAAAAATTGTCAATTTCAACGAAAAGTGTCTAAAAACAATAAAATATTTACAGTTTCAACGAAAATTTTCGATTATTAAATATAAATTGTCGATTATTTAGCAAAAACTGTCGATTATTTAGCAACAATTTTCAAGTTTGCAAATTCTGTTGATGTCATTCATACAATCAACAGAAATTGTTTATTGTATCATAAACTCAATACACTTTTTTGATGATATTGATGATTTGATTATGCAAGTATGATGACGTGAAGAATTTTTGTTGAATTTATAGGTATTCAGCAAAAATTGTTGAAGGTTGATGCTATACTAAACTCAACGTGAAATGTCTATGGTATTATAATTTTGAACGAAATTCGTCGATATTATAAAATGAACAAAAATTTCAGAATTTTTAATTATTTAAAAGAATGTCGACGACCTTCGTCGTCGAATGTTGTCGGCTACATTTACATACATTTTACATTTTACTTGCAATTTCGTTGAAATTGTAAATATGTTATTGTACACAATCGGCAATTATTGTTGTTAGATTTATGACACATTAACAATTTCTGTTGAATTTATGACGTAATCGATAGATAACGTTGAATTCATATTATCGTGGACAGTTTTTGATGGTTTGATGATATGATTGCTGATTTTTGTTAAATTTGGGATGTACTTGACAATTTTTGCTAAATAATCGACAATTTAGTTTTAATAAGAGACACTTTTCGTCGAAATTGTCAAATTTTTGTTGATTTTATGATGTTATTGATGATTTGATTATATGATGACGTAAAGCATTTTTGTTGAATTTAAAAGTATTCTGCAAAAATTCTTGACGGTTGATGCTATACTAAACTCAACGTGAAATGTTTATGATATTATAATTTTGAATGAAATTCGTCGATATTATAAAATGAACAAAAAAATGAGAATTTTTAATTATTTAAAAAAATGTCTACTATTTTTCGACGGAAATTCTACTACTTTTACATGAACTCAGTCACTTACTATGAAATTTCCAATGAAATTATCACTATTGTATAGAGATGAACACAGGAGAAATGCAATGAAAACTAAAAGAAAAATTCCATGAATATTGATTTAAGTAGTACTCAGATTATTGGCAAATGAATTTCAAAATTAATAAAAATTGATAAGAAATACAACGAAAAATCGGAAATTCTACTAGTTTTGCATGAACTCAGTCATTACCCATGCAATTTTCACTGTTGAATAGAGATGAACACGGGAGAAATGTAATGAAAACTAAAACCAAATTCCATGAAAATTGATTTTTAAATAAAAAAATAAACTGCCCTAAGAAATGAATTGAAACCTTTTTCATTTATGCTTATTTCATATTAACGCAACACATTTTACAAATTAGTTCAAAATTCATTCATTTCACGCCAATTTGCTGTTTTTAAAATTTTGAAAACATTTGTAATAAATTAATTTTTTGTTGTTAGTTTTCACTACTTATGTCATAAATTTTATATATTTTTAAAATTAATTTGAGATTTACAAACACATATTAAACATATTTAATTACGAATATATTCCGAAATATTAGAGAAACAATTAGGTTTGGGTACATCAATACCTATATCAAATGAAAGATTATTTCATGGACTTCCATTCTATGAAATAATATATAGGGTATTCTATTAAAAAAAAAAACAAATGATGGTCTTTGCGAATATTGATCACCCTGTATGATATAGTAAGTTATGTGTCAAATGAAAATTTATTATTGAAGGTCAACTATCAATAAAACTACACGCCGAATTAGAGCTTACTAGCTCCATCAATAAAAGCAGAAAAAAAAAAAAATTATTTGAATTTATGTATAAACATCTGAATAACATGCAAACAACTTTTTTTGAGAATTCTACCAATAGATAATCTTTAGGATTCTTAGATTAACATTGAAATATCAATAGATTATCAATATAATCTTGTGATTTAGAAACAAATATTTGACCATACGCCAAAAATTTGGTAATTATTGCTAGTTGTATTAATATTTAAGGATGTATTCACAATTTATTGCTTAAAATTATACAAAGGAAACGTTTACAGGAGTAGAAGGTTTCAATCCCTATAACCCAATATCATTTTATGTCTGTAGTAACACAGCATCCAACACATGCAAACATATATAGGGTGTTCCATTAAAACAACGTAAGTTTCGTCTGTAACTTTTATATGAACCACCCTGTATAAATTTAAATATTTTTACGAAATGAAAATTTGTTATTGAACGTCAACTATCAATAAAACTACACGCCGAATTAGAGCTTACTAATTCCATCAATAAGAGCAGAAATAATGAATAAAATTGTATACATTTTTGTATAAACATCTGAATAACATGCAAAAGATAAGGTTTCAATCCCTATAACCCAATATCATTTTAATTCTGTAGTAACACAGCATCCAAAAAATTCAAACATATATAGGGTGTTCCATTAAAAAACACCAAAAGTTTAGTATGTAACATTCATATGAACTATAAATTTAAGTATTTTTACGAAAAGAAAGTCATTATTGTACACAACTTTTGTATAAAACAGTTTTTGATTTATTAATTAATAACCCGTGTTAAACGTGTTCTGTCTAATTATAAATAATTATAAATATATAAAAACAAATCTGATATTTTAATGTACTCCGTTTATTTATATATTTGATTGATGTTATTCATATGTACATGTACATTTTAATAAGCATACTACTGCTACCCCGTAGTTGACCGTTCCCAGAGCGTTGGAACACCCTGTATATTGTAGCTTTTTCCAATGATCTTTTAGCTTTTATTGGTTTGTTTGAGTGTTTGGGTTTTTGAGTATTTTGAGATTTGAGTATTTGATTTTCATATAAGCAGGTGTCACTATACTATTATTAAAGTTTGTTCATTATTTTACATTACAACACTAGTGGTATAATTTATATATTTATTAGTTTGCCTATATACCTTTCGGTGTAAGTCCTACATGATTAATTTTTATAATATTCTATCCACTTCCTCCTATCTTTTGTTCATTCCTTTATTTCTTCCCATGTGTTCCCTTTTCTTGTTACCTCTTCTTTTATAGCGCTGTTCCACTGTTTTCTCGGTATTCCTCTCTGTTGTTTTCCTGTTGCTCTTGTCTCGTATATTTTCTTAGTGTTTGTTTCTTCTCTCATTCGTCTCATGTGTCCATACCACCTCAATTGGCCTTCAGTTATTTTTTCCTGTACTGGTTTTATTTTTAAGTTTTTCCTGTGCGTCTCGTTCCTTATCCCGTCTGTTCTTGTTTTGTTTTCTATTTTTCTTAGGAATCTCATCTACATGGCATTTATTCTTTTTATTTGTTTTCCTGTCACCGTCCATGTTTCGCTGCTGTAAGTTAGCGTTGGTCTAATTTATTTTTTGACTATTTCTGTTTTTGTGTCTTTTCTTGCTAAAATAGGTGTTTTTTAACATGTTATACAGAAATCAAATATATTATCTCCATTTTGCACTTTATACACAATAAAATTACTCAGAAGTTATTTTCTTTGTATGAAGAAATGTGAAATTTGTTATTCCATGACAACTTGATTTTTAGCGGTTTGATTTTTGCAACAAATTTTTAAATTATCGATTTTTGGTAGTAAATAATGTCAGATTACCCATGTGTTATACATGGTTGAAATAAAAAAAAAACGCTCTTTTGAATGCTATTAAAATCCAATATTGCGGCCATAAGAAAATCAAAAGTTGATTATGAAAATTTGGGCATCTAGTTGGCGCAAAAAATGTTTGGCACTGTTATCAGAAAGCTCACGTCGAAAAATGTGTGCCAAGTTTCATAAAATTTCCTACAAAAGTTAAAAAGTTATAAGAGGAAAAGAAAAGTGCACTTTTACAGTTTTTCAGCGATATTTCAGGAACTATGCAAGATATCCCGAATTTCGTTTCAGTATATTGAAAGGCACAAAAATAAGAAACTTTTTTCTCATTTGACCAACTCTGTATGTATATCCGTTTAATAGATCCTAATGGTGGGCGTCGTAAAAGTGACCACCCTGTATAGTTTTGCTGTTTTATCTTCAATTTTATTATGTAAATTACTGTTGCTCTGTATGATTGTTCCTAAATATCTGTATTCGATTTTTTTTCCTGGTATTTTTGTTTCGTATTTATTTTTCTCGATAGCAATTATCATGGTTTTTGTCTTTTAGTAATTTATTTTCATGTTTATTTTCTTAATCTCTTTCTCAATTATTTCCATGTTGTATTGCAGTTCTTCCCCTGTTTCTGCAATTATTGCCATGTCATCAGCGAAAAGTTGTTCTGCTATTTTTGTTATCTCATTTTCCAATATCCAATTTTTAACATTTTCATTTTTTGGTTTTGCTTTCTTCGTCGCCTTTCAATTGTGAAAAGCAAAGGGCTTAGCACGTATCCTTGTTTTACTCCTTCCTTCGTTTCGAGTTCTTTTGATTCCTCATTGTTCTCGTTCTGTTTTCTCTGTATATGTATTTTATTACATTTATTATTTCCTCCTCTATTCATCTTTCTGCTAGTACGTTCCATATGTCCTCTCTCCTTATTCTCTCGAATGCCTTTTGGAGATCTACGAAGCATATGTGCATTTCTCTGTTCTTCTTAATTAGTTTCTCGCTTAGTTGTCTGAGTATGAAGATTTGGTCTTGCGCACTTCTCTGAATCCGCACTGGTTGTTTTCTATTGTTGTTTCTAGTTTGTCTCGCATCCTTTTTTCTAGTACCCTGGTCATTATCTTACTTGGTATACTTGTTAGTGTGATTCCTCTGTAATTTTCGCATATTCTTTGATTCTTATGTATTGGTATAATTATTCCTTTATTCCATTATCTTGGTGTTTCTCCGCTTCTTATTATGTCATTTATAAGTTTCGTTATTTGTGTTGTTCCCTCTTCTCCCATGTGTTTTATCATCTCCGTGGTTTATATCGTCTGTTCCTGGTGGTTTCCCGTTTTTTGGTTTTTTTTTATTGCTTCTTGTAGTTCTTCGTTTTTAATTTGCTCAATTATTTTCTTCTGCCTTTCTTGCGACATTATTCAACTGAAACAGTAAGGCTGTGCGGTTTAAAGATTCGATTCAAAATACTTTTGGCATTTTGCGTAACATAATTCGATAATTGTACCACTATGGGAATAGCCGATTGTTGGTTGATTGTATTATCATTCGTGGGAGAGCCGTGTAACGCGATATAGCTGAAGGATGCAAATAACTGACGTTTTCCTGTCTCCGATTCTGTGTTTTCTTATATACAGTGTTCAATGGGACAATTACGTTTTCTTTAATGAATGGATCTGGAGCGGTTACTTGATACTCCCATTGATTTGTTTCTCTCTCTCCTTTCTTCTGCCCCCTGGGTCTATTAAAACCGCTCGATTGCTCAAGGTATAGTGTTTCCGATTGTCCCAGCTGAACGACCATTGTGCCCGAATTATGCGCCCGATTGTTATAAACGCTACTTAACTCCGTAATTGCTATCGAATATCAGTTTCGTGCGACTTCGATCGGTCGATTGTGCCCTCGCTGTAGGGGGTGGCTCGAGTAAGTTACCTCTGATTACTGCCAAGCGCCAAATGTATATTTAAAAAATAATACAGAATAGTGTATTGTGGATGTGTATAATGTGTATTGTGTGTGGAGTCGATGTCGAGTGGCTGCGCACAATGAACTTCTGCCTCCCACCGCTTCTGCGATTGTTTAAACCTTCTAAAAGCTGCACATGCTCCCATTGTCTACTAACTACTGTGATATTGTGTGCATTGTGCTCCTATTTACTATAGATTAGTCGACCACTCGGCTAAAACAATCTTCCTGGTGCAAAGGCGGGGGAATCCCTTCATCCCTTCCAGCTTTAAACATTATCCCAAAATTTTTCCCCATACATAAAACTCCGCCACCAATTAACTCCCAATAATAACCGAATCATTTGTAGGCCTTCCTGCCCTAGTCCGGCAACAGAAGTTTGCAAGGTAAAAGATAACGAGCCACTTGGGCCGGTGTATCGGTACGGAAGGGACTCTTCAGTGGTCTTCCTTCTAACTTGTAGGTCGCATGAATGTCCACGGCGCATAGAGGAGTAGAAAATCGTCCACTTCAGATGTCAGCGATCCTCTGTCTCATCCCCCAGGCCTCTCGACGTTTGTAAAATGTTTTCGTTTTGGCGCAGCTCCCACTCGAAGTGATCTTATTGAAATAGATGTTTAGATTTCCGCCCGGCTGCTTCGATAACGTGAATCGTTCGCCCGAAATTGCCAAATATCCATATCCATACATACAAGAGACAGTCCAAATATGAATGGGATATGATATACACACTCGGAGATACACACAATAATCGAACCCTCGCCTCGCTCGCACTCGAATTTTTAATATGACAAATTTTATAATACCTCATATTTTAATAACGAGAAAAACGTTACATGTAGTTTTTTTTTTACAAATATGCACTCCATTTGGGCATGGAGTGCCATACATATATATTTACCAAATCCGTAGCAGTTATAGCTAGGAAAGTTGAGGAAGGTCTAGTATATGCTTTAATAGTCTGCCCATATGGTATTATTAAAGAGCGGATTATAGGCACTAGCAAGTCTTAAAGTAGCTAGGCAAATAGGCAGCAATAATGATTAAAATAGGCAGTAACAAAAATTTGATAGGCATTTGATAGTACTGGACTAATTAACTTGGATATGACCCAACACATAATTATTCAGTACCGATAATTAATTATAGTTTTATTTTTTTATTAATTGGATAAGTTTTGAAAATACTATTAGAAATTTTGACAGTGTTCATTAGTACAAATTTTATCAGAAATAATACAAATATTGACAATTCTGTGATGGGTGGGAAAAACAGTATAAGTCAAGAATTAGCATTTTAAGGAAGCGTCGACTTATACCTTTTTCCCTCCAATAATCGTAGCATTTAAAGTTGTACTAAAACTGCCAACCTATTTAAAAGCCTTAACTGAATAATGTGACATATACTATTTCAAACACAATGTACAGCATCACTTTCTGAAATATAATTTGACTTCAACTCATTTTCCCAAATTTTCGACTTATACTGTTTTTCCCACCCACCACAGAATTATCATTGAAATTTTGACATTGATTTTTGAAATATTTAAAAATTTAACAATAATTAACAAATATCAACAGTATCAAAAAATATCAATGATAAATTGTATACACATTGACCCGCTACTATTTTGAGTTAGAATTTGAGAATACCTACTCAACAAATAACCTAAAATCATATTAAACAAGACATATCTCAAGAACTATACATTGGAGATTCATTCTATTAAGTGCAATAAATGCCAGTATATCACTTAATATCAGAAATAAATTTTACAAGCATTGATGCTAGTTTGGAAATATCATAATTTCGTTATTAGAAGAAAACAAAGAAAGAAAGTAGTTTATAGTAAACCAGAATGGCACTTTTGAATTTTGGTGTAAACAAAATGAAGTCACTCACATGAAAGAAAATCGTCACTCTTTCTTGGATCTTACTTGCTTTCACACTACAATATACTACCGAGTGATCGTTTAAATTTCATCTCTAGTTATCCATGGAGATTTTTGAAGGATAACAAGAGCTGTAATTTAAATGATCACTCTGTATAATAATAATATAAATCGCTTAAATTATTATCATGTACAAATCATGTACAATAAATGTTATTTCTTTGTTATCGCTTATTTTTTGTGTCCAAAATAACTAATGCGGATTTTTTACTATGAAAAGTTGTGAATAAAGAAACTACAATAATGGATTGCGCGGATTACTTTAGTGCCGATAGTTCCCGTTTACTGCCGATTTCTCTTAGCCGACGGACAAAATAAAATCACTTTGGCGCGTTCCCCATAAGAACAAACCCCATTAGACATCTGCAATCCAATATTCACATGCGGTTAACTCAATGACGCCCAATTAAAAGAAAAACGGGGCGGGAAATGAGAACACCAAGGGGTGGCGAAAGCTCACACACACTTGTACCAATGCCCTGGCGGTGACTGGAAAAGTTTTCTGTTTTTCTTTGGTCTCATTACGCGTGTGTTAGTGTCGTGTTCACGGCCGTTTGACTCCCAAAGACCTCACGGAACACACCGGAGGCCAAACAGACTAGAAACCGCCCTCCAAACAGTCTCAAAGCAACGGGAAATTGTCTTCGTTCACTCGGATACACACGACACTGCCTTCGCCCGCTCATCCGGCAAATAAAACACTGAAGTGAATCTGTTTTGTGTTTACCCAGAGCACCGGTAGCTCGGCGAACTTTGCATGATAAGAACATAATTGTAGCTGTTGGAGAATTCCGCCCGCAGAGAGGGAGAAATCCTCTCGTAATTTAATAAATCGTCTTCCTCGGAGGGACATTTGGAAGTAAGGAGTAGTAGCGCAATTATAATGCAATTACGGCCGGAAACGCGGGCGGGGTGCGAAATTTAAATACAAATTACATTTTTAAAGTGCGAAGAGCAATAAAAAAGTCGCCGCAGAATGGCATAAAGAACTGCGACCCGCCATAGTATTTACATTAACTCGCTGAAAATAGTCAAGTGTCTTGCAATCCGCCCTTTCCTTGCGAGGGTAGCACAGAGATGGCTTCAGATGCACTTACATCGAAAATGTCTCACAAACACACACAAATTTCCGATTCACTCACAATATGTTAGTACAATTAGTAATAATACTGTATTATTTAACAAGCACATACTTAACATAAGCTGTAATTCACGAGGACGAAGTTTGTACTCGAGCCGAAGGCGAGTGAGTATATAGTCATCCGAGTAAATTATAGCCATAATGTGCCAGTTAAATACGACGTTTTATCTACGACTTCTTAAATCAAATCTCTTCTCTTCTTCTCTACCATTCTTCTCTCCACAAATATTAATCTTCGTAAATACAAAATTGTTGATTTTTAAAATGGCGTCCAAAAATAATGAAACAGTCCACAAACGATGACAATTTTTGAGCGCCATTATTAAAATCAACAATTTTGATCTACAAACGATGACAACGATTAGCATCCACATAGAATGACGACTTCATTTAAAAGTAAAACATTGTTATGAATGTTAATTAAAGAGTAAAACTCAGATATTCATTGATATCTATGTATCTAAATACTAAAACATTGTTACGACAGTTATGTGTTTAGTACAAAGACAACATTATTCAAATTCGTTGAAATCCTGAAAGTAATCAGTACAAAATTAGCAGTAAACATTTAAATTTTTACAAAAATGGATAATTTAGGAAAATGATCATTTAAATTTTGATAAACGTAATAAAAATGTATTGCAATACAATGTATATAATGTAATATATATTTTTAACAAACATAATTGAAAACATGACAGCTTTCCTTGAAATTCTAACAGTAATCATGAAAAAATTGGTAGTAATTATTGAAATTTTGACAAACATGGACGAAAATATTACAATAATAATTAAAAGTTTCTATTGACGTTTTGTCAGAATAATTAAAATCGTAACAGGAATAATATAAATTGAACTTTTGACAGAGGAAATTAAAATTGTGAAAGTATTAGTTCACATTATTAGAAAATTTACAAAATTATGACAACATTTTAACAACAGTATGACAAAATTATTCAAATTCGTTGAAATCCTGAAACTCATCAGTAAAAAATTAGCAGTAATCATTTAAATTTTGATAAAAATCGTTGAAGAGAAGACATTAATCATTGAAACTTTGATAAACGTAATACAAACGTATTGCAATACAATATAATACTCTGAGAGTCAACATACAAATAAATTATTATTATTATTATTATTATTATGGTGGACACCCATTTTGGCAGTAGGTAATCATTTTGCTAACTCAGTGACATGATGTGACAAAGTGTGGCAAAATAATTAAAATTTATGAGGTTTCGATAAGAATAATTGAATTTTTAACAAAAATATTTGAAAATAAAACACCGGTGGATTATTAAGGGCATAATATTCCCATAGTTAAGTACATAATGAGTGTATTATTGATGAGTCGTAGATAAATTAATATGTAATATGACATATACCTTCTATTACTTCATACGAAATGATTTTCAAGTAATTTGACATGTAGGCCTTGTTTCCTGTTCACATTTTTGCTAATTTTGAGAGAACCCTCCAAGTTTCAGCAGAACTATGAAATATTTTAGCCAATTTTGAGAAAAACCCACAAAGTTCCTGAATTTTATGCGCGTCGGAAATATTTTGAGAGTCATCACAAGCTTAAAAACCTGTAAAAATTCTGAAGTTCTAAAACTCACAAAATCAAAATAACGCTCAAAAGTTTTGTCACCGTCGGAAATATTTTACATATTATATACTTTTGATTTTTGACTGATTGATGAAGTTTATCCAAATTTAACTATTAGTGCACTCAAACTTGACCAGTTAAAATTGAAAAAACTCAACATTCAAATATTAATAAATATTTACATCAAGATTATCTTATACAGTAATATAATAATATCATTAATGCCTCTGAAGATGGTAATTTATTTTTATATAACTTATAACTTGTATGTTATAGTTTAAATTTACAAATATAAAAAATGTCATTTTTAAACTGCATCAAATTTTCTACTCCTAATACAAAAATTGAATGAACATTAACTGTAAAAACTTTTCAATTACTGCCAAAAACTGTCAACTTTTCAAATTAAACTGTCAAACTCTGAAACAATAACTGCAAAAAAAATCAATTACTCTCAAAAACTGTCAAGTTTTTGACTCATAATGTCAAACTCTGTCAAATGTAGAACTGTATCTGCAAATTTGTCAAACTCTGTCAAATGTAGAACTGTATCTGCAAATTATCAACTGCAAGTGTCATACATTCAAAATATTCAACTACAAACATGAAAAATGTCATTTTTAAACTGCATCGGCAAATTTTCCACTCATAATGACAAATATCGTCAAATTTTGAACATTATCTGTAAAAAATTTTTACTTACTCTCAAAAACTATCAAGTTTTCAACTTAAACAGTCAAATTCTGTCAAATGAAGAACTGTATCTGCAAATTATCTATTGCTAGTGTCATACATTCAAAATACTCAACTACAAACATCAAATATGTCATTTTTAAACTGCATCGGCAAATTTTCCACTCATAATGACAAAAATCGTCAAATTTTCAACATTAACTGTAAAAACTTTTTACTTACTCTCAAAAACTGTCAAGTTTTCAACTTAAACAGTCAAATTCTGTCAAATGTAGAACTGTATTTGCAAATTATCAAGTGATAGTGTAAATCATTCAAAATATTTAACTGCAACTATCAAAAACTGTCTAATTTTTTTCTCCTGCTACCAATTTTAAACTTAATCTGTCAAATATTCAAATTTTCAACTATGAGTATTAAATTTTCAACTTCAAGAAACTCCAATATTCAACTACAACTATAAAAAAACTGTCAACTTTATAACTGCATCTGGAAATTTTGTAACTGAATCCTTTAAAATCCGTAAAATTTTCAACTTAACTGTCAAAACTTGTCAAATTTTCAATTGCAGCACCGAACTTTTGTCAAATTTTCAATTGAAATTGTCAAACTGAAAAAAAATTCTAGCTTCAACTGTCAAAAACTGTCAAATATTGTGCAAGTAAAAATAAAAACCTGTAAAAATTCTGAAGTTCTAAAACGCACAAAATCAAAATAATGCTCAAAAGTTTTGTCACACTCGGGAATATTTTACATATTACATATTTTTGATTTTTGACTGATTGATGAAGTTTGTTCGAATTTAACTATTAGTGCAAACACTCAAACTTGACCGTTACTTTCAGTTTGTTCGAAAACTTATAAAACTTATAAAAACTTCTGAAACTAATCCAAAATCCAAAAAAAATCTGAAAATTATCCAGAACATACTAAATCTATCTAATATAGTTGACGAGTTTAAAAAAAACAGCTCTGGAATTATAAAAAAATCTAGAGTCTGCGAAAAATCTAGAACAATTCCTGGGACTTGTGGAAATGTTCACTGAAAATGGGTATAATTTCCCATTTCAATTTTACCTGTCAATATTTCAATTATTGCTGTCTAATTTTCAACCATTTCTGTCAAAAATTTTAATGATCACTGTCAAATTTTTACTGATACTTGTTAGAATTTCAATGAAATGTCACATTTTCAATTATTTTTGTTAAAAATTCAATTATTTGATATCGAAACGTCATATATTACAATTATTTTGCCATACTGTGTATTATTGCTTTTAAAATCGGAAATGTTTACAAAATCCAAATAAGTATGTATATTTTTCCATGTTAAATTTTCAATTTTAGGCAGGTAAAATTTCGATGATTTCTGACAAATTTTCAACCATTTCTGTCAAAAATTTCAATGATTACTACCTATTTTCTACTGGTTACTGTCAAAATTTCAATGAATTGTCACGTTTTCAACCAATTTTATTAAAGATTGAATTATTTTATAAGAATAAGAATAAGAATAACTTATTTACGTGCTATTACATAAAGTTTACCCATGTCATACAAAGTAGAACATCCAAAATGTGGACACAATTAATATAAAGCCACAATACATCAATATATGTTTGATATTAACATAACGAGAAAAATCACATTTTAAAAACAGGTATCAATTGAAGGCGTATTTGGTTATGGTATCGCATTGGTATTTATACCGAAACATAATAAATTTCTGACTAATTTTCAACCATTTCTGTCAAAAATTTACTTTTTCCAAATTTGATACTCCCAAATTTTATATATAATTTGGATATAGATAGGTAGATATAATTTATTGATGCTTTCCCAGAGCGTTACATAAGTAAGAACATATTTGTGATGTCAATCAATCAACATTTTTACTGATTACCGTCAGAATTTCAATCAAAATTGTCACATTTTCAATTATTTTTGTTAAAAATTCAATTATTTTTATCGAAACGTCATAAATTTTAATTGTTTGGCACACTGTGGTATTACTGTCAAAATCGGAAATTTCGGACTCATGAATCGGACTCAAAATGAGTATATTTTTCCATGCCAAATTTTCAAATTCGTTTGTCTATATTTCAATGATTTCTGTCAAATTTACAACCATTTTAGTCAAAAATTTCAATTATCACTGCCGAAATTGTTACTGATTACTGTTAGAATTTCAAGGAAAACTGTCATGTTTTCAATTATGTTTCTTAAAAAAATATATTACATTATATACATTTAATTGCAATACATTTTTATTACGTTTATCAAAATTGCAATGATTATTTTCCTATCTTCAACTATTTTTGACAAAATTTAAATGGTTACTGCTAATTTTTTACTGATGACTTTCAGGATTTCAACGAATTTGAATAATTTTGTCATACTGTTGTTAAAATGTTGTCATAATTTTGTAAATTTTCTAATAATGTGAACTAATACTTTCTTAATTTTAATTTCTTCTGTGAAAACTTCAATTTATATTATTCCTGTTACGATTTTAATTATTTTGACAAAACGTCAATACAAACTTTTTATGATTATTGTAATATTTTCATTGATGTTTGTGAAAATTTCAATAATTACTACCAAATTTTTTATGATTACTGTTAGAATTTCAAGGAAAGCTGTATGTTTTCAATTATGTTTGTTAAAAAATTATATTACATTATATACATTGTATTGCAATGAATATTTATTACATTTATCAAATTTTAAAAGTTTACGTGTTATATCATCAATTATGTTCGTCAAAATTTAAATGATTGCTGCCAATCGTTTATTGATTACTGTTAACATTTCAATGAATTTCCAATATTTTGTCCTAATGTGATTTTGATTACTGTCAAAATTTTAATTTATTCTGTGAAAGTTTTAATTGGTATTATTTGTGTCACGAATATAATTAATTTGACAAAATGTCACTGATTTATCAAAATGATTACCTACTGCCAAAATGGGTATCTACAATAATAATATTAATTTATTTGTATGTTAACTCTCAGAGTATTACATTGTATTGCAATACATTTGTATTACGTTTATCAAAATTTCAATGATTAATGTCTTCTCTTCAACCATTTTAATCAAAATTTAAATGATTACTGCTAATTTTTTACTGATGCCTTTCAGGATTTAAACGAATTTTAATACTATTGTCATATTATTGTCACAATTTTGTCATGATTTTGTAAATTTTGTGATAATGTGAACTAATACTTTCATAATTTTAATTTCCTCTGTCAAAACTTCAATTTATATTATTCCTGTTACGATTTTAATTATTCTGACAAAACGCCAATACAAACTTTTAAAATGATTATTGTAATATTTTCGTCCACGTTTGTCAAAATTTCAATAATTACTACCAATTTTTTCATGATTACTGTTAGAATTTCAAGAAAAGCTGTCACGTTTTCAATTATTTTTGATTAAAAATCATTCATTTTATCAAAATTTCGTTAGTTCTGTTAAAAGTTTAATTGTTGTATAAAAATTTGAAAATGAATTTTGAAAATTGAAAATGTGAGGTTTCATTAAAATTCTCAAACGCGTTTTTGAGTCTGAGTTTTTGAGTCAGTATTTGCAACAGAAACCATAGAATTCTTAGCTCTGCTGACTCTGGCAGCTTTTAAAACTTTTAAGTTTTGGTTCATCAGACTTTTAGTGTCATCACAAACTGCAATATTCTGTATTTACAATAAAAATTATAAAATTATTAGGTTTGCCAAACTCTGATTTTTTGAAGTTTTGTTTCATTAGAGTTTCATCGCAAACTCAAAAATACTGTATTTACAACAAAAACAACTTTATAAACACTTTCCAGAGTTTACTGAGACTAGAGTCAATTGAGCCTTTATCAATATATCAATTGAGAAACGAGAAAAATACATCAGTTATCAAGTGGAAACGAGAAAAATATATCAAATAGTATTGATTTATCATAAGTGTTTCCTATTTTCAATTATGTTTTAAATTTATATTATAAGATTATGCTATAAATTTATGAATAATAAATTAAAATTTAATGGAATTTATTTTATGTATTAATATTAAATACTGTACTTAATATTCATTGAGTAAATAAACATAAATTATATTATAATATTAAAACTAAAATTTTTAAATTTTACAAAAATAATCCTATAGGACTCTTTTTAGCTCGGGAAAACTTAAACTTGTTGCAACTCTGCAAATGTCAACACTTTTCATAGTCTAAACACCACAATATTTTTCTCGAATTGAATTTAAACGAAGACATCAAAAGTATCGTGTAATTATACAAACACCGAAATAATTTTTCCGAGTCTTCGAAAACTCTGAAACTCCAAACTGAAACAATTCCTGATACTTATTGGATCTGGATTGATTGTTCCTGAATATGTTCACACTTTTCAGAGTCTAAACTCTGCAATATTTTTCTCGTATTTATGAAAACCATATTGGAATTATACAAACTGTGTAATACTTTTTCTGTGAGTCAGTGATAATTCTGAAATTAAAAACTGAAAATGACCCATTAAAAGATTGACAAATAATGCTATCGTAGAAAAAATATTTTCTGCTAACTTAACTAGTAATTATACATTATATATATATAATTCTGTCAATCGTAATATAAGCATATATGGTATGAAAAGTTGAATGAAGAACTTATATTTCCGGGGGGTCACAATTTTTTTAATCCGCTCCTGTGCCGCCATAACTCAATGATATAAGATGTATAAAAGAATATTGGATCCTATTGTGGCTGGTAATAAAACGCAGCCAGACACAAAAATGTCGACAATTCGCTACAGCAAGGGGTGTGCCTTGTAACCCCTTACCGCACTTATCTGTCCACTGCACGACTTTTTACGCATCTAATGATTTATGCCAGATCAAATGCGCAGCCTGAAAATGCAATAAAAAACCAGAATTTCCCCGTGGGACATACTTCCGAAAATATATCAAAGCTCAGCCGTATAATGTCTAAGCAGATTAAGCTGTAACACGATATGTAACCGAAACTAGCAGAGGTGTTGCAATAAACACGATTGTGTTTAGCCGGCGTGTGTTATTATGTTATTATTCCCGTGCATGAAACAGGAAACCCGAATTTCGGGCCCCGTTTTAGGGGGGATCACGGACGAAATTTTAACAGTGTGCTTTGTAATGTCCCGCCAACAATCGGGCGTATATCATTATTATTATATATACTATTGTTTTGTTTTTGCGTTGTTCGCTCGTTTCGGATTTAATAATTATTGCATCTTTTGTTTAAAACAATTGAATTTGTGTACGAGTCAATTTCAGCGTCCATAAAAATAAATCAGTTTTATGGACGCGTACGTTGATAAATCGCCCCAAAACGTTGTGAAACTTGTCGATACATTGCGCTAATTGAATATTATTTCCACCCTCGAAATTACAAATAAATACAACGAGCTATTCGAGTATGTCGTACTCATTTGATTCAACCAATATATGGTGTTTTATGCAACTTATGGAATAGTTTATAAGTAAAGAAAAATAAGTTTGATTCAATAATATACGAAACTAACAGTTATTTTAGTTTATCCACAATGAACTCATAATTGGCCCCTAATTATTCTCATTTGAAGTACGTATATAAAGTGTATATTATCCACTAGTGGAATAAAGAATTATACAGGGTGTCCGAGTTATCGTGCTCAACCTGGGGATACTGTGAACGGTAAGAGATAGAGACTTGGTAAAATTAGACAATATAATCTTAAAGCCAGCGCCTTCTCAGCAGGGAAAACAAAAGTCTCAAAAATTGAATGGTGTAGCTGCCATTGTCGAAAAACAAAAAACTGCATGTTTTGTACATCATTTAAGTCCGTCAAATGAGCCTTTTCTTGATTCAGGCCCAAAAACTTGCCATGGTTAAACTATATGGTTACTATAATGGCTTGATAATTAAAATCCGAAGTGTACTATTTTCGAGGCATATTTGCTCTGACGACATTGATTAATGTCATATTAAAAGGTTTGAATAAGTTTTGGAGCATATACAATAAAATCTTTTCAACACGTACTTAAAATAAGTTTCTTCGGACTCATCTGCTATTCTACAACAACAACAACAGACACAACAAAGATTCGTGCGAAAAAACTTCACTTTTGGTACTTGTAACAAAAATGATTTCAATTTTACTTGGCTTAATGATTATTTTATCTAATTTAACCAACTCTACTTATCTCTTACGATTTATGAGAATCTCATATTGAGCAAGATAACTGCGAGATTCTATTTTACAAAAAACACCAACACCTTCATTTTTAAAGAAAAAAAATGTTTTCTTTAAGTGTTAATATTTCCCAAGCTCCAACTGATTATTTTACCTTCATTTTCGCTATTCCAAACTGTTAAACATTTTTTAAGCTTGCCGAACTATGAAACACTGATTTTTTTCAAGTTCATCCGAATATAACAATTAGTGAAAACTCTCGAACTCATATCGAAGCTTTCATAAACTCGACAAAAATATTTCATAGTTTTGGAAGGCTCTGAATAACTTTCAGAATATTTACAAATTCTGAAACGAATTGAAAGTAACTGGTCAAACTTTCAATTCGTTCCAGACTTTGTAAATATTCTGAAAGTTATTCAGAGCCTTCCAAAACTATGAAATATTTTTGTCGAGTTTATGAAAGCTTTTCCGGAGTTATAGAAATGATGAAAATATTTTTCCGCGAGTCTGCGAAAAGTCTGAAACAGTTCCTGGCGCTTTGAAATATTTGACCACAAAATTAAACATTTCCTGGCACTTCTGGAAATTTTCACTGACTCAAAATGGGTATAATTTTTCATCTCAAATTTTCAATTTCGCCTTGTCTATATTTAATTAATTACTACCAAATTTTGAAATACTTCTGTCAAATTTTCAATGATCACCGAAAAATTTTTACTGATTACTATTAGAATTTCAATTAATTTTAATTATTATGTCATATTGTGAACGACTACTGCCTAAATTTTAATTTACTTTGTCAAAATTTCAATCCATATTATTTGTGTCGTGATTTAAATTAATCTGACAAAATGTCAGAAAATGATTATTGCCAAAATCGGTATCCACAATAAATTTTCCATTACATTTATCTAAATTTCAATTATTACTGCTAAATTTTTACTGATTACTATTAGAATTTCAATAAATTTTAGTTATTTTGTCATATTGTGAACGACTACTGCCAAAATTTTAATATACTCTGTCAAAATTTCAATTTCTATTATTTGTGTCATGATTTAAATTAGTCTTACAAAATTTCAGAAAATAATTATTGCAAAAATCGGTGTCCACAATAAATTGTCTATTACATTTATCTAAAATTAAATGATTACTGCTAAATTTTTACTGATTACTATTTGAATTTCAATAAATTTTAATTATTTTGTCATATTGTGAACGACTACTGCCAAAATTTTAATATACTCTGTCAAAATTTCAATTTCTATTATTTGTGTCATGATTTAAATTAATCTGACAAAATGTCAGAAAATGATTATTGCCAAAATCGGTATCCACAATAAATTTTCCATTACATTTATCTGAACTTCAATTATTACTGCCAAAATTTTCAAAGATTACTATTATAATTTCAATGAAAACTGTCACTTAAAAAAAAAATAATGATCCCTACCAAATTTTTAGTGATTACTGTTAGAATTTCAATGAATTTTAATTATTTTGTCATAATGTGAATGATTACTGCCAAAAAAATTATTTAGTCTTTCAAAATTTCAATTCCTATTATTTCTGTCATGATTTTAATGAATCTAACATAATGTCAGAAAATGATTATTGCCAAAATCGGTATCCACAATAAATTGTCTATTACATTTATCAAAATTTCAATGATTACTGCTAAATTTTTACTGATTACTATTAGAATTTCAATAAATTTTAATTATTTTGTCATATTGTGAACGACTGCTGCCAAAATTTTATACTACTAACTAGAAACCCAATCATCACTTTTATAAACAAAATAAAAACTATAATAAAACACTCAAAAACTACTTTAGAAAAATACACAATACAGATAAAGGCTTAAAACAAATTTTATTAGAAGCTTTTGAAATAGATAAAATTGTCAACACAGAACACAACATACAGTGCCTTAATGAGCAAGCTCAATTTACATTTAAACCTCTTTATAAATTTTTAAATAATCCCTTTAACATAAGAAACAATTAACTTAAACTTCATACATCTTAATTCAAATCAAATTCTAAATATTTATGATAAAATAAGATCAAGATATTGAGATGTTTTTACTATATTTTTGTTTATATTTGATTTAGATAAATTAATAATAATAATACTTTCTTCTTTTGTCTTGCGACCGACGTAGATTCGACGAGATCAAATCGAAATCTGGCTGGCGTCAGGCCTTCTGCGTTTTTATAACTTCGCACCTGTTGGCAATTATTGTTGTTGATTTATGAAGGCATCGTTCGTCAAAACTTGAAATGCACCTGTTACTACCCACGGATTTCGCACTGTTACTATGGCTACGAAACCACACTTTATTATTGTAATCTATTTTCCCATTTTCTTGTGAAACTGAATATCCAATCACAATTCTGATTTGAGATTCGCAATCCTCGTATTTTTTTGCTTCTGTGGTAATGTCGAACGTCCTTCTCCGTTGAGTTTGAAGTTTCAAATCAATTTGCACATTTTCATTAAACTCATTTACATTTATTATTACTAACTGTGTCCTACTTAACTTATAAGTAAAAAAAAAAAAAAAAATTACTCTACCAGTAAGTACACATTAATAATACCTTAAAAGTTGATTCGTATTGGTGTTATGTGTATATGAATGTATGTAGAAGACATGCTTCGAGTTGAGTGATCTAATATTTAATTATGCATTTACGTTACGTATAGATCCAGAATCCGGATCATTGCAGAGTTTATTCTTGCCCCGTTTTATTATTTCCATTTCGGTCGAAATTCCCGAGCTCTTAATGTAAGGCGGGGGCGGCGCTCTGGGGATGATAAATTCCGTTTCGTATAATACTGAAGCTGACGAAGTTACGCGCGAGCTAGAAAACTTAAATATTGCTTAAGACTTTATTATATAAGAAGGGCGTAAAATTGCGAGTGAACTCGGGCTCCTTATATAATGGCTATTAAACAGATTACTCGACTTTTGTCTGACGGCGGTCGATTGTCTCGTATACTATAAAGTTTCGAAAAGTGTTTAAAAAGAAAACCCTCCCCAGGGTTATAAATCTATGGGAAGCCGCGCACACCCCATCGAAACTTATTTCGCGTTAAAAATTGTAAAGAAAAGCCGCCGGTGTTGCGGTCATTAAAGTTTTCCAAGAGTAATTCATTTCCCAACTTTCGTAAACATCCTATTTTTGATCGCTTCTAAGCCGTGCTGTGTGTGCCTACGTATGCATTATTACCCAAAACGGAAAAAAGTATATACCTTTCAGTGTAAGGCCTACATTACTAAATTATTTAATCTCCCTTTTGACTTACACCTGAACAGATATCTGATAATTAATATGCAATACACAAATTTCGGTATGCACTAATTTATACTTGTTAAAGCAAATAGTTATACTGTTGATTTTATGACTTATTTAATACTGAAACTTTGTCAAATTTTCATGAGAATTAGCTTCAGGATTACTCAACAGATATCTGATAATTAGTATGCAATACATACATTTTCAGAAATTTCAGTATTGACTAATTCATACGTGGCATTGCATAAAGTTATAGTGTTGATTTTCTCACTTATTTAATACTGAAACTTTGTCAAATTCTCATGAGATTTAGCTTCAGGAATACTGAACAGATATCTGATAATTAATATGCAACAAATAAATTTTCAGAAATTTTAGTATTGACTAATTCATACTCGTTATTGCAAAAAGTTATAGTGTTAATTTTCTCACTTATTTAATACTGAAAATTTGTCAAATTTTCATGAGAATTAGCTTCAGGAATACTGAACAGATATCTGATAATTAATATGCAACAAATAAATTTTCAGAAATTTCAGTATTGACTATTCATACTTGTTATTGCAAAAAGTTATAGTGTAAATTTTCTCACTTATTTAATACTGAAACTTTGTCTAATTTTCATGAGAATTAGCTTCAGAAATACTGAACAGATATCTGATAATTAATATGCAATACACAAATTTCGGTATGCACTAATTCATACTTGTTAAAGCAAATAGTTATACTGTTGATTTTATGACTTATTTAATACTGAAACTTTGTCAAATTTTCATGAGAATTAGCTTCAGGAATACTGAACAGATATCTGAAAATTAATATGCAACAAATAAATTTTCAGAAATTTCAGTATTGACTAATTCATACTTGTTATTGCAAAAAGTTATAGTGTTGATTTTCTCACTTATTTAATACTGAAACTTTGCCAAATTTTTATGAGAATTAGCTTCAGGAATACTGAACAGATATTTGATAATTAATATGCAACACATTAATTTTCAAAAATTTCAGAATTGACAAATTCATACTTGCCATTGCAAGAAGTTATAGTGTTGATTTTCTCACTTATTTAATACTGAAACTATGTCAAATTTTCATGAGAATTAGCTTCAGGAATACTGAACAGATATCTGATAATTAATATGCAACAAATAAATTTTCAAAAATTTCAGTATTGACTAATTCATACTTGTCATTGCATAAAGTTATAGTGTTGATTTTCTCACTTATTTAATACTGAAACTTTGTCAAATTTTCATGAGAATTAGCTTCAGGAATACTGAACAGATATCTGATAATTAATATGCAATTCATAAATTTTCAGAGATATCAGTATTGACTAATTTATACTTGTCATTGCAAAAAGTTATACTGTTGATTTTCTCACTTATTTAATACTGAAACTTTGTCAAATTTTCATGAGAATTAGCTTCAGGAATACTGAACAGATATCTGATAATCAATATGCAACAAATAAATTTTCAGAAATTTCAGTATTGACTAATTCATACTTGTTATTGCAAAAAGTTATAGTGTTAATTTTCTCACTTATTTAATACTGAAACTTTGTCAAATTTTCATGAGAATTAGCTTCAGGAATACTGAACAGATATCTGATAATTAATATGCAACAAATAAATTTTCAAAAATTTCAGTATTGACTAATTCATACTTGTCATTGCAAAAAGTTATAGTGTTGATTTTCTCACTTATTTAATACTGAAAGCTTGTGAAATTTTCATGAGAATTAGCTTCAGGAATACTGAACAGATATCTGTTAATGAATATGTAATAAATAAATTTTCAGAAATTTCAGTATTGACTAATTCATACTTGCCATTGCAAAAAGTTATAGTGTTGATTTTCTCACTTATTTAATACTGAAAGCTTGTCAAATTTTCATGAGAATTAGCTTCAGGAATACTGAACAGATATCTGTTAATGAATATGTAATAAATAAATTTTCAGAAATTTCAGTATTGACTAATTCATACTTGCCATTGCAAAAAGTTATAGTGTTGATTTCCTCACTTATTTAATACTGAAAGCTTGTGAAATTTTCATGAGAATTAGCTTCAGGAATACTGAACAGATATCTGTTAATGAATATGTAATAAATAAATTTTCAGAAATTTCAGTATTGACTAATTCATACTTGTCATTGCATAAAGTTATAGTGTTGATTTTCTCACTTATTTAATACTGAAACTTTGTCAAATTTTCATGAGAATTAGCTTCAGGAATACTGAACAGATATCTGATAATTAATATGCAACAAATAAATTTGCAGAAATTTCAGTTTTGACTAATTCATGCTTGTTATTGCAAAAAGTTATAGTGTTAATTTTCTCACTTATTTAATACTGAAACTTTGTCAAATTTTCATGAGAATTAGCTTCAGGAATACTGAACTGATATCTGATAATTAATATGCAACAAATAAATTTGCAGAAATTTCAGTTTTGACTAATTCATACTTGCCATTGTAAAAAGTTATAGTGTTGATTTTCTCACTTATTTAATACTGAAACTTTGTCAAATTTTGATGAGAATTAGCTTCAGGAATACCGAACAAGTATCTGATAATTAATATGCAATATATAAATTATCAAAAGTTTCAGTATTCACTAATTCATACTTGTCAAAGCAGAAAGTTATACTGTTGATTTTGTGACTTATTTAATACTGAAACTTTGTCAAATTTTCATGAGAATTAGCTTCAGGAATACTGAACAGATATCTGTTAATGAATATGTAATAAATAAATTTTCAGAAATTTCAGTATTGACTAATTCATACATAAATTTGATGCAAAATGCCATATATATTTTAATTGGTGAGGGAATAAATTATGTGTCAAACTTATTTTGCGCACAGTTGATGATTTTACGCACTTGTGCTAAAAAGTATCACTTTACGCACTGTAAACAATGCATAAAAACTTAGTTTACGTACTGTCGTAGAAAAGAACATTGTTCATGATTGTAATAAACGAGTACTGTGTACATTTTATTGTTCGTACATGCAAAAAACAAGTACTGTATACATTATATTGTTCGTACATCTAAAAAACAAGTACAGGGTAAATTATATTGTTCATATATGCAAAAAGCAAGTACTGTGTACATTATATTGTTCGTACATGCAAAAAGCAAGTACTGTGTAGATTTTATTGTTCGTACATGCAAAAAGCAAGTACTGTGTAGATTTTATTGTTCGTACATGCAAAAAGCAAGTACTGTGTAGATTTTATTGTTCGTACATGCAAAAAACAAGTACTGTATACATTATATTGTTCGTACATGTAAAAAAAAGTACTGGGTAAATTATATTGTTCATATATGCAAAAAGCAAGTACTGTGTACATTATATTGTTCGTACATGCAAAAAGCAAGGACTGTGTAGATTTTATTGTTCGTACATGCAAAAAGCAAGTACTGTGTAGATTTTATTGTTCGTACATACAAAAAGCAAGTACTGTGTAGATTTTATCGTTCGTACATGCAAAAAGCAAGTACTGTGTAGATTTTATTGTTCGTACCTGCAACAAGCAAGTACTGTGTATATTATAAAGTTCGTACTTGTAACACACAAGTACTGTGTATGTAGTACTTGCAACAAACAAGTACTCTGTACATTTTATTGTTCGTACCTGCAACAAGCAAGTACTGTGTATACTATATATGTGCAAACTTGCAACACATAAGTACTGTGTACGTAGTACTGTAACAAACAAGTACTGTGTACATTTTATTGTTCGTACCTGCAACAAGCAAGTACTGTGTATAGTGCTAAAATTTGATGCAAAATGCTATATATATTTTAATTGGTGAGGGAATAAATTGTGTCAAACTTATTTTGCGCACAGTTGATGATTTTACGCACTTGTGCTAAAAAGTATCACTTTACGCACTGTAGACAATGCATAAAAACTTAGTTTACGTACTGTCGTAGAAAAGAACATTGTTCATAGTTGTAATAAACGAGTACTGTGTACATTTTATTGTTCGTACATGCAAAAAACAAGTACTGTATACATTCTATTGTTCGTACATGTAAAAAACAAGTACTGGGTAAATTCTATTGTTCGTACATGCAAAAAGCAAGTACTGTGTAGATTTTATCGTTCGTACCTGCAACAAGCAAGTACTGTGTATATTATAAAGTCCGTACTTGTAACACACAAGTACTGTGTACGTAGTACTTGCAACAAACAAGTACTCTGTACATTTTATTGTTCGTACCTGCAACAAGCAAGTACTGTGTATACTATATATGTGCAAACTTGCAACAAATAAGTACTGTGTACGTAGTACTGCAACAAACAAGTACTGTGTACATTTTTTTGTTCGTACATGCAAAAAGCAAGTACTGGGTAGATTTTATTGTTCGTACCTGCAATAAGCAAGTACTGTGTATATTATAAAGTTCGTACTTGTAACACACAAGTACTGTGTACGTAGTACTTGCAACAAACAAGTACTCTGTACATTTTATTGTTCGTACCTGCAACAAGCAAGTACTGTGTATACTATATATGTGCAAACTTGCAACACATAAGTACTGTGTACGTAGTACTGCAAGAAACAAGTACTATATACATTTTATTGTTCGTACCTGCAACAAGCAAGTACTGTGTATAGTGTATGTGCATACTAGCAACACATAAGTAGTGTGTACGTGTACTTTCAACAAACAAGTACTGTGTACATAATGCGCAATAGTTAAGTGTGCAGCTTATGCACCTTATTGGTATTGGCGTACGGTTAAGGTTCTCTCCAGAGGTTTTCTGTGGAGAGAAATCCCGAAACCGTGGTTTAACGTGCATCATTGCGCAAGTAAAACGAGAAACATAGCTGTGGAGAAAAACCCTAACTGGATGCACGGGCGCTGGTTTAAGGCCACGACTACAACATTGGGGCGCATTAAGGAGGAATCAGACCCTAATCGTTTATAGTGCATCTCTTGAAGTGAAAAATAGCGCCGACAACACACAAATACACCTGCAAGAAAAACCTTACTCACTTAAGCGATGCACTTTTAATAAAACTAACATAAAACTATCATAGAGATAAAAAATAGGTTTTGGGCGTAATTTACGCAGGAAATCCCTAACTGTGACGTGATCAAAAAGTGTACTCACTTTGAGGCGTCTTGGAGCTCTTCTCAAAAAATGACCTACCTTAAATTGACTTTTAAAGTTGCATTGGCGAAGATCCAGAAATCTGCTGTGCCTCTTCGGAGCTGCCTGGGCGTGGATGGGGGAGGTTTGCCCAGGCGCACCAACCCCCCGAAAAGGTATCCAAATCAACCAAACCCGGCACTACTACGCACTTTTGATTTAGTTTGGGCCCCTCCAAGTCAACAAGAGCAAGGAGGTGGCTGCTTTTGATTGGTTTACTACAGGGTTTAACGTCAGAAGGTTATCTGAACGCACACTCACAATACTTGCACTGGTTATTTAATTGAATACAAAACACGAATTGTTCAAAAAGCACACATTATACTCGGGAAGGTAATCCCAAAGTATAATCGCGAATTTAACACTTACTGGAAGAAATACAATTTAGTAAATACATGTGCATAAAATAGCGTTTAAAGCACGTACCAGTAGTGCGTTAAGGACATTTATGTACGTCTGTCCCACGCCATTTTTTAATATACATGCATCATAATCACCCATCAAACCATCCAACTCAGGATTAACAAGGATAATGTTGCAGGTATTATAAAAAATGTAATGAAGCTTCAACCAAACCAAGTTGGCCCAGAAGCTGTGGAAAATGCTAAATTAGAAAAAGATCACCTCGCCTCGTGTGATTCACCTTAGAAAATTCTAGAAGCCCTGAAAAATTGGGAAAAACATTTAAATCCGTAATTAAAACGCCGATTTCTGTATTATATTACATTAGTTCTAACAATTATTTGGTGACTTTACGGACATTCTTAGTAAATTATTGAGATTTTTGCAATGTTTGATCCTATTTATAATATTAAAGAAATGCCTTGCAAATTGGGATATTTTTATAAAATTTTCATTAAACAATTTGAAAATTTGCTTGAATTTCGGATATATTCTTCATTAATTCTGAATTTACAACGAATTTTTATGAAAATATGGCCATAAAATGAATAAAAATAAAAATGATAACATGTTTTTATGAAAATTGCTTGAATATTTTGTATGGTGGCAAAATAGTAATAAAACTACTATTCTGCGATTTCGTGTCTGTAATTCCTCAAATTACTCGCATATTTCAGAAAATTTAACTTTTAACTGTCGAAGTACAACATATTTTCTAAAAGAACTCTTCAAATATGTCAAATTTTCTATTGAAATTTATAAAATTATTAAATGCACCTATAATAATAATAATAATAATCCGTACTACTCCTTCACCTATGGCGTAATTGGTTACTGTCATAATTTTTGACAGAGAATTCTGACCCAATTACCTGTCAATATTTAGACGATTTTGGCGGAAATTAACAAATTTGGAGAGTTTGGTTTCAAATTCATCAAATTTTCAAATGCACCTGTAAAGGTTTGGACACTTTTGATCGTAAATTTATGCAGCCACTCAACATGCGTACATACACACACATGTTTTTGATTGTTCAGTGCATCAGTCGTTCATTAATGAGTCCATAAGGTTTACATTTATGAACGATTTTGTGCGCCAAGTCGACGGAAAAGTATTTAATTTTTAACAACATAATGATCGTGCATACAAACATGCATACAAACACACAATCAAATGTATAAACATACAAATATGCATACAAACATACACACATACAAATATACATACATGCCAACATAGAAACATACAAACATGCGTACACACATACAAACATACGTACAAACGTACACACATGCATACAAACATATAAACATACATATAAACAAATATACAAACATACAGACGTATATAGAAACATGCAAACAAATATAAAAACATACAAAAATGCATAGAAATATTTAAACAAATATACAAACATATACACATGCTCACAGCCACTCAACATGCGTACATACACATACACTCACATGTTTTTGATTGTTCAGTGCATCAGTCGTTCATTAATGAGTCTATAAGGTTTACATTTATGAACGATTTTGTGCGCCAAGTCGACGGAAAAGTATTTAATTTTTAACCACATAATGATCGTGCATACAAACATACATACAAACACACAATCAAACGTATAAACATACAAATATGCATAGAGGCATACACACATACAAATATACATACATGCTAACATAGAAACATACAAACATGCATACACACATACAAACATACGTACAAACGTACACACATGCATACAAACATATAAACATACATATAAACAAATATACAAACATACAGACGTATATAGAAACATACAAACAAATATAAAAACATACAAAAATGCATACAAATATTTAAACAAATATACAAACATACAAACATATACACATGCTCACAGCCACTCAACATGCGTACATACACATACACACACATGTTTTTGATTGTTCAGTGCATCAGTCGTTCATTAATGAGTCCATAAGGTTTACATTTATGAACGATTTTGTGCACCAAGTCGACGGAAAAGTATTTAATTTTTAACAACATAATGATCGTGCATACAAACATGCATACAAACACACAATCAAATGCATAAACATACAAATATGCATACAGACATACACACATACAAATATACATACATGCCAACATAGAAACATACAAACATGCATACACACATACGTACAAACGTACACACATGCATACAAACATATAAACATACATATAAACAAATATACAAACATACAGACGTATATAGAAACATGCAAACAAATATAAAAACATACAAAAATGCATACAAATATTTAAACAAATATACAAACATACAAACATATACACATGCTCACAGCCACTCAACATGCGTACATACACATACACACACATGTTTTTGATTTTTCAGTGCATCAGTCGTTCATTAATGAGCCCATAAGGTTTACATTAATGAACGATTTTGTGCACCAAGTCGGCGGAAAAGTATTTAATTTTTAACAACATAATGATCGTGCATACAAACATACATACAAACACACAATCAAATGTATAAACATACAAATATGCATACAGACATACACACATACAAATATACATACATGCCAACATAGAAACATACAAACGTGCATACACACATACAAACATACGTACAAACGTACACACATGCATACAAACATATAAACATACATATAAACAAATATACAAACATTCAGACGTATATAGAAACATGCAGACAAATATAAAAACATACAAAAATGCATACAAATATTTAAACAAATATACAAACATATACACATGCTCACAGCCACTCAACATGCGTACATACACATACACTCACATGTTTTTGATTGTTCAGTGCATCAGTCGTTCATTAATGAGTCCATAAGGTTTACATTTACGAACGATTTTGTGCGCCAAGTCGGCGGAAAAGTATTTAATTTTTAACAACATAATGATCGTGCATACAAACATACATACAAACACACAATCAAATGTATAAACATACAAATATGCATACAGACATACACACATACACATATACATACATGCCAACATAGAAACATGCATACACACATACAAACATACGTACAAACGTACACACATGCATACAAACATATAAACATACATATAAACAAATATACAAACATACAGACGTATATAGAAATATACAAACAAATATAAAAACATACAAAAATGCATACAAATATTTAAACAAATATACAAACATACAAACATATACCCATGCTCACAGCCACTCAACATGCGTACATACACATATACTCACATGTTTTTGATTGTTCAGTGCATCAGTCGTTCATTAATGAGTCCATAAGGTTTACATTAATGAACGATTTTGTGCGCCAAGTCGACGGAAAAGTATTTAATTTTTAACAACATAATGATCGTGCATACAAACATACATACAAACACACAATCAAACGTATAAACATACAAATATGCATACAGACATACACACATACAAATATACATACATGCCAACATAGAAACATACAAACATGCATACACACATACAAACATACGTACGAACGTACACACATGCATACAAACATATAAACATACATATAAACAAATATACAAACATACAGACGTATTTAGAAACATGCAAACAAATATAAAAACATACAAAAATGCATACAAATATTTAAACAAATATACAAACATATACACATGCTCACAGCCACTCAACATGCGTACATACACATACACACACATGTTTTTGATTGTTCAGTGCATCAGTCGTTCATTAATGAGTCCATAAGGTTTACATTTATGAACGATTTTGTGCACCAAGTCGGCGGAAAAGTATTTAATTTTTAACAACATAATGATCGTGCATACAAACATACATACATATATACAAACACACAATAAAATGTATTAACATACAAATATGCATACAAACATACACACATGCAAATATACACACTTGCAAACATTTAAACATGCATACAAGCATACACACATGCATACAAACGTAGAAACATGCATAGAAACATTTAAGCATACATGCCAACAAATATACAAACATACAGACATATATTGGAAAATGCAAACAAATTTATTTTAATTTATATGCAATAAGTCGATGTAAAAAAGATATTTCTTTGTGTGAATGCATGTGAGCAGATATGATTGAAATTTGCGCAAGACCAGATAGAACGAGGCATGCGCCTTAACCACTAACCTGGAATTCCACAATGTCGGCCAAAACTCAGCCAATCTCGCGAAAATCCAAATGTATTCTACCTTGGCTTCTGCGGCGTCCCGTGAACTGGATTCACCACCAATCTGGAGATATCCTAAACTGGATTCACTCCTGATGGCCAAACACCGGGACCTAGAAATATATTATCTATTAATACCCAGAAAGTCCCAGTTGACCTCTACGTTGCGTCGGCATTCGATGGAACCGAAGAATTGAAAATTTCCCGCAAAATACGGCTGCGATCGCCGCGATACTCACCCTAAACGCGGTCGTCCGGCCCAGGAACACTATCCCGGAGTCCCGTCCAGATCCTCGAAGAACTTCCTGGAAGATGGGCCAAAAAATCCGGGAGCAGCAAGGATTGTGTGTCTTCCTGGTGGCGGTCTCTCAGACCTTAGGTACTTGAGGTGGATGAGGGGTAAGGTGAGGCTGCGCGCGCTCACAGACTTGTCAACACTTGCATAGAATTGCAACAATGAAAAATCAATACATTCCTTAAAATCATTTTTACATTGGAAATTAGAAAATCGAAATTTTAATAACTAAAACTCTGATTGCGAGATTATTAATTGCCAGAATGGAACCATAATTAACATATATGTGCAGAATTTCATGGGGAGTAATAATATGAAGTCCGTTTTTGAGTAGCTACCCCCTGATTTCCGAAACAACCCTTAACGCGTTATATTTAATATTGGGGTTGTTTTTGGACTTAATGGCACCAATTTGCGTACACCTACAGTACAGTGCGGGGAAAATATTATAGTTATTTTACATTTTTCGTACCATCCCTTAAAACGTCCTGATCCCATTTCGAACGACTGCACACATAATATTTAATATAGGGGTTGTTTTTGAACTTGCAGTCTTCGAATCGCGCACACCTATGAAGCAATACCAAGAAAATATTATGGTTATTTTATAATTTTGGTAAACATCCGTTAAAAAATCTTGTACTGTTGCTAGCGTCCACAAACATAATACGCGTGTCCCACGCAAGCCATTGGTTAAAAGTTTATGGGGTTCCTGAAAAAATAAAAATTAGAAAAAAATCATGCAAGCATGGTTCAGCGTGATCTCCCAAAATAAAATACGTCCATGTTTCTATCGCTTCCGGTTCTACCGGAAGTGGCCATCAACTTTGTTATTTTAAACGGAACACCCTGTATATTTTTACATATTCGGATTTCAAATTCAATTCTAAACATATTTTATAAAACCTATTAGGTACTTATCTTTAGTAGTTTTTGAGGAAAAAAATAATGTTTGCTTCAAATAAACGATTTAAAAAATATCCATAATTTTTCTTGCAAATGAAATAGAAACTTAAACTTTTTTGCATATTGTAGCTGAAGCATAGCTCTATCAACAAAATAACTCATGCGTGTTGATACTTCACTATACTAATTCAAAATTTCAATTATTTACAGGTACATTTCAAAATGCCATAATTCATTTTTTTGTAATGGCATGACATATTTTTTATATGACGTGGCAACAGACAGAGCAATTTTCTACAAAAAAGTGTTTAACAAACCCATCTCTAAAATAAGTGATTTTATGTAGAGGGGAATCAATTAAATCAGATTTATTGGTATTAATTGGACCAGTTTCATTAGTACTAATTTGTTTATCCTACTAATGTAATGGCACTATAAGTTATAGTTTCCACAATAACAACATGAAATTTACAGTTAAAATAATGCCAGGAAAAGTTATGGTATTTTTATCATATTAATAGCATGAAAGTTATAGTTTTCAAAGTAATTGCATGAAGACCGCGAAAGTAGTATCTTCATTTATAGATATTGTGTACTTGTGTATGTTTTTTTGTTTGAATTTGGTATTTGTTATCACAAGGTTGTTTTCAATGCATTAGGGTTACAACTTAATCATTGTTCACAAAAATACGAAAAGAAAACCAATTTTCCGCAAATAAACATTAATTAAAATTTGAATGCACTTATAGTTAAAAATTCAATACAGTTTGTGTATGTGTGTGTGCGTGTGTGTGTGTGTACATGAAGAGTGCAGATAATTACCGAGCCAAAGGGGTTGTTTCTATTGGGGTTCGAACCAAGTGCAGCAACAGCCGATTCGAAAGCCCGCATTGTGTAAAAGCCCCGCGCGACTCTGGACTGCGAAAATATTGTATTATATATATATTTTTTTCATCTCGACTACGTGTTTGGGCGTCGCTCTGGTGAACAAAGCGAAATGCTAATTTTCATAAAAATTCCGAAGAAAAAAGGAGAGTAGATCCTTGATAATTGATTTATAGATCGAATCCGGATGACACACAATACGGTCCCCTTATCACTATTATTAGCAAGTCTAAAAGTGGAATTTTTCAATTTGAGAATTTAATTATTGGATGAGAATGCTAATAGTATTTCAATTAAGTTTCGGCGAGCGAAAGCGCGCCGAATAATACAAGATGAACTTGTGTATAGAAGTGTCTGGTGCTCGGCCTGGATGTGACAGCTTGGCCAAGATATCACTTCTTCCAATTTTATATACCCTGATTCAATATAAAGTCTCAACAGCATCGGTAACCCTTATATATATATATATATATATATATATATATATATATATATATATATACGTATATAAATAAATAGGAAACGGTTTGCGCGCCCCCATCGAACGAATTGAGAGAGTGGGAGGAAGAAAGAGAGAAAGAAATAACACCCCCAACGGAAACCAAATGGAACATAATATAATAGAATTGTTTTGTGACGTGCACATTCACATAATGCAATGAAATGAATACGTCTTGAGGACGTTTTTAATGCACTTAATATACATACATTCGAAGGCTTAAATAATGTGTTTATAGATGCAATATTTATCGCCGTTTATGGATTTTACGTAATTTTGCATTGAGCTATTATTATATATAATAATGAGTATAGATAACCGAAAATCTATAATTAATTTTGCAATATTAAAAGAGCAATTACACTTAGACTTAGCTATGTACAATTACCGTTTAGGTGTTGAATTAATCCTAATTTGTATAATTATCTTTTATGTGTCGAACTTAATTCTAATTAATTGATTCATGCTGGTGGCGTTAACTTCGTGATACATAGGTACATGTTAAAACCAATTAGATCTAGAATATAAAATAAGAACACCTACCTTCGTTAATATCACACAATTTATACTTATATGTAGAAGTAATGCAAGTACTGATCACATTAAAAGTCAATACTTTTACAACTACTTTTAGTTTGTAAATGATCATTACTTCATCGAAATTGTAGTTACTATTCACTAAATTGTGTGATATTTACGAAGTTAAGTGTTCTTATTTTAAATTCTAATTGGTTTGCATTACATTTTATATAATTATATTCGATGGCTTATTTGCAATAGGACGTAACCCGTATTTCAATCATTGTGGGGTTACTATTGTTCTATTGCAAATAAGCCATCGATATTCTCCTAATATGAATTTATAGCAAATATTTTGGAGGCGGAGTTAGAATGATGAGTTAGGTTCAAAACAAAAATCCTCAAAGTTTTTGGCAATAGAGCTACATATGAATGTTGCAAATTCTAGGCGGGCGTGACATATATTTTATTCTTTATATTACTCCTATAATCATAAAAATATAATTAATAAGATTTATTCAAATTTCAAAAAAATTACGTAAATTGGGGAAAATTTATCGAAAATATCAAATTTTGCAAGTAGAAAGGCCACAGCAATATTTATCTAACTGAAGTTTCTAAAAAAATTGGATGTAAATTGCAGAACATTTAATAAAACCATGAGAAGAAGCCACTAAATAACTATAAATGAAATACCTGAACTTTCAGATATATTTTCAAATTTTTTGAAACAAGTCCAGAATTTCAATCAAAATATCAAAAGTATTAAAACGTTCAGAAAATGTGTACATTGCAGAAAACCTCAAAAACTCTACAAATTATTAATCAAACCGACAAAAAAGGCAAATTGTGAAAGTGTTATTGAGATTACAGATACATTTATAATAATTTCAAAATATACTAATGATTATACTAAACTTTCATCAATTTTGATAAAATATGTAATAAAGTTGCACACTGTTTCATAAAGGGTTTAGAAACTGTCGGAAAGCTTTAGGGATACTGAAAAGTTCCGAAATCCTGAATTATGAGTTCGGTTCAAAACAGAGGTCCTCAAAGTTTTTGGCAGAAGAGCCACATAGGAATGTTGTAAATTCCACACGGGCGTGACATATATTTTATTCTTTATATTACTCCTATAATCATAAAAATATAATTAATAAGATTTATTCAAATTTCAGAAAATTTGTGTAAATTGGGGAAAATTTATCGAAAATATCAAATTTTGCAAGTAGAAAGGCCACGGCAATATTTATCTAACTGAAGTTTCTGAATTTTTTTATGTAAATTGCAGAACATTTAATGAAACCACGAGAAGAAGCTACTAAATACTATAAATGAAAAACCTGAACTTTCAGAAATGTTTTCAAATTTGTTGAAACAAGTCCAGAATTTCAATCAAAATATCAAAAGTATTGAAAGGTTCAGAAACTGTTAACATTGCAGCAAACCTAGAACACTCAACAAACTATTAAGGAAACCGAAAAAAAATAAAAATTAAGAAGTGTTATTGAAATTACAGATAACTTTATAATAATATCAAAATATACTAATAAATATCTTTCATCAATTTTAATAAAATATGTAATTACGTTGCTCACTGTATCATAAAAGTATTAGAAATTGTCAGAACGCTTTAGGGATACTAAAAAAATCCAAAATGTGCACCAAAAGAGTAAAAACATCAAGACTAAAGACCACAAAAATGTTACAAGAATCAAAATGTTCAGAAATTGCGAATATTCTATTAACGAATGTTAGAAATTACGAAATTTGCCTGAAAATATACCATATTTAAATGATATTAAAAAGTCTATAAAACCTCAAACTGTTTCAATATATCCGTCGATAAAATTTGGGAGCCCTTTGCATGTTAATGAGGTTTATTATTTAAATCAAATAAAAAAACACTAAATATGAAATTAGTAATATTTGTATGTGTTTTATGCGATGGCGAAAGCAAACTTTCAAACTAAAGTAATGTTCTTTCTGAATCTAGATACACTAAATGATATTATTATAATTATTAATATGAAATATTAATATTTAATATGAAAAAGCAACTTTGGTTGAAAACAATTTTGTCAAATCAAGAAAATATAAAGAAAACCGTTCACACTTATGTTGAGTCGATTTTAAAAAGTAGATGTATTTTGTTTTATAGGTACCCATATTAGAAGTTTCAGAAGTGTTTCTAAATATTCTGAAATAGGTCAGTAAATATTGGAAAAACCAAAATAACGAGTGCAGAAAATTTAATAGTTAAATCAAAATATACAAATATACTTTCATCAATTTTCGCTACTACTTTGATTAAGGGCATTTTTCGCAATTTGACTTAATTTCCCTCCCCTCTCTCGCTCCTCTTGCGGGGTAGGTGGGGTGACCACGATGTTTTTTTATCAATAGTTGACATCAAAAGTATGGCAAGTACCAAAGTTCATACCGACCATTTATATTTACATTTCATATTAGTACCATTTTTGGCTGAGATAAAAAAATCTTAAATTATCTTAAAAATTATCTAGGAAACTTAAACTTTGACCGAAATACGCGACCTGAAATAATTTACCGATTTCAAATTCTTTCTTCCTCGTGATCCTCTCCATTAGTAGAAACATTTTCGTGATTTTACAATATGATTTAAAAACGTTTTGAAAATTCACTCCGATCTAATAAACAGTCTTGGCAGATGAACAAGACTACACTTTGGTTTTAAGAAATAATCCAATCTTAAAATTATATATCTGAAATTGCGGTTAGTCGGTGTATTAATGATGTTGCTTGCTTGTAAGCAACATCCACTTAATCGTGTTGTTTGCTTGTAAGCAACATCCACTCGACCGATTTGTATTTTAAAGCTTTACTTTATTATTGCTACTCAATGCAATGATTACGTCTGTATGACCAAAAAATTCAATAACTATCAAGATTACTTATATTAAGTTTGTAAAAATAGCTTTACATTCATTATTGATATGCAGTATCAATAATGCATGTCAAAATTTCAATGATTTATCACCAAATGTTAATAATTTTTACCAGTATGTAAAGAATTTCTGTCCAAAAATACTCTCCAATGTATGTCCTAAATAATTACTTATAAATTATCATTGCTTTCGTCAAAATTTGAATGATTTCCGTTAAAGTTTTGTTAATTTTTACCAAAATTTAAATTATTTCTGTCAGGATTATTATTATTCTATCAAACTTACTGTAGTTGTTGTCAATGACTATTAATGATTTTTTAAGACTAAAATTCAAAGATTACTGTCAAATTTCCAATTGTTCTATCAAAATGTCAATCACTTCTGCCAATATTTTAATTATTTTGTCAACATTTCAATGATTTCTGCCAAACATTGTTGGTGACTTCATATCAATTATATTACTGTTACTCTTTTGTTAAAATTGTTGTAAAACATTGTCACATTTTATTATGTCAAATGCTCCAAATTAAATGTCAAATACTTCAAATTAAATGTCAAATAATGGAAATTTTGCCAGATAGATACGTACTTTAAAGTAAACGTTATATAGTTGAAATACTAAATTGAATTAAAAATAAAAATAATTGTCAATTATTCCAAAATGATGTCAAATTAGAACAAATTAGAACAAATTAGATGTATAATGGTACAACTTTTACATTTATTATTGATTATTAAAAAAAAAAACGAATTTACATTTCTTTTGATTATTAAAAAAAAACGAATTTACGTTATCTTGTAATTTATATTTTTAATTATTCGTCGGTTTAATTATGTCAAATAGTTGAAATTAAACTTTAAATAATCGAAATTATGTCATACATTTAAAACAATGTCAAAAAGCCCAAATTAACTTTAAAATAGTAAAAATTACGTCAGATACCCCACCAAATAAATATCAAATACTCCAAAGTAAATGTAAAATATTATAAGTTATATTTTATTTAAAAATTATATAAAATTTTTCAAATTAAATGTCAAATAATCCAAATTGAATTTCAAACAGTCCAAACTAATTGTTAATTATTTAAATAATCCAAATAAAATAACAACTAGTGATAATTATTTGAAATACGCCAAAGTAAATGTCAAATAGTCTAATCTAAAGTAAATTATATGTATCTATCTATACCCAACATTATGGGATAATAAATGTGAAATAGTAAAATTCGTAATTTTATCTGTCAAATATGCATGTTAAAACTTAAAAATCGATGCTCAATTGTTTTTCGATTCTCTTTCGATCTTAATGATGCGCTCTAATGGGCGTCAAAATTGCTAATAGTTTGCTAATTTCAACAATTTTGTATTTTTAATAGTAACAAAGTTACCAATGTACCAAAAAACCAAAAATCGAAGCTCAATTGTTTTTCGATTCTCTTTCGATTTTAATGATGCGCCCTAATGGGCGTTTAAATTGTGGAATAGTAAAATTAGTAATTTTATCTGTTAAATATGCATGTTACAACTTAAAAATCGATGCTGAATTGTTTTTCGATTCTCTTTCGATCTTAATGATGCGCCCTAATGGGCGTTAAAATTACTAATAATTTGCTAGTTTAAACAATTTTGTATCTTTAATACTAACAAAGTTACCAATGTACCAAAAACGAAAAACCGAGATGCTCAATTGTTTTTCGATTCTCTTTCGATCTTAATGATGCGCCGTATGGGCGTTAAAATTACTAATAGTTTGCTAATTTAAACAATTTTGTATCGTTAATAATAACAAAGTTACCAATGTTAAACACCTAATTTGAATCACCCTGTATAATAAACAAACTTAAGAAAAAACAAATACACTATTATTTTACAACTTGTACATTTCGTGTTGATTTTAAAAAAAACGAATTTACGTTTTGCTGTAATTTGTAACTATTACAACTTTTACCTTTTTGTTGATTATTTAAAAAAAACGAATTTAGGTTTTCTTATAATTTGTAACTATTCCAACTTTTATATTTCATGTATTATCATTATTAAAAAAAAACGAGTTTACTTATCTTGTTGATTATTTAAAAAAAACGAATTTACGTTTTCTCGTAATTTGTAACTATTCCAACTTTTACATTTCTTGTTGATTATTAAAAAACAAACGAATTTACATTTCTTGATGATTGTTTAAAAAAAACGAATTTACGTTTTCTCGTAATTTGTAACTATTCCAACTTTTACATTTCTTGTTGATTATTAAAAAACAAACGAATTTACATTTCTTGATGATTGTTTAAAAAAAACGAATTTACGTTTTCTCGTAATTTGTAACTATTCCAACTTTTACATTTCTTGTTGATTATTAAAAAACAAACGAATTTACATTTCTTGATGATTGTTTAAAAAAAACGAATTTACGTTTTATTGTAATTTGTATTTTTAATTATTCGTCGATGGCTCAGATTGATTTAGCCACTGACATTGGGTTTGTTAAGGAGATGGACATTACCACAATATGGTTTTAAGATAAAAACCAAACAAAAAGTATACAGGGTCAGTTTTTTTTTCATTTTAAGCATTGGGATCTCGGAAACTATAAGGCATACAGATTTGGTTAAATGAGGAAATTGTTGTCGTTTTAAGAGCTTATGCGAGATATGCTTTTGTTTTTTGAAAAAAGACCACAGTTTTTAAGTTATAATACAAACTTTAATGGCATAGTTGGCTTAGACATTGTTTTGGAAAATTTAAATTGCGATTATTCGGTGTCTTTTTATGTTGCTTGTAAGCAACATCAACTCTGTGGACAAACACAAATCAGTCGGTGTTTTAAAGCTTTACTTTAGTTATTGGCGCTCAATTCGATGCTTATGTCTGTATATACAAAACAAAATAATAATGTCAAGATTATGACAAAATCATGCCAAGTTGTCTGTAAAAATAAGCTTTGCTTTCATTATTGATTCTGAATGCATATCAAAATTCCAGTGATTTCTTCTGAAATCTCAACATTTTAACATTTTCACCAGTATTTCTATCAGAATTATAACTATATATAACGATCTTTATTAAGGCTATCGACCCCAAAAGGGGTCTTTCCGCCCTAATTATAACTATTTCATTATTGATTCTGAATGCATGTCAAAATTCCAGTGATTTCTTCTGAAATCTCAACATGTTAACATTTTCACCAATATTTCAGAATTATAACTATATATAACGATCTTTATTAAGGCTATCGACCCCAGAAGGGGTCTTTCCGCCCTAATTATAACTATTATGTGAAACTTTCCAAGAATGTTCCCAAATATTAAATGGTTACTTACAAATTTTAAGCAACATCAACTCGACTAATTTGCGTTGCTAAGTTTGAATACCAAATAACTTTACAGATATACCCAGATTCTTTCATAGATTCTTTCATTCTTTCAGTAGAACATCAAGTGTCCAATAACTTCCAATCAGATTTTTTCCTCAATTTTCATTAGTCTAGTATATTATCGCCAACAGTCAATAGAGCCATGCTTTACCATGCATGTCTTCTATGGTAAGATCGCTGTTACTATCAATCACCTGAAACTCTCCTCGCTCGCTTCGCTTACTCGACACACGCTCAGGCTCGTTCGATAAAGAATCACTTTACTGAATCGGTACATAATCTACTATTGTTATAAAAGTTAAACAATCCCTTTTATTGGTGCACAATCCAGAATAACCTAGAGAGATTTATGGGGTGTTTGCATTTGAAAACGCAAACGGTTGAGCAAACGCACGGTCTAATATGACATGCGATTGAACAAATGCAAAAGAACTGAAAGGCTAATAGAATAATAAATTTAATTGAATGGTGGTTATATTCCCAGGTTCTGTACAAACAGATTGTGATCGCCGGCAAAAGAATATCTCGTTGTTTTTGCCGCTTGAGCGGACACCCAATCATATCTACGCGTTCCATTCTTCATCATCTGGAATCCACGTATTCATGTGGCCACACCAGCACTTTTTATTACTATTTATTCGCGCACAATAAACACAATGCACCCCCTTTTTATTAAAATATCATTTAACAATCTGCTCGCACTGCATAATAGACTCACCGTCCCAAATATTAATTATTAATAATGGTGCAGTTCCTCTTCCACTGCGGCCATTCACCGCTGGCGAAACACTACAGAATCGTGCGACGGACAACCCAGTGATGGGTTTAAAGTCTTAAAACGGAATTGGTTCGGTTAATGCGACTTGAATGGACACGCAAATACACCCTGGTGACGATCGGGGATCCCAAAAACGAGGCCAATTGTCGCGTGTGCATGCATCTTCACTGGCAAATTCGATTTTAATTCTCGCCACGCGACTTTCGAACGCAAAAACTCACAATGCACCCTCAACTGCAAACACCCTGCCGCTGACGTTTACAATAGTTAACACTAATATGCATATTTTGGGGCGCGAACTCGCACATACATATTAATTCAATTATTATTACATTGCAAGGGATGCAAATCCATATCGCATTGGCGTGTAATTGGGACGTGTCTTCGACGTGACTGAATTGAAAATCGAAATTATTATTAACTGGGGCTGTATTTCTTTTATTTCTTTTTTTTTTTTTAATTTATTTATTTATTTATTCCTTTGCCTATCTACCATTCGGTGTAAGGCCTACATTACTAATTTTTAATGTATTCTTTCCACTTTCTCCTATCTTTTATTAATTTCTTTATTTCTTCCCATGTGTTCCTATTTCTTCTTGCCTCTTCTTTTATGCGCTGTTCCACTCTTTTCTCGGTCTTCCTCTTTGTTGTTTTCCTGTTGCTCTTCTCTCGTACATTTTCTTAGTGTTTCTTTCTTCTCTCATTCGTCTCATGTGTCCATACTACATCATTTCGCATTCTGTTATTTTTTCCTGTATTGGTTTTATTTTTAAGTTTTTCCTGTGCGTCTCGTTCCTTATCCTGTCTCTTCTTGTTTTGTTTTCTATTTTTCTTAGGAATCTCATCTCCATGGCATTTATTCGTTTTATTTGTTTTCCTGTGATCGTCTATGTTTCGCTGCTGTATGTGAACCAACATACAAAATTGCACAACATAGCCCATTTACCCAGATCTCTAGCTTATAACACCCTGTATACGTGAGAAGTTTTCAAAAATCTAAACCTACTTGTAAAGTTTCCAAAAATATATTGGAATATGGTAATTGGTGGAATGTTTTAGTACTATATTCAGGAATATTTGCAACAATTTCCAGAATATTTGCAAATATTTTCAGAATAATGACAAGACGGAAACTTTCTTGAGATATTCCTAGTGATTTTTAGCGGAATTATACAAGGTAGTTTTAGTTTTTTTAGAATCATTTCCAAACTGCTTGGAATTTTGAAAATCTTTCAATGTTATCTGAACCAACATACAAAACTGCACAACATAGCCGATTTACCCAGATTTCTAGCTTAAAACACCCTGTATACGTGAGAAGTTTTCAAAAACTAAACCTACTTGTAAACTTTCCAAAAATATATTGGAATATGGTAATTGCTGGAATGTTTTAGTACTATATTCAGGAATATTTGCAACAATTTCCAGAATATTTGAAAAAATTTCAGAATAATGACAAAACGGAAGCTTTCTTGAGATATTCCTAGTGATTTTTAGCGGAATTATACAAGGTAGTTTTAGTTTTTTTAGAATAATTTCCAAACTGCTTGGAATTTTGAAAATTGTTCAATATTATCTGAACCAACATACAAAACTGCACAACATAGCCCATTTACCCAGATCTCTAGCTTATAACACCCTGTATACGTGAGAAGTTTTCAAAAATCTAAACCTACTTGTAAATTTTCCAAAAATATATTGGAATATGGTAATTGCTGGAATGTTTTAGTACTATATTCAGGAATATTTGTAACAATTTCCAGAATATTTGCAAATATTTTCAGAATAATGACAAGACGGAAACTTTCTTGAGAATTTCTAGTGAGTTTTAGTGGAATTATTCAGGGTAGTTTTAGTTTTTTTAGAATCATTTCTAAACTGCTTGGAATTTTGAAAATCTTTCAATGTTATCTGAACCAACATACAAAACTGCACAACATAGCCCATTTACCCAGATCTCTAGTTTAGAACACCTTGTATACGTGAGAAGTTTTCAAAAATCTAAACCTACTTGTAAAGTTTCCAAAAATATATTGGAATATGGTAATTGGTGGAATGTTTTAGTACTATATTCAGGAATATTTGCAACAATTTCCAGAATATTTGCAAATATTTTCAGAATAATGACAAGACGGAAACTTTCTTGAGAATTTCTAGTGAGTTTTAGTGGAATTATTCAGGGTAGTTTTAGTTTTTTTAGAATCATTTCTAAACTGCTTGGAATTTTGAAAATGTTTCAATGTTATCTGAACCAACATACAAAACTGCACAACATAGCCCATTTACCCAGATCTCTAGTTTAGAACACCTTGTATACGTGAGAAGTTTTCAAAAATCTAAAACTACTTGTAAAGTTTCCAAAAATATATTGGAATATGGTAATTGCTGGAATGTTTGAGTACTATATTCAGGAATATTTGCAACAATTTCCAGAATATTTGCAAATATTTTCAGAATAATGACAAGACGGAAACTTTCTTGAGATATTCCTAGTGATTTTTAGTGGAATTATACAGGGTAGTTTTAGTATTTTTAGAATCATTTCTAAACTGCTTGGAATTTTGAAAATCTTTCAATGTTATCTGAACCAACATACAAAACTGCACAACATAGCCCATTTACCCAGATCTCTAGTTTAGAACACCTTGTATACGTGAGAAGTTTTCAAAAATCTAAACCTACTTGTAAAGTTTCCAAAAATATATTGGAATATGGTAATTGGTGGAATGTTTTAGTACTATATTCAGGAATATTTGCAACAATTTCCAGAATATTTGCAAATATTTTCAGAATAATGACAAGACGGAAGCTTTCTTGAGATATTCCTAGTGATTTTTAGTGGAATTATTCAGGGTAGTTTTAGTTTTTTTAGAATAATTTCCAAACTGCTTGGAATTTTGAAAATGTTTCAAAGTTATCTGAAGCAACATACAAAACTGCACAACATAGCCCATTTACCCAGATCTCTAGCTTAGAACACCCTGTATACGTGAGAAGTTTTCAAACATTTAAACCTACTTGTAAATTTTCCAAAAACATATTGGAATATGGTAATTGCTGGAATGTTTTAGTACTATATTCAGGAATATTTGCAACAATGTCCAGAATATTTGCAAATATTTTCAGAAAAATGACAAGACGGAAACTTTCTTGAGATATTCCTAGTGATTTTTAGTGGAATTATACAGGGTAGTTTTAGTTTTTTTAGAATCATTTCCAAACTCCTTGGAATTTTGAAAAATTTTCAATGTTATCTGAACTAACATACAAAACTGCACAACATAGCCTATTTACCCAGATCTCTAGTTTAGAACACCTTGTATACGTGAGAAGTTTTCCAAAATCTAAACCTACTTGTAAATTTTCCAAAAATATATTGGAATATGGTAATTGCTGGAATGTTTTAGTACTATATTTAGGAATATTTGCAACAATTTCCAGAATATTGGCAAATATTTTCAGAATAATGACAAGACGGAAACTTTCTTGAGATATTCCTAGTGATTGTTAGTGGAATTATACAGGGTAGTTTTAGTATTTTTAGAATCATTTCTAAACTGCTTGGAATTTTGAAAATGTTTCAATGTTATCTGAACCAACATACAAAACTGCACAACATAGCCCATTTACCCAGATCTCTAGCTTAGAATATCCTGTATACGTGAGAAGTTTTCAAACATTTAAACCTACTTGTAAATTTTCCAAAAACATATTAGAATATGGTAATTGCTGGAATGTTTTAGCACTATATTCTGGAATATTTGCAACAATTTCCAGAATATTTGCAAATATTTTCAGAATAATGACAAGACGGAAACTTTCTTGAGATATTCCTAGTGATTTTGAGTGGAATTATACAGGGTAGTTTTAGTTTTTTTAGAATCATTTCTAAACTGCTTGGAATTTTGAAAATCTTTCAATGTTATCTGAACCAACATACAAAACTGCACAACATAGCCGATTTACCCAGATTTCTAGCTTAGAACACCCTGTATACGTGAGAAGTTTTCAAAAATCTAAACCTACTTGTAAAGTTTCCAAAAATATATTGGAATATGGTAATTGGTGGAATGTTTTAGTACTATATTCAGGAATATTTGCAACAATTTCCAGAATATTTGCAAACATTTTCAGAATAATGACAAGACGGAAACTTTCTTGAGATATTCCTAGTGATTTTTAGTGGAATTATACAGGGTAGTTTTAGTTTTTTTAGAATAATTTCCAAACTGCTTTTAATTTTGAAAAATTTTCAATGTTATCTGAACCAACATACAAAACTGCACAACATAGCCCATTTACCCAGATCTCTAGCTTATAACACCCTGTATACGTGAGAAGTTTTCAAAAATCTAAACCTACTTGTAAATTTTCCAAAAATATATTGGAATATGGTAATTGCTGGAATGTTTTAGTACTATATTCAGGAATATTTGCAACAATTTCCAGGATATTTGCAAATATTTTCAGAATAATGACAAGACGGAAACTTTCTTGAGATATTCCTAGTGATTTTTAGTGGAATTACAGGGTAGTTTTAGTTTTTTTAGAATCATTTCTAAACTGCTTGGAATTTTGAAAATGTTTCACTGTTATCTGAACCAACATACAAAACTGCACAACATAGCCCATTTACCCAGATCTCTAGTTTAGAACACCTTGTATACGTGAGAAGTTTTCCAAAATCTAAACCTACTTGTAAATTTTCCAAAAATATATTGGAATATGGTAATTGGTGGAATGTTTTAGTACTATATTCAGGAATATTTGCAACAATTTCCAGAATATTTACAAATATTTTCAGAATAATGACAAAACGGAAGCTTTCTTGAGATATTCCTAGTAATTTTTAGCGGAATTATACAAGGTTGTTTTAGTTTTTTTAGAATCATTTCCAAACTCCTTGGAATTTTGAAAATTTTTCAATGTTATCTGAACTAACATACAAAACTGCACAACATAGCCCATTTACCCAGATCTCTAGTTTAGAACACCTTGTATACGTGAGAAGTTTTAAAAAATCTAAACCTACTTGTAAAGTTTCCAAAAATATATTGGAATATGGTAATTGCTGGAATGTTTTAGCACTATATTCTGGAATATTTGCAACAATGTCCAGAATATTTGCAAATATTTTCAGAAAAATGACAAGACGGAAACTTTCTTGAGATATTCCTAGTGATTTTTAGTGGAATTATACATGGTAGTTTTAGTTTTTTTAGAATAATTTCCAAACTGCTTGCAATTTTGAAAATTTTTCAATGTTATCTGAACCAACCTACAAAACTGCACAACATAGCCCATTTATCCAGATCTCTAGCTTAGAACACCCTGTATACGTGAGAAGTTTTCAAACATTTAAACCTACTTGTAAATTTTCCAAAAACATATTGGAATATGGTAATTGCTGGAATGTTTTAGTACTATATTCAGGAATATTTGCAACAATGTCCAGAATATTTGCAAATATTTTCAGAAAAATGACAAGACGGAAACTTTCTTGAGATATTCCTAGTGATTTTTAGTGGAATTATACAGGGTAGTTTTAGTTTTTTTAGAATCATTTCCAAACTGCTTGGAATTTTGAAAATTTTTCAATGTTATCTGAAGCAACATACAAAACTGCACAACATTGCCCATTTACCCAGATCTCTAGCTTAGAACACCCTGTATACGTGAGAAGTTTTCAAACATTTAAACCTACTTGTAAATTTTCCAAAAACATATTGGAATATGGTAATTGCTGGAATGTTTTAGTACTATATTCAGGAATATTTGCAACAATGTCCAGAATATTTGTAAATATTTTCAGAAAAATGACAAGACGGAAACTTTCTTGAGATATTCCTAGTGATTTTTAGTTTAATTATACAGGGTAGTTTTAGTTTTTTTAGAATAATTTCCAAACTGCTTGGAATTTTGAAAATTTTTCAATGTTATCTGAACCAACATACAAAACTGCACAACATAGCCGATTTACCCAGATTTCTAGCTTAGAACACCCTGTATACGTGAGAAGTTTTCAAAACTGCACAACATTTCCCATTTACCCAGATCTCTAGCTTAGAACACCTGGTATACGTGAGAAGTTTTCAAAAATGTAAACCTACTTGTAAAGTTTCCAAAAATATATTGGAATATGGTAATTGCTGGAATGTTTTGGTACTATATTCAGGAATATTTGCAACAATTTCCAGAATATTTGCAAATATTTTCAGAATAATGACAAGACGGAAGCTTTCTTGTGATATTCCTAGTGATTTTTAGTTTAATTATACAGGGTAGTTTTAGTTTTTTTAGAATAATTTCCAAACTGCTTGGAATTTTGAAAATATTTCAAAGTTATCTGAAGCAACATACAAAACTGCACAACATAGCCGATTAACCCAGATTTCTAGCTTAGAACACCCTGTATACGTGAGAAGTTTTCAAACATTTAAACCTACTTGTAAATTTTCCAAAAACATATTGGAATATGGTAATTGCTGGAATGTTTTAGTACTATATTCAGGAATATTTGCAACAATGTCCAGAATATTTGTAAATATTTTCAGAAAAATGACAAGACGGAAACTTTCTTGAGATATTCCTAGTGATTTTTAGTTTAATTATACAGGGTAGTTTTAGTTTTTTTAGAATAATTTCCAAACTGCTTGGAATTTTGAAAATTTTTCAATGTTATCTGAACCAACCTACAAAACTGCACAACATAGCCCATTTATCCAGATCTCTAGCTTAGAACACCCTGTATACGTGAGAAGTTTTCAAACATTTAAACCTACTTGTAAATTTTCCAAAAACATATTGGAATATGGTAATTGCTGGAATGTTTTAGTACTATATTCAGGAATATTTGCAACAATGTCCAGAATATTTGTAAATATTTTCAGAAAAATGACAAGACGGAAACTTTCTTGAGATATTCCTAGTGATTTTTAGTTTAATTATACAGGGTAGTTTTAGTTTTTTTAGAATAATTTCCAAACTGCTTGGAATTTTGAAAATTTTTCAATGTTATCTGAACCAACATACAAAACTGCACAACATAGCCGATTTACCCAGATTTCTAGCTTAGAACACCCTGTATACGTGAGAAGTTTTCAAAACTGCACAACATTTCCCATTTACCCAGATCTCTAGCTTAGAACACCTGGTATACGTGAGAAGTTTTCAAAAATGTAAACCTACTTGTAAAGTTTCCAAAAATATATTGGAATATGGTAATTGCTGGAATGTTTTGGTACTATATTCAGGAATATTTGCAACAATTTCCAGAATATTTGCAAATATTTTCAGAATAATGACAAGACGGAAGCTTTCTTGTGATATTCCTAGTGATTTTTAGTTTAATTATACAGGGTAGTTTTAGTTTTTTTAGAATAATTTCCAAACTGCTTGGAATTTTGAAAATATTTCAAAGTTATCTGAAGCAACATACAAAACTGCACAACATAGCCGATTAACCCAGATTTCTAGCTTAGAACACCCTGTATACGTGAGAAGTTTTCAAACATTTAAACCTACTTGTAAATTTTCCAAAAACATATTGGAATATGGTAATTGCTGGAATGTTTTAGTACTATATTCAGGAATATTTGCAACAATGTCCAGAATATTTGTAAATATTTTCAGAAAAATGACAAGACGGAAACTTTCTTGAGATATTCCTAGTGATTTTTAGTTTAATTATACAGGGTAGTTTTAGTTTTTTTAGAATCATTTCCAAACTGCTTGGAATTTTGAAAATTTTTCAATGTTATCTGAACCAACCTACAAAACTGCACAACATAGCCCATTTATCCAGATCTCTAGCTTAGAACACCCTGTATACGTGAGAAGTTTTCAAACATTTAAACCTACTTGTAAATTTTCCAAAAACATATTGGAATATGGTAATTGCTGGAATGTTTTAGTACTATATTCAGGAATATTTGCAACAATGTCCAGAATATTTGTAAATATTTTCAGAAAAATGACAAGACGGAAACTTTCTTGAGATATTCCTAGTGATTTTTAGTTTAATTATACAGGGTAGTTTTAGTTTTTTTAGAATAATTTCCAAACTGCTTGGAATTTTGAAAATTTTTCAATGTTATCTGAACCAACATACAAAACTGCACAACATAGCCGATTTACCCAGATTTCTAGCTTAGAACACCCTGTATACGTGAGAAGTTTTCAAAACTGCACAACATTTCCCATTTACCCAGATCTCTAGCTTAGAACACCTGGTATACGTGAGAAGTTTTCAAAAATGTAAACCTACTTGTAAAGTTTCCAAAAATATATTGGAATATGGTAATTGCTGGAATGTTTTGGTACTATATTCAGGAATATTTGCAACAATTTCCAGAATATTTGCAAATATTTTCAGAATAATGACAAGACGGAAGCTTTCTTGTGATATTCCTAGTGATTTTTAGTTTAATTATACAGGGTAGTTTTAGTTTTTTTAGAATAATTTCCAAACTGCTTGGAATTTTGAAAATATTTCAAAGTTATCTGAAGCAACATACAAAACTGCACAACATAGCCGATTAACCCAGATTTCTAGCTTAGAACACCCTGTATACGTGAGAAGTTTTCAAACATTTAAACCTACTTGTAAATTTTCCAAAAACATATTGGAATATGGTAATTGCTGGAATGTTTTAGTACTATATTCAGGAATATTTGCAACAATGTCCAGAATATTTGTAAATATTTTCAGAAAAATGACAAGACGGAAACTTTCTTGAGATATTCCTAGTGATTTTTAGTTTAATTATACAGGGTAGTTTTAGTTTTTTTAGAATAATTTCCAAACTGCTTGGAATTTTGAAAATATTTCAAAGTTATCTGAAGCAACATACAAAACTGCACAACATAGCCGATTAACCCAGATTTCTAGCTTAGAACACCCTGTATACGTGAGAAGTTTTCAAACATTTAAACCTACTTGTAAATTTTCCAAAAACATATTTAAATATGGTAATTGGTGGAATGTTTTAGTACTATATTCTGGAATATTTGCAACAATTTCCAGAATATTTGCAAATATTTTCAGAATAATGACAAGACGGAAACTTTCTTGAGATATTCCTAGTGATTTTTAGTGGAATTATACAGGGTAGTTTTAGTTTTTTTAGAATTATTTCCAAACTGCTTGCAATTTTGAAAATTTTTCAATGTTATCTGGACCAACATACAAAACTGCACAACATAGCCCATTTACCCAGATCTCTAGTTTAGAACACCTTGTATACGTGAGAAGTTTTCAAAAATCTAAAACTACTTGTAAATTTTCCAAAAATATATTGCAACATGGTAATTGCTGGAATGTTTTAGTACTATATTCAGGAATATTTGCAACAATTTCCAGGATATTTGCAAATATTTTCAGAATAATGACAAGACGGAAACTTTCTTGAGATATTCCTAGTGATTTTTAGTGGAATTACAGGGTAGTTTTAGTTTTTTTAGAATCATTTCTAAACTGCTTGGAATTTTGAAAATGTTTCAATGTTATCTGAACCAACATACAAAACTGCACAACATAGCCCATTTACCCAGATCTCTAGTTTAGAACACCTTGTATACGTGAGAAGTTTTCAAAAATCTAAAACTACTTGTAAAGTTTCCAAAAATATATTGGAAAATGGTAATTGCTGGAATGTTTGAGTACTATATTCAGGAATATTTGCAACAATTTCCAGAATATTTGCAAATATTTTCAGAATAATGACAAGACGGAAACTTTCTTGAGATATTCCTAGTGATTTTTAGTGGAATTATACAGGGTAGTTTTAGTATTTTTAGAATCATTTCTAAACTGCTTGGAATTTTGAAAATGTTTCAATGTTATCTGAACCAACATACAAAACTGCACAACATAGCCCATTTACCCAGATCTCTAGTTTAGAACACCTTGTATACGTGAGAAGTTTTCAAAAATCTAAAACTACTTGTAAAGTTTCCAAAAATATATTGGAATATGGTAATTGCTGGAATGTTTGAGTACTATATTCAGGAATATTTGCAACAATTTCCAGAATATTTGCAAACATTTTCAGAATAATGACAAGACGGAAACTTTCTTGAGATATTCCTAGTGATTTTTAGTGGAATTATACAGGGTAGTTTTAGTTTTTTTAGAATCATTTCTAAACTGCTTGGAATTTTGAAAATGTTTCAATGTTATCTGAACCAACATACAAAACTGCACAACATAGCCCATTTACCCAGATCTCTAGTTTAGAACACCTTGTATACGTGAGAAGTTTTCAAAAATCTAAAACTACTTGTAAAGTTTCCAAAAATATATTGGAATATGGTAATTGCTGGAATGTTTTAGTACTATATTTAGGAATATTTGCAACAATTTCCAGAATATTGGCAAATATTTTCAGAATAATGACAAGACGGAAACTTTCTTGAGATATTCCTAGTGATTTTTAGTGGAATTATTCAGGGTAGTTTTAGTTTTTTTAGAATCATTTCCAAACTGCTTGCAATTTTGAAAATTTTTCAATGTTATCTGAACCAACCTACAAAACTGCACAACATAGCCCATTTACCCAGATCTCTAGTTTAGAACACCTTGTATACGTGAGAAGTTTTCAAAAATCTAAAACTACTTGTAAAGTTTCCAAAAATATATTGGAATATGGTAATTGCTGGAATGTTTGAGTACTATATTCAGGAATATTTGCAACAATTTCCAGGATATTTGCAAATATTTTCAGAATAATGACAAGACGGAAACTTTCTTGAGATATTCCTAGTGATTTTTAGTGGAATTATACAGGGTAGTTTTAGTTTTTTTAGAATCATTTCCAAACTCCTTGGAATTTTGAAAAATTTTCAATGTTATCTGAACTAACATACAAAACTGCACAACATAGCCTATTTACCCAGATCTCTAGTTTAGAACACCTTGTATACGTGAGAAGTTTTCCAAAATCTAAACCTACTTGTAAATTTTCCAAAAATATATTGGAATATGGTAATTGCTGGAATGTTTTAGTACTATATTTAGGAATATTTGCAACAAATTCCAGAATATTGGCAAATATTTTCAGAATAATGACAAGACGGAAACTTTCTTGAGATATTCCTAGTGATTGTTAGTGGAATTATACAGGGTAGTTTTAGTATTTTTAGAATCATTTCTAAACTGCTTGGAATTTTGAAAATGTTTCAATGTTATCTGAACCAACATCCAAAACTGCACAACATAGCCCATTTACCCAGATCTCTAGTTTAGAACACCTTGTATACGTGAGAAGTTTTCAAAAATGTAAACCTACTTGTAAATTTTCCAAAAATATATTGGAATATGGTAATTGCTGGAATGTTTGAGTACTATATTCAGGAATATTTGCAACAATTTCCAGAATATTTGCAAATATTTTCAGAATAATGACAAGACGGAAACTTTCTTGAGATATTCCTAGTGATTTTTAGTGGAATTATACAGGGTAGTTTTAGTTTTTTTAGAATTATTTCCAAACTGCTTGCAATTTTGAAAATTTTTCAATGTTATCTGAACCAACCTACAAAACTGCACAACATAGCCCATTTATCCAGATCTCTAGCTTAGAATACCCTGTATACGTGAGAAGTTTTCAAAAATCTAAACCTGCTTGTAAAATTTCCAAAAATATATTGGAACATAGTAATTGCTGGAATGTTTTAGTACTATATTCAGGAATATTTGCAACAATTTCCAGAATATTTACAAATATTTTCAGAATAATGACAAGACGGAAACTTTCTTGAGATATTCCTAGTGATTTTTAGTGGAATTATACAGGGTAGTTTTAGTTTTTTTAGAATCATTTCTAAACTGCTTGGAATTTTGAAAATTTTTCAATATTATCTGAACCAACATACAAAACTGCACAACATTGCCCATTAAACCAGATCTCTTGCTTAGGAAACCCTGTATACGTGAGAATTTTTCAAAAATCTAAACCTACTCGTAAAGTTTCCAAAAACGTATTGAAGTATGGAAATTGCTGGAATATTTTAGAACTATATTCAGGAATATTTGCAGCAATTTTTAGAATATTTACATTGAGTTAAATCAATGATTTATTTAAAAAAAATCAGCTGATTTAAATAAATGATATATTTAAAAAAATCAGTTGATTTAAATCATGATTTAAAACACATGATGTGGTAAAATGTAAATGGTTCGAAAATTTTTCGGTATTTTGTGAGTGCAAGTTTTTAAAAATCGGCAGTTATTTAGAAAATTGTGTCAACAATTTTTGAATTATTTTTAAGAAAAAGCTAGACGATTCAAATACGCTTGGATTATTTGAAGGATTTCTGGCATCATTTCGTGGCAAATGTTTTGATATGTTTATAACAATACACATATTTTGCATACTTAAAAAAGGTAAAAGTAAAGTGAGAATGTTTTTGAAATATTTCCTTGTAAATGTGTCGAAAATTTTTCAGTAATTTGTATTTGTAAGTTTTGAAAATTGTAATAAAAATTATTTACAAGTATATGAATAAAGATAATGGATCTACGAAAAGAAGAAGCTCAACAGCAGTTTTCTTGAAAGTTGTGTCAACAATTTTGATTTTTTTAATCAGAATTTGAAAAATCTCTATTTTTAAAAATAAAAAAGGTACCGATAATAGGCAACTCAATTTGGGACACCCTGTATACGATACTGCCAGTCACTTACGATGAAAAAGTGCTCTCATAGCTGTTTTTCTTTTCTCAATAAACGCAACTAAAAGAAATACGCATAAAAGATTCTGTGTTTGTTTCCCTATTCAATACCTTCTTTCTGTGGAGTGCATATTGTTAACGAAATAGACCTCCCGAGTTGGTTTTAATTGTTATCGAATACGCTCGGAGGATGTATCCGTATTGTGGAGGTACACATCATCTCTTCATCTGCATTGATCTCGGCCATACAAGCCATCCTCAACAATGCCCGATGAGCCTCCCACTCGACTAGATCCGTACGTGGAAATAATTACGTTAGGAGATCGCGTGATAAGTGCACACCAAAACCAACCGGGCAACTTTGGATTGGATACAAAAACCTATGCATGTATTTAAATTTTAATATTGACCGAGCCATTAGTTAGCCGTCCATACAAACCAAACACTGTTAACTGTTTAAATAAGGACGCTTATGCGGAACGACACCTGTTTCGAGTTATTGGATGTTCTCGCCGCCTCAAAGGATACAAATACTTCGGTTTCGCCTTTACGATTATTAAAAAAAAAAAGTTATATGCATACATAATTCAACCCTCGTTTACCATGTGGGTGTCGACAAAAAAAAAGTCAGAATTGTTCCGAAATAGAAATAGAAATAAACGAAAAAAAAATGAAAGGATGGACATCATCATTATTGAGACACCCTGTACATTATAGAAATTTCCTTATTCCTTATTCCTTATTCCATAAAATGTTTAGAAAACTTAAATACAAAAAACAAATTAAATGTTTCGAAAACAATTGTTTGTGTTTTTCTAGAATTTTTCCTGAATATCTAATACATTTTCGTAATAGCTGGCTCTATATGCATTGTGCACACCTCTTAGGAATATTAAAAAAAGTCGGAATATTTATCAAAATAACATTGTTTCTAAAAATCTGGACAGTTGAAGTTAACAAATTTCAATGTAATTTAGCTAAATATTCCGATTTTTTTAAATATTATATAAATATTACATTATATTTTTAATATAATATTATATTTAAATAGCTGGCCATAAATGCATTGTGCTATTAGCGAATATGTATTAGAATATTTTTACGAATATGTATTAGATATTCAGGAAAAATTCTAGAAAAACACAATCAATTGTTTTCAAAACATGTAATTTAATTTTTGTATCAAAGTTTTCTAAACATTTTATGGAATAAGGAATAAGGAATAAGGAAATTTCTATAATGTACAGGGTGTCTCAATAATGATAATGTCCATCCTTTATACATCACATACTACTAACCATTACAACTGCAAATTAATAGTAATAATAATAATGTAGTATACTTGCTAAACAAGTATTATACATTCACAAATAAAAATTCCTGCGATGGTTATTTTTGTTATAAGCGTATTAAATTGCTTATGAAGATTCTCTTTTTATAATATTTTTCAAAAAATTTCGGTGTCAATCATTTAAGACAGTCCAAAGTTGAGTATAAAATTACTTTAAATTAATTTTTAGTACAAATTCAAAGAAAATAATGGGTACTTTCGAACGTTATGTAGCTTTCAGCTAATAATAATTATTATTATTATTTATTGAATCTTAAAAAAAAATGAATTTTTGTCTGCAATCAATCGTACTCTGTAGGGATTAATAATGTAGTCTTATAAAGAATAAACACCATTTTTGCGACACCCTGTATATGAATTTTTTAATAAATAATATGCATTTATGATGCATTATTATAGGCATAATAATACCTACAATAGTTGGCAGTGTTTGATTTTGTAATGGTCTCTGTGAATCTAAATACAATCAATGATATTATTATTAACCTTATTATAGGCCAATAATAATAAGCTATTATTAACGTATTTTATTTACTTTCTAGAAACCTTCTTAACTCTCTCACATATGTTCTAAATGTTTGGGAATGTTTATGGAATTTTCTGGAATATTTGCACAATATGTCACAAATCATGGAAATCTGAACATTAATTTGGTTTTGTTTTTAAGTTTCCTAAACATTTTATGGAATTTCTAGAAATTATCATATTTACTAGGAGTAATATTTATGGAAATTTCAGTAATTATTTAAGGAATGTTCAATTCATGTTTACAATAATTATTGTAAACATTTAATAATACCATGACTATTCATGGGAAATCATGGAAACCTGTACATTAATTTGTTTTTGTTTTTAAGTTACCTAAACATTTTATGGGATTTCTAGAAATTATCATATTTAGTAGGAGTAATATAAAATTTAGGGAAATTTCAATAATTACTACTGGATTTTCAAACAAAATTACAATAATTATAATACCATGACTATTTGGGGAAATTTCAATAACTATTTATGGAATTTTCAATAAACTTTTATTATAGGCATAATTATAGCCTATAATAAGGCTATTATTAACCTTAGTATAGGCTAATAATAACAAACTATTATTCACTTATTTTATTTACTTTCTAGAAACCTTCTACTCTCTCACTCTCTCACAGAAACTCTCTCACGTATGTTCTAAATATTTGGGAATATTTATGGAATTTTCCAGAATATTTACATACTATTTTATAAATCATGGAAATCTGTACATTAATTTGTTTTTGTTTTTAGTTTCGTAAACATATTATGGTTCTCTAGAAATTATCATATTTAGTAGGAGTAATATGAAATTTGGGGAAATTTCAATAATTATTATTGGAATTTAAAAAGAGAATTACAATAATTATAATACCATGACTATTTGGGGAAATTTCAAAAATTATTTATAAAAATTTTCAACAAACTTTTATTATATGCATAATTATAGCCTATAATAAGGCTATTATTAACCTTAGTATAGGCTAATAATAATAAGCTATTATAACGTATTTTATTTACTTTCTAGAAACCTTCTAAACTCTCTCACATATGTTTTAAATATTTGAAAATATTTATGGAATTTTCTGGAATATTTAAACAACATTTTACAAAACATGGAAATCTGTACATTCATTTGTTTTTGTTTTTGAGTTTCCTAAACATTTTATGGAATTTCTAGTAATTATCAAATTTACTAGGAGTAATATGAAATTTAGTGAAATTTCAATCATTCTTTATAATATTTTCAATAAATTTTTACAATAATTATAATACCAGGGCAATTTTAGGAAATTTTAATAATTATTAATATAATTTTCAATAAACTTTTATTATAGGCATAATAATAGCCTATAATTGGGCTATTATTAACCTTATTATAGGCTAATAATAATAAGCTATTATAACGTATTTTATTTACTTTCTATAAACCTTCTAAACTCTCTCACATATGTTTTAAATATTTGGAAATATTTATGGAATTTTCTGGAATATTTAAACAACATTTTACAAAACATGGAAATCTGTACATTCATTTGTTTTTGTTTTTGAGTTTCCTAACCATTTTATGGAATTTGCAGAAATTCTCATATTTACTAGGAGTAATATTTAGTGATATTTTAATAATTATTTATGAAATTCTGCATACATATTTACAATAATTATAGTACCGTGACTATTTTGAGAAATTCCAATAATTATTTATGGAATTTTCAATAAACAGAATAAACTTTTATTATAGGCATAATAATAGCCTATAATAAGGCCATTATTAACCAACCTTATTTAGGCTAATAATGATAAGTTATTATTAACTTATTTTATTTACTTACTAGAAACCTAAACTCTCTCACATATTTTCTAAATGTTTGGGAATATTTATGAAATTTTCTGGAATATTTACATAATATTGAATTTTCAATAAACTTTTATTATAGGCGTAATAATAGCCTATAATAAGGCTAAACCTTATTATAAGCTACCAATAATTAGCTATTATTAACGTATTTTATTTACTATCTAGAAATTATTATATTTACTAGGAGTAATATTTAGGAAAATATCAATAATTATTTACGGAATTTTCAATAAATTTTTACAATAATTATAATACCATGACTATTTTGGGAAATTACAATAATTATTTATAGAATTTTCAATAAACTTTCACAATAAATAGACACAACACCACGAACCTATAGATGTGTATATTTCATTTTACTGATGAAATATTTCAATTATTATTTTATCACCGGCAATATTGGAATCATTACTGTCAAAATTTTATTGATACGTATTGTTATTCTCAGAATATAAACTTTTCCGGTCAATGTTTCCGGTCAAAATGTTAGAAATAATCACTGAAATTTTAAGAGTTGTGATATTTCGCAAATTTCTGTCGAATTTTCAACTATTGTTGTCAAATTTTACGAACTGCCGTCAAAAATGGATTGGTAACTAATAAAATTGTGCTGATTAATGTCAGATAAATTATCTTTCACAAATTTTCCTCTATTCTGTCAAAATTTACGTTTTTTTAAACTTTGACAGGCACCATTGTTATTGTTAGTCTCCATTGAAATAATTGAAAATTTTACAGTCTTAGTCATTGAATTTTGTTTCGACTGAAATTTTTATATAATAATTAAAAAATTGTCAGAAATAATTATAAATGAGATAGTATCAAGTTTTACATATTTTTAAAATCTGTATAAAAATTATCTAATATTGAATTTTGATAATTCCGACTGCAACTGTGGCTTATTTTCATAACTTTTGAGGTGAGCAGTAACGGAAATAATTATATGTGTAGAACATTTTTGTAGTAATCATTGAAATGTTGAGATAATAATTTAAATTTTGCACTGCATACTTGAAAATTTGTGAGATATAATTAAAAAATGTAAAACAATTACCTATTGAAATTTTATAAAATACATTTATGTAGTAATAAATGAAAAGTTGACATAATAATTTAAATTTTGAACTGCGTACTTGAAAATTTGTGAGATATAATTTTAAAAAAAAGAAATTATTAAAATTTTTGATAATATTTGAAATTTACAAAATTCATATTTGCAGTAATAAATGAAATATTGACAAAATAATTTATTGATAGGTTTTTTGAAAATTCGATAAATAATTATTGAAATACATTTTTGTAGTAGGTAATAATTGAAATGTAGATATAATAATTTAAATTTTGAACAGCATACTTGAAAATTTGTGAGTTATAATTAAAAAAATTAAAGCAATTATTGAAATGTTTTATAATATGTAGTTGAAATTTAACAAAATAACTAAGATTCTTCAAGAATCAATAAAAAAATGACAGTAATATATCAAATCTTGTCAGGATTGTTTTACATAATAAGTAATACAAATTTTGGCAGAATACTTGAGAATTTGTTATCTTTTGAAATCTTTGGAAAATTTGTAAAATGAAGTAAAATGAAACAAACATATTTATAGGTTCATGGCATTGTTAATTAGTCAATGTTGGAGGCATCTACTTCGTGATACATGATGAAATTAAATAAAACAAACACTTTTCTTTATTTATATCACACTGTTTATTAATATTAGTGACTATAGTTTCGATTACGTTCTAATCATTATCAAATTTAGATCAGAACGTGATCGAAACTTTAGTAATTAATTAACAATGTGATATAAACAAAGAAAAGTGTTTGTTTTATTTAATCCCATGGCATTGTATTTACTTATTCTGAAAGTTTATTGAAAATTGCATAATTATTTATTGAAATTTTTAATAATAATTGAAATTTTACAAAATACATTTTTGTAGTATGTAATAATTGAAATGTTGATATAATAATTTAAATTTTGAACTGCGTACTTGAAAATTTATGAGTTATAATTAACAAAATTAAAGCAATTATTGAAATTTTGGATGTTTGAAATTTTACAAAATAACTAAAAGTCTTGAAAAATCAGTAAAAAAATACATATAAAATCTTGTCAGGATTTTTTTTTACATAATAACTGTTCAAATTTTGACCGAATACATGAGAATTTGCAATCTTTTGAAATCTTTGGAAAATTTGCAAATTCAAGAACTTATTTTTTTCCAAAGTTTTAGTTATGTTGATCATTTTTGGTAACAAATTTGACACAGATCGTCAGATTTTCCGCCAAAATGTATTTGAAGAAAAATTGCGAATTTTGTACACATTTATAGGTTCATGGCATTGTTAATTAGTCAATGTTGGAGGCATCTACTTCGTGATACATGATGAAATTAAATAACACATACACTTTGCTTTGCTTATATGACACTGTTTATTAATATTAGGGACTATAGTTTCGATCACGTTCTGATCATTATCAAATTTAGATCAGAACGTGATCGAAACTATAGTCACTAATTATCATTGTGATATAAATAAAGAAAAGTGTTTGTTTTATTGTTTAATTTCATGGCATTGTATTTCTTTTTTGTGAAAGTTTATTGAAAATTCCATAAATAATGATTGAAATTTTGGATAATAATTGAAATTTTACAAAATACATTTTTGTAGTAGGTAATAATTGAAATGTTGATATAATAATTAAAATTTTGAACTGCATGCTTGAAAATTTATGAGTCATAATTAAAAAAATTACAGCAATTATTGAAATTTTGGATAATAATTTAAATTTTACAAAATACATATTTGCAGTAGGTAATAATTGAAATGTTAATATAATAATTTAAGTTTTGAACTGCATACTTGAAAATTTATGAGTTATAATTTAAAAAAAATAAAGCAATTATTGAAATTTTGGATAATAATTGAAATTTTACAAAATACATATTTGTAGTAGGTAATAATTGAAATGTTGATATAATTTTTTAAATTTTGAACTGCATTTTTGAAAATTTGTGAAATATAATAAAAAAAATTAAAGCAATTATTGAAATTTAGGATAATAATTGAAATTTTACAAAATAACTAAAAATCTTGAAAAATCAATAAAAAATTACAGTTTATACATATATAAAATCTTGTCAGGATTTTTTTACATAATAAGTAATTCAAAATTTGGCAGAATACATGAGAATTTGCGATCTTTTGAAATCTTTGGAAAATTTGCAAATTCAAGACTTATTTTTTTTCTAAACTTTTAGTTATGTTGATCATTTTTCGTAACAAATTTAACACAGATCGTCAGATTTTCCGCCAAAGTGTATTTGAAGAAAAATTGCGAATTTTGTACACATTTATAGGTTCATGGCATTGTTAATTAGTCAATGTTGGAGGCATCTACTTCGTGATACATGATGAAATTAAATAACACATACACTTTGCTTTGCTTATATGACACTGTTTATTAATATTAGGGACTATAGTTTCGATCACGTTCTGATCATTATCAAATTTAGATCAGAACGTGATCGAAACTATAGTCACTAATTATCATTGTGATATATATAAAGAAAAGTGTTTGTTTTATTGTTTAATTTCATGGCATTGTATTTCTTTTTTGTGAAAGTTTATTGAAAATTCCATAAATAATGATTGAAATTTTGGATAATAATTGAAATTTTACAAAATACATTTTTGTAGTAGGTAATAATTGAAATGTTGATATAATAATTAAAATTTTGAACTGCATGCTTGAAAATTTATGAGTCATAATTAAAAAAATTACAGCAATTATTGAAATTTTGGATAATAATTTAAATTTTACAAAATACATATTTGCAGTAGGTAATAATTGAAATGTTAATATAATAATTTAAGTTTTGAACTGCATACTTGAAAATTTATGAGTTATAATTTAAAAAAAATAAAGCAATTATTGAAATTTTGGATAATAATTGATATTTTACAAAATACATATTTGTAGTAGGTAATAATTGAAATGTTGATATAATTTTTTAAATTTTGAACTGCATTTTTGAAAATCTGTGAAATATAATAAAAAAATTTAAAGCAATTATTGAAATTTTGGATAATAATAAAACTTTACAAAATAACTAAAAATCTTGAAAAATCAATAAAACATTACAGTAGTAATATATAAAATCTTGTCAGGATTTTTTTACATGATAAGTAATTCAAATTTTGGCGGAATACATGAGAATTTGCGATCTTTTGAAAACTTTGGAAAATTTGCAAATTCAAGAACTTATTTTTTTTCCAAAGTTTTAGTTATGTTGATCATTTTTCGTAACAAATTGGACACAGATCGTCAGATTTTCCGCCAAAGTGTATTTGAAGAAAAATTGCGAATTTTGTACACATTTATAGGTTCATGGCATTGTTAATTAGTCAATGTTGGAGGCATCTACTTCGTGATACATGATGAAATTAAATAACACATACACTTTGCTTTGCTTATATGACACTGTTTATTAATATTAGGGACTATAGTTTCGATCACGTTCTGATCATAATCAAATTTAGATCAGAACGTGATCGAAACTATAGTCACTAATTATCATTGTGATATATATAAAGAAAAGTGTTTGTTTTATTGTTTAATTTCATGGCATTGTATTTCTTTATTGCGAAAGTTTATTGAAAATTCCATAAATAATTATTGAAATTTTGGATAATAATTGAAATTTTACAAAATACATATTTGTAGTAGGTAATAATTGAAATGTTGATATAATAATTTCAATTTTGAGCTGCATGCTTGAAAATTTATGAGTCATAATTAAAAAAATTACAGCAATTATTGAAATTTTGGATAATAATTTAAATTTTACAAAATACATATTTGCAGTAGGTAATAATTGAAATGTTAATATAATAATTTAAGTTTTGAACTGCATACTTGAAAATTTATGAGTTATAATTTAAAAAAAATAAAGCAATTATTGAAATTTTACAAAATACATATTTGTAGTAGGTAATAATTGAAATGTTGATATAATTTTTTAAATTTTGAACTGCATTTTTGAAAATTTGTGAAATATAATAAAAAAATTTAAAGCAATTATTGAAATTTTGGATAATAATTTAAATTTTACAAAATAACTAAAATTGTTCAAAAATCAATAAAAAAATTACAGTAATATATAAAATCTTGTCAGGATTTTTTTACATGAGAAGTAATTCAGAAATAAGTAATTTTGGCAGAATACATGAGAATTTGCGGTCTTTTGAAATCTTTGGAAAATTTGCAAATTGAACTTATTTTTTTTCTAAAGTTTTAGTAATGTTGATCATTTTTCGTAACAAATTTTACACAACGTCAGATTTTCCGCCAAAATGAATTTTAAGAAAAATTGCGAATTTTGTCTTTACTGTCATACACCAATTTATTTTATTCTATTCATTACTATACCGTGACATTTTTTAACTCTGACTATAGTCAATATAACGTCTGTAAGTTCAATAAAAAAAAAACACATTACATTATACATTACATTACATTACATATTATATTACATTACATATATGTGATTTATGAGTGATTCTTTTGATAAAAGCTTGTTATGAAGTGTAATATGATCCATAAAGCGTTTTTGTCAGACGTAATTTTGTAGTTCGTGTCAATGCGTGGATGGTATCAAGTGACCAAGGTAACGTCAAAATAACATTTGATGGGTAGTCAAAATAAATAGAATTGTCAAGTTGTTTGAACTATTTTTGTGCTAAAATACATTAAAGAAATGTATTCAACAGAAGAAAAGATACAAATAATGCATTTATATCATGCAAATCAGAGCGTAACAAATGTGAGTGACGTTTTTTCAGTCACTTATTCTGATAGCCAATTCCATCAATGGGAACAATTTTTAATATTATTTCAAAAGTTAACAACCACGAATGGGTTGAGTATAAACACTACAAACGAATTAGAACAAATAATGAATCAGGTAACAGGAACATGATACGTTATTTTAATAAATATTTGAAATGGCCACCTTCACGTTCTGGACAATATGCCTGCCTATTGTAAAAACTTTGAACAACATTTTTAATGAAATTGGGACCAAGCTCATTGCAGCGATCTTTTAGTTCTTCAATATCATTTTCGACAGAATAGACAGATTTGTTGACAGGTTTATGGTAGAATTGGTTGCATAGCTAATACTCGCAAATTGTTGACATGTGTTTTTTAAAATTGAACATAGGGATGTTGTATTGACTATGTTCAGAGTTAAAAAAATGTCACGGTATATTTATGACTGTACATTTAGTTTTGCAGATGAATCGTTGCCCTTATCAATCAGAAATTACATTTCACGCGCATTATAAGCGGGATCAGCCCCCCTGCAATGTTATGACCATTGTGCCCATTAAGTAATCTTGTTAGTTGTCCATGGTAGCGGTCATGGCGATGCGCTGATAGTTGATTGAACCCTTTCCGTTTCCCGTTTGACATACATATAGTGTATTGTGCGGTAATAGTCTGCGGCTGACAGTCGCACCGGGTATTGTGATCAATCCCCTGTGCCCCCTCGGGCCGCCCCCTCTGATCCATCTAATTGAAATATACGAGTGCCACGTACGTGATGTCGCTTGCAACTCGCCCGATTACATAATATAAACATACGTATGTCCGTTATCGCGGCCCGTGTCCATGTTTTGTATTTGTATCACACTAATTATACGGCGAGTGCCCTCCAGACCTCAGGAGGGCCCCACTTGTTTCAACCATCGGACACTCTCTGGGGGGGGACAGAATATAACAGATACACACTTATCAATCGAACCCCAAACAAATCCGGCTAATACCGAAGATCAGTTTAATTAATGCAAATGCTGGAAGTTAATTACTGCCACAATTACATACAGATTTGGTTTTGTTATACATTATACAGGGTGTCTACGCTAAACCGTTCGTTAAAAGTTTACGGGGTTGCCGTTGTACTAAAAATTTCAAAAAAATCCTCGTTACACGGTTGAATCAGTTGTCCTCATGTGAAATATTTTCAAGTTTCTATCACTTCCGGTTCCACCGGAAGTAGCACCAACTTTCTTATTTTAAATGGAACACCCCATATATTATTATATTTTTGAATTCCTCGCTTAAATTGGAACATATTTTGTATGAACATATGTACACTTATCTCTTCTAGTTTTCAAGAAAAAAAAAGTTTTCTAAAATTTTGACCTCTAAAAGGTAGCCTGAAATCTGTCTATAACTTCTCTTAGGAATAAGATAAAATTATGAATTAAATTTCTAATTATAGATTGAGGATGCCTCTATGAGTGACATAATTGGAAACTGTCAATTTTGGTAATAAGTGTTCATAAAATGTCAATATCTAAGTGCCCTCTTAAATATCCTGTAATTCATTTTTTTTAAATGGAATGACCCATTTTTTATTGCATAGCACGATAGGGAGGAAAATTTACTACAAAAAAGTATAATACAACCATACTCCTAAAGCAAGTATTTTTTGAAATATTTCGAGGATTACTTTTCCGTCGCATTTCTGCAGGGTATAATTTTGCATGTCACAAGTGCACTTTAGTAGGCATGTGATATGCTTTTGTTTTATCGCCATTGTAATGCAACTGTCAAATAATTAAACTATTTAGAATAAAGTATTACAGAAATCAAAATCAACAAAATGAATTATTACACAAATCAACAAATTATCAATTTATTATTTTTACATGGCAACTGTGATAGAATTGTTGTTCTGACATAAATCAATTCCCTGCTTAAATTGGAACATATTTTGTAAGAACGTATGTTAAGTGTACATACGTTACCAAGAAAAAAATTTTGTTCTAAAATTTTGACCTCTAAAAGGTAGCCTGAAATATGTCTATAACTTCTCTTAGGAATAAGATAAAATTATGAGTTATATTTCTAATTGTACCTAGAGGATACCTCTATGAGTAAAATAATTGGAAACTGTCAATTTTGATAATAAGTGATAATTGTGCATGCCATGTTTTTTCAAAATTGTCTGTACTGAAGATTTATCAACGCCTAAATCCTCTTGGATCCTCTTGTGGATTAACTTGAAAATAGGCCGGCCGACACTATTTCTTGCACTTCCTCATTTTCCATAACTGGCTTTTGTCGATGTCTTATTGCATTCACATGTCCAAATTAAACAACATTTGATTCCAATCTTCTAAATCTTGTTTTATTCATCGGCGGCAAATGTGGATAAGTTTTATTGAATACTCTACATGTTAGAGCAACAATTTTATCGCAGTTGCCATGTATAAAAAATAAATTGATAATTTGTTGATTTATGTAATGATTCATTTTGTTCATTTTGATTTCTGTAATACTTTATTCTAAATGTTTTTATTATTTGACAGTTTGCATTACAATGGCGACAAAACAAAAACATATCACACGCCTACTAAAGTGCACTTGTGACTTGCAAAATTATACCCTGCAGAAATGCGACGAAAAAGTAATCCTCAAAATATTTCAAAAAATACTTGCTTTAGGAGTATGGTTGTATTATACTTTTTTGTAGTAAATTTTTCTCTCTATCGTGCTATGCAATAAAAAATGGGCCATTCCATTTAAAAAAAATGAATTACAGGATATTTAAGAGGGCACTTAAATATTGACATTTTATGAACCCTTATTATCAAAATTGACAGTTTCCAATTATGTCACTCATAGAGGCATCCTCTATCTATAATTAGAAATTTAATTCATAATTTTATCTTATTCCTAAGAGAAGTTATAGACAGATTTCAGGCTACCTTTTAGAGGTCAAAATTTTAGAAAACATTTTTTTTCTTGAAAACTAGAAGAGATAAGTGTACATACGTTCTTACAAAATATGTTCCAATTTAAGCGAGGAATTCAAAAATATCAAAATATATGGGGTGTTCCGTTTAAAATAAGAAAGTTGGTGCTACTTCCGGTGGAACCGGAAGTGATAGAAACTTGAAAATATTTCACATGAAGATAACTGATTCAACCGCGTGACGAGGATTTTTTTGAAATTTTTAGGACAACGGCAACCCCGTAAACTTTTAACGAACGGTTTAGCGTAGACACCCTGTATATATTAATTGTCAAATTCTAGGTCGGCCAAAATGTCACACTGTATAATAATTTTGACAGTGTACTTGTAAAAAACTAGTAACAAATATGTCATCGATGTCAACATGTGTTTTGAGGTTATGAGTCTCTACTACTTTTTAATACAAAGGACTTGTCAAAATTTAAAAAAACTAGTAACAAATATGTCATTGATGTCAAAATGTGTTTTGAGGTTATGAGTCTGTATAGTTTTTAATACAAAGGACTTGTCAAAATTTGAAATATTTATTTTAATATTGCCGCCAAAATTAAATAGTTAAAATACCCATTGGCGTTCCTAGTAACTTCACAAATAATACCAACCCATTGGCACTTTGACAATACATGTCTATAATGGATTTAGTTTATTTCATCACACTAACATAATAATTAAATTAAATGTTAATAATTTTGAAACATTTTTTTAATTATTACTGGAAGGCAATTACTGTCCCTCGGGAGTCCCCCAGGATACCCCCAGAAAAAATGCAATCAATATTTTCATATTTTCTTCAAGTATTGCTTGATGCTTGACTGAGGAAAATTAACGGTCTTTGGAATTTAATTCACACTTTCTTTTACCTTTTTTAGTTCAAATAATTGCAAAATGAAAAAAAAATAATTGAAAATAAAAAATTGACAATTGATGCAAACTACATCTGTACACCTCCAAAAAAATTTGCAAGAAATATTCTTATATTTACACAGATTTATGCTTGACTGGGAAAAAGTTAACAATTTAATTGCTGAAATTTGTAATTACAAACGATTTTTATTAGGCTATCGAGCCCATATGAGGTATTTCTGAAATTTAATTTTCTAAAATTGATAGTTTTTGATTAATGGGATATTCAAATTAATCAAAAACTATCAATTTTAGAAAATTAAATTTCGGCTCGGCCAAAATCAGGCGTTGCCAACAGATAAAATCGAAAATTATTAATTCTGACGCATTAGTATCGTCACCCGTCATTTGAAATATAATGGAAGATTACGTTAATTTTCATATCAAGAAAAGTAATGTGGTTCTAGTGACTATGACGATAATCAATTCGCTGATCTTCGCTGTGCTGCTGAGTCTCGTCCTATACTTCACATTTGCCAGGCCCAATTGCAAGAAATCTACGTAAAATATCATTAGAAATATTAGTTATTATGCTAAATATGAATTATTGGTTAATATTGGAATTGGTGTTCAAATATGATCAATAAAGGTTTCATAAGGTACTCGAAGTGTATTCATTAATAACTGAGAAAGGTGGTACTTACCGTTTAGGGTTTTTACCATGTAAGGGTGAGGAGAAAAGGTTTAGGATACCAGTGAATGTTTGTTCTTATCAAGTTTGTTTATGGAGAAATGTAAGTTAGAAATTAGATTTTATCGGTTATTACTATTAATAATTTATTATTGATAATTGCCTAATAAATATTAATAATTAATAGTATTAATTTATTATTAATTTTAATTCTGATAATTGTACTTACAGGTATTTAAGAAAAAAACAAGTACTAATGGTTTTTTATATATTTTATTTGCCTTACTAGTTTCTAGTAAGGCAATAAATTAAAGTAAAAGGGTAATAAAGAATCTAATAATTATAATATGCACACACATAAACCTCTGATAATGGCATAAGAAGCAGAAAGTAGCAAGGCAAATAAATAATATATATAAAAAACAATTAGTACTTGTTTTTTAAAAATACCAGTTGGCATAATTATAAGAATATTAAAATTTATAATAACTGGTATAATAACTGGTACATAAACTTCTAATGATGGTATAAGAAGCCGAAACTAACAAGGCAAATAAATAATATATATAAAAAACAATTAGTACTTGTTTTAAAAAAATACCAGTAGGTATAATTATAAGCATATTAAAATTTATAATAACTGGTATAATAACTGGTACATAAACTTCTGATGATGGTATAAGAAGCCGAAACTAACAAGGCAATTAAATAATATATATAAAAAACAATTAGTACTTGTTTTAAAAAAAAACAGTAGGTATAATTACAAGCATATTAAAATTTATAATAACTGGTATAATAACTGGTACAAAAACTTCTGATGATGGTATAAGAAGCCGAAACTAGCAAGGCAAATAAATAATATAAATATAAAAAGCAATTAGTACTTGTTTTTTAAAAATATCAGTAGGTATAATTATAAAAATATTAAAATTTATAATAACTGGTAAATAATGGATGCAATACTAAGACAAATAATAATGAATAGTTACGTAAATACTAATAAATAATAGGTACTAAAAAAATTATAATTCCAAAGTTTGACTAAATGTAATGTATTTCCGTCATATTTATAATCATAATGCCAACAATGTCAAATATCCAATAATTAGTGACAAATAATGAATTATTTCCTTAAAATTTGAATGATTTTCCGTTGCTATTTTATTCTTTCTTACCAAAATTATTTTATTAGAATTATAATTATTCTGTCAAGCTTACTGTAATTAGTGTCAACAAGAGGTTTCAATATAAAATTCAATGATTACTGTCAAATTTCCAATTACTTTTACCAATATGACTATTTCTGTCAGAACTATAATTGTTATGCCACACTTTTCAAGAATACTGTCAAATTATAAACGATTGCTGATATATTTTCAATTATTTCTCAAAAGTTGAATGATTTCCGTTATAATTTTATTCTATTTTACAAAAATTTAAATTTATTTTATCAGAATTATAATTATTCTGCCAAGCTTACTGTAATTAGTGTCAGCAAGACGTTTCAATACTAACCTTCAATGATTACTGTCAAATTTCCAATTATTTTTACCAATATGACTATTTCTGTCAGAATTATAATTGTTATGTCAAACTTTCCAAGAATACTGTCAAATTTTGACATATTTTCAATTTTTTCATCAAAACTTTGAATGTATTTCGTTAGGTTTTATTCATTATTACCAAAATTTAAATTATCTACACCAGAATTAATATTATATTGTCAAACGTACTGTAATTACAATCAAAAACTATTAATGACTTTTTAATACAAAAATTTAATGATTATTGTTAAATTTCCAAGAATACTATCAAATAATAAACGCTTACTGACATGTTTTCAATTATTTCTCAAAATTTGAATGATTTCCGTTGCAAATTTATTCTATTTTACTAACATTTTAAATCATTTGATCAGAATTATAATTATTCTGTGAAGATTACTGTAATTACTGTCAACAATACGTTTTAAAACTAAAATTTAATGATACTGTCAAATTCCTAATTATTTTTACCAATATGTTAACCATTTCTGTCAGAATTATAATTGTTATGTCAAACTTTCCAAGAATACTGTCAAATTTAAAATGGTTGCTGACATATTTTCAACCATTTCATCAAACTTTGAATGTATTTCGTTAGGTTTTATTCATTTTTCCAAAATTTAAGTTATTTACAATATAATTAATATTATTCTGTCAAACGTACTGTAATTACTATCAAAAACTGTTAATGACTTTTTCATACGAAAATTTAATGATTACCATAAAATTTCCAATAATACTGTCAAATAGTAAACGATTACAAACATATTTCCAATTATTGCATCAAAATTTGAATGATTTCCGTTAAAATTTTGTTAATATTTTGCAAAATTTTGATTATTTCCGTCAAAATCAGTATTATTCTGTCAAACTTACTGTAATGGCTATCAAAAATTGTGAATGAATTTTTATTACGAAAATTTAATGATTACTGTAAAATTTCCAAGAATATTTTCAAATAATAAACGATTACTGACCTATTTTGAATTATTTTGTTAAAATGTGGATGATTTCTATTTAAACATTTAAATTACGTTCGTCAAAATTGATATTATTTTGTCAAATTTACTATAATAACTATCAATAACTGTTAATTAGTTTTTAATACGAAAATTTAATAATTTCTTAAAATTTCCAAGAATACTGTTAAGTAATAAGTGACTACTAACATATTTTCAATTATTTCGTAAAAAAAAATAGTTTATTTTTAGCAACATTTAAATTATTTCTGTTAAAATGTATATTATTCTATCAAAGTTATTGTAATTACAATCAAAAACTGTGAATGATTTTAATACAAAAATTCAGTAACTACTATCAAATTTCCGAGAATACTGTAATTACTATTAAAAACTGTTAATGCATTTTTAATACGAAAATTTAATAATTACCGTCAAATTTCCAAAAATATTGTCACATAATAAACGATTACTGACATATTTTCAATCATTTCGTACATTTTTTAATGATTTCCATTATTATTGTATTCATCTTTACCAACATGTAAATTATTTCCATCAAAATTAATATTATTCTGTCAAACTTACTGTAATGACTATCAAAAACTGTTAATTGCTTTTTAATACGAAAATTCAATGACTACTGTCAAATTTCCAAGAATACTGTCAAATAGTAAACGATTACTGGCATATTTCCAATTATTGCGTAAAAATTTGTATCATTTCCGTTAAAATTTTGTTTATTTTTAGCAACATTTAGATAATTTCCGTCAAAATTAATAATATTCTGTCAAACTTACTGTAATAACTATCAAAAACTGTTAATGACTTTTTAATACGAAAATTTAATGATTAATGTCAAATTTCCGAGAATACTGTCAAGTAATAAACGATTACTGACATATTTTCAATTATTTCGTCAAAATGTTAATGATTGGCGTTAACATTTAGTGCATTTTTAGCAACATTTAGATTATTTCCGTTAAAATTAAATTATTTCCGTCAACATTAATATTATTCTGTCAAACTTACTGTAATTACCATCAAAAACTGCGAATGACTTTTTATTACTAACATTTAATGACCACTGTCAAATTTCCAAGAATACTGTCAAACGATAAACGATTACTGAATATTATTAATTATTTCGTTAAAATTTGAATAATTTCCGTTGAAATTTTGTTCATTTGAGCAACATTTAGATTATTTCCGTCAAAATTAATATTATTCTGTCAAACTTATTGTAATTATTATCAAAAACTATTAATGACTTTTTATTACGAAAGTTTAATCATTACTGTCAAGTTTGCAAGAATACTGCCAAGTAATAAACGATTATTGCCATATTTTCAATTATTTCGTAAAAATTTTGTTTATTTTTAGTAGCATTTAAATTATTTCCGTCAGAATTTATATTATTCCGCCAAATTTACTGTAATCACTATCAAAAATTGTTAATGACTTTTTAATTCGAAAATTTAATGATTACTGTCAAATTTCCAATAATACTCCAATAATAATTGCGCCAAAATTTGAATGATTTCCGGTCAAATTTTGTTCATTTTTAGCAAAATTTACATTATCTCCTTCAAAATCAGTATTACTTTGTAAACTTATTGTAGTTACTATTAAAAGCTGTTAATGACTTTTTAATACAAAAATTTAATGATTACTGTCAAGTTTGCAAGAATACTGTCAAGTAATAAATAATTACTGACATATTTTCAATTATTAAGTTTATTTTTAGCAACATTTAGATTATTTTCGTCAAAATTAATACTATTGTGTCAAACTTACTGTAATTACTATCAAAAGCTGTTACTGACTTTTTAATACGAAAATTTAATGATTACTGTCAAATTTCCAATAATTCTGTCAAATATTACAATATTATTATAATATCAGTTTTGAATGACATATTTCCAATTATTGCGTCAAAATTTGAATGATTTCCGTTAAAATTTAGTTCATTTTTAGCAAAATTTAGATTATTTCTGTCAAAATCAGTATTACTCTGACAAACTTACTGTAATTACTATCAAAAACTGTTAATGACTTTTTATTATTAAAATTCAATGACTACTGTCAAATTGCCAAGATTACTGTCAAATAATAAACGATTACTGACATATTTTCAATTATTTTGTTAAAATTTGAATGATTTTCGTTTAAACATTCAAATTATTTTCGTCAAAATTGATATTATTTTGTTAAACTTACTGTAATAACTACCAAAAACTGTTAATGACTTTTTAATACGAAAATTTAATGATTACTGTCAAATTTTCAAGAATACTGTTAAGTAATAAGTGATTACTGATATATTTTCAATTATTTCGTAAAAAAAATAGTTTATTTTTAGCAACATTTAAATTATTTCCGTTAAAATGTATATTATTCTATCAAAGTTATTGTAATTACTATCAAAAACTGTGAATGATTTTAATACAAAAATTCAGTAACTACTATCAAATTTCCGAGAATACTGTAATTACTATTAAAAACTGTTAATGAATTTTTAATACGAAAATTTAATAATTACTGTCAAATTTCCAAAAATATTGTCACATAATAAACGATTACTGACATTTTTCAATTATATCGTAATTTTTTTAATGATTTCCATTAAAATTGTATTCAAGTTTACAAACATGTAAATTATTTTCGTCAAAATTAATATTATTCTGTCAAACTTACTGTATTTACTATCAAACACTGTTAATGACTTCTTAATACTAAAATTTAAAGATTACTGTCAAATTTCCAAGAATACTGTTAAGTAATAAATGATTACTGATATATTTTCAATCATTTCGTAAAAAAGTAGTTTATTTTTAGCAACATTTAAATAATTTCTGTTAAAATTTATATTATTTTGTTACTGTAATTACTATCAAAAACTGTCAATGATTTTTAATACAAAAATTCAATAACTACTATCAAATTTTCGAGAATACTGTCAAATAATAAACGATTACTAACATATTTTTAATTATTTCGTTAAAATTTGAATGATTTCCGTTATAATTTTGTTCATTTTTAGAAATATTAAAATTATTTCCGTGAAAATTACAATTATCCTGCCAAATTTATTGTTATTAATACTAAATTACTTTTTAATACTAAAATGCAATGAGTACTATCAAATTGCCAAATATTTTAATATTTGTTGCCGCATTTGTTGCCTAGCAACCGAAGCGAAATGAAATTCAATGATTTTTAATACTAAAATTCAATGACTATGTCAAATTTCCGAGAATACTGTCAAATAAACGATTACTGACATATTTTTAATTATTTCGTTAAAATTTGAATGATTTCTATTAAAATATTGTTCATTTTTAGCAACATTTAAACTATTTCCGTCAAAATTAGAATTATCGTACCAAACTTATTGTCATTAATACTAAATATCTTTTTAATACTAAAATTAAACGAGTACTATCAAATTACCAGTTATTTTAATATTTGTTGCCGCATTTCTTGCCTAGTAACCAATGCGAATTTATCAAATTTACTCTTCAAATTTTCTCTTATTACTAATATTATTCTTATTAACTTATTTAGTCTTATTACACTTATTTACTTACTCTTATTACCCTTATTTACTTACTCTTATTACCCTTATTTACTTACTCTTATTACTCTTGTTTACTTACTCTTATTACTCTTATTTTCTTACTCTTATTACTCTTGTTTACTTACTCTTATTACTCTTGCTTACTTACTCTTATTACTCTTGTTTACTTACTCTCATTACTCTTGTTTACTTACTCTCATTACTCTTATTTACTTACTCTTATTACTCTTGTTTACTTATTCTCATTACTCTTAGTTACTTACTCTTATTTAATCTCACTATTCAAATTTACGCTCTTCAAATAAACGCATTTTGATGTTGTAGAAAAATACATTTTGTTTACTTTGACATACTTAAACATTTTATTGATCCAGACGGGATGTCTAATAACTTAACCGCAGTTAGCAAGTAATCGCAGTTTCTCATCCTATGAAACATGTACAGTTATGCTCACTTAAATCTAGTACAAGAAATTAGGTTACAATTGCATTTTTATATAGCAATGTCAAACTGTTTGTACTAGATTTATGTCAACATGACTGTACCTACCACTAATTGCGCATGACGTTATCTTTGGTGGTACAATATTTTATACAAAATATTTTTCAAATAAGTTATCTTTTAAGTTTCAAGTATCAGAAGAAATAAATCAAGACGTGCTTTTATGGTGGTACATATATTTTTGTATTCTTATTTATGTGGTACTAAATTTAAAAAGTTTGAGAACTTCTGCTCCACATATATGGGATTTATTTCGCATATTCGTTGATCTCTTTGAAATGTTTCCTTTGAAATAACTTTCTAAACTTTCGCCATACTAATTTAATGGTGTTGTAATGACAGTTGCTCGTTTAGGCAATCGAAGAACTTCGTGAAGTTAAAATGTTTTACAAATGTTTCGTACAAAAAGTTATTGGTTTAAAAATCTATATGCCGTAAAATTATTTTCAAACATACAGGGTGTCCCAATTTTGTGGTATAACAAAAACAAACATTTTTTTAAATGGAATACCCTGTATTTATTCATGTTTTCTAATGAAATTTTTCCACATCTACATTGCTGTCTATTTAGTTTTGGATTATGTTACACTGTTACAAATTTACAATTTTCATCTCCAAATATCATGCATAAGCAAGCTCAACTTTAAAAAATCGTAGCGACCTCATTTTTTGAAGTTAGGAATAAGTTTTGAAGTTAGGGTGTTGCCTGTATTATGAAAAAATGCCAAACTTTGCAAATTTCAAAGCAGTGTAACGCATTTTTTTTAATGGAATACACCCTATTTTATGCCATTATTCGATAGGTATTTTTCTTCACTTCAATTTGATGGGGCATATTTTATGTCTGAACCCCATAGTTGTTCAGATATTCAATATTTTTCACAAAAATAATCATTTATTTACATTTCTATGCACTGAAGTAGGTCATGCTGAGACAAATTAACTATCAAAATTAAATGCCTATGTAACCAATTTTCTTATGTCGAAACTCGAAACGTTAATTTGTTCACATTTAAAAAAGTTGACACCGAAAAACAACTTTAAAAAAGTTAGAATACTAAAAAACGTTCTGCTGTATTATACATTCACGACCCTTTTTGGCTGGGTTTTCTTTTTCTAATGTTGGACAAACTGATTGTCATGAAACGGAAGTTAATTTTTTGTTTGTGTCGATGTCTATTAGACATTTGCTCCTACCACATTGTCAGATTTATAATTTCCTGCTGTTCCATTTTCATCTCTAATAATTTAAACTTTACATCTGGCAACAATGTTATTTAAAAAATATAAACTCAAATTGATAACAAACTAACCTAAACAAAAAAAAGATAAGTTCCATTGGGGAATTCAGTTATTTCCGAAAAAGTACCAATAAAATTACTATATATTCATACCCTGACGCAACAACTTCGTGAATGGAGCGTATATTTTGATATTTTTGTTTAAAATTTCTCCAATTTCAATAAAATCTTTTGGTATTCCACTTTTTTCGGTTTTATGATGCTTTCATTGGGTTTATATATGGTATATATTAATCAATGTTTTAATAACTGAAATGGTAGTTTCAGACCAAGCAGAAATTTTAATTCCTAAAACATTTTTACTTAAAAGTAAAAATTAAAGAAAAAAACCCTCTTGTAAACTCAATCCGGGGACATACTGTACATTTTACCAAAGTGATAGGTTTGTAAATTTCTTGTAAACCTGCACCACTAGGAAAAACTATATAAATATTTACCGTAGTTCTAAATTATTCAAACTGCGTAAGTAGTAACACATACCTAAAAGAGCTTCAATTTTCTTGACTTAATCAATACTTAAAATCTCTACTCTATATTGAAACTTTTAAATTCTTACAGTGTTATTCATAAAAAATTAAACCGCCAAAATTAAACGGTGGTTTAATCTTAGTAACCTTGTTAACCCTTTGTAAAACACCGCTAAACTACCGCTGTACCAAATTTAAATTTTTATGAATGACGCTGTTAATATTTAATAAGAGTTTGATCAATCATTTGTCGAATAATTTTAAAATTCCATGAAATTCTCATTTTTTTAAAATAATTTCTAGAATTCTTCCCTAATGATTTAACATTTCGACAATTCTAGTAACGGTTTATTTAAATATAACGAATAAAATAGTTTTAATCCAAATATATTGTACTTAATGTTTACAATTTTTGCAAAATGTGCCATGTGATTTTTTGGTAATAATCAGCTTTAAGTTCATAAATTTATACATGACTCAATTAAAAATCTATCAACATTTTGGGAAATGAGCTAAATTATCGAAAATTCTATACATACAATCTATACATACAGGGTGAGTAAAATGTAAGGAACCACCTGTCTGGAGGCTTTACTATTATTTTTAGAAAAAAAAGTATTCAACAAATGTTTGATGGCTAATTATTTGCTACAATTTGACGCTTTATTTTTTGTTGTTGTGACGCGTCACTTTTTGAAAATGACGTCATAGATTATTTTTTAAATGGTAATCCAATGTTTTCTATTAACAAATTTGATAGCATTTATTGTTCTCTTCGTAAATATCAAGAAATACCATGAGCTTGCATAACAAACATTTAGAAAAAAAATCGAGCTTAATGCTCGAAATTAATTATTTGTTTGTGTCGATGTCTATTAGACTTTTGCTTCCTACCACATTGTCACATTTATAATTTCCTGCTGTTCCATTTTCATATCTAATAATTTAAACTTTACATCTGGCAACAATGTTATTTAAAAAATATAAACTCAAATTGATAACAAACTAACCTAAACAAAAAAAAAAAGATAAGTTCCATTGGGGAATTCAGTTATTTCCGAAAACGTACCAATAAAATTACTATATATTCATATACTCCCCTGACGCAACAACATCGTGAATGGAGAGTATATTTTGATATTTTTGTTTAAAATTTCTCCAATTTCAATAAAATCTCAAATTGAAAACACTTAACCTAAAAATAATTGACAAGTTCCATTGGGGAATTCAGTTATTTCTGAAATACAACCAACAAAATTACTAGATATTCATCCCTTACGCGAAAACATTGTGAATGAAGAGTATGGTTATAAATTGTATTTTTAGAAAAATTGCTGCAACCTGTATCGGTTGTAAAGTTTCGTTGAAATTGTTGCAGATTAATAATTTTATTTCAATCCATAGATAAATCTAAATCCATTATAGGTATGAATTGTCAAAGTGCCATTGGGTTGGCATTATTGATAAAGTTACTAGGAACGCCAATGGGTATTTCAACTATTTAGTTTTGGCGGCAATATTAAAATGATTATTTCCAATTTTGAATGAATTTAAAACGTTTTTGTTTCTTTCTCATTTTTACAATTTATTAACTAAAAATTGCAACGGTACCTACCTCTTGTTATTAAACCAACTCAAATTATTAAAAACTAATAGATCTCATAACCTCAAAACACATGTTGATATCAATGACATATTTGTTACTAGTTTTTTTACAAGTACACTGTCAAAATTATTATACAATGTGACATTTTGGCCGACCTTGATTTTTGACAATTCATATCTATAATGGATGATTTGTAGATAGTGGTTTATGTAAGGCAGTTCCGTAAATCTCCCACAATGATATTTGCTGCAAAGTGATTCTCTCCGTTTCGTGTTAAAAGTAGACTGCAAATGGACCCTATATACTATTGACACTAATACTTTCGAGAGAAATTGCTACGTTGGTCGATCTTTAAAAGAAAACAGAATGGAGATTTTCTTTCACTCTTCGTTGCGATGTCTTTAAACAATTTGAGTTTTTCTTCCACTCTTAGTTTCGATTTTTTTTTTTAACAATTTCTCATAGCTCCTTCTCAAATCTCAAATCTCTGTTTCTTATCCGCCTTCTTAACTGCCAACGTCGAACGTTTAAATTCTCGTTTCTTGCTCTGCCAGAATTGAACGTTGCCAATGGAGAATTTAGTTTCGATTTCTTTTTTAACAATTTCTTATAGCTCCTTTTTAAATCCTTCATTTCCGTTTCTTATGCGCCTTCTTATGCCAACGTCGAACTTTTAAATTATCGTTTCCCGCCCTGTCAGAATTAAAGGGTGCCAATGGAGATTTCGTTGTTAGAAAATATTATAATTTTGACATTGTAGTTATTTGTACTTGAGGAAATGTGAAACGATCCTGGTGTTTTTGATTGGGTTTAATTTAATAATCTTCTTCGTGGTGTTGAGTTTGGTCATCTACTTCACGGTTTGCAGGCACCGTTGCAAGAGTTAGCCCCCGCGCAAAGTACACATTAATAGAGTCGGCGTTCAAATGTGATTAATAAAGGTTTCACGAGGTGCTCAAGTGTATAATTTCTAATTAAAACGTGCACAAATGCGCGCGGTGTGTTGGGCCTGTGCGAAATTACATGTATATTAATTAATTTCGGCTCAATCTGAATATATTATTACGCTACTGTAGATATGACGGATAAGGGTGGGTAAAAGTCACAAAGTGGGTAAGAGGCAATAATTTAATCTATTTATATATATAATATCTCGTATACAACACAGTTTTACATTTTCTAGTGTCTCTAATTAGATCGAAATTTTAACTGAACTAGTTTTTTTGGAGTATATAATACAATGAGTTTCGCTATAATACACAGTTATTTACACATTATTACATAATAATTAGTAGTACAGATTGGTAAAGCATAAGAGAGGTGAGGGTGGTTTGGCTAAATAGCAGGGGCCGGATTCGGCTGCGGCGGGGGGCAACTAGTCGTGTAATTTATACCGCGCACTGGTCGCTACAGGAGCACAATGGGACTCTCTCTCCCCTCTAAATCTGTAATGAAATACACGGATGAACTTGATTCATATGTATTTTGTAATTAAATTTTGATGTGATTGTTCGACTGGAAACACGACCCGACGACCCGGGAGTCATTGTTCTCCTTTCAGAGCGACCCCGCAATAAAATCTGCAATTCCATTCGGAGCCGGGACCTGGGGGCTCTTAGGGCTATTCCGAGTAGGAGGTTTTGTCGGAGCCGGTGTTGGAGGCGGGCGAGGAGGCCGTGGTTTTCTCGCCGCCGCCGGAGTAGATGTCGTGGTGCGACGGCACCAGCGGCAGGCCGTACTCCTGCGGGGGCCTGATGACGGTCGGCAGGTACCCCGTGCCTGCGTACGGCGCCGAGAGGAACCTGCGGCTCGGGGAGAACCTGTGGAAGTTCGATGGGGGCCCCAGGGGTGAAAACGCCGAGGGCGTCGGCATCTCCTCCTGCCCGCCGCTGACCATCATCTCCATGGCCTGGAGGATGTCCCCCTTGCACCTGTACAACAGATAACTATTAACATGTGATGTAGTGGTGCTTCGTTGTAACAAACCTCTGCAGGATGTTCTCCACGTCGGACCTGCGCCTGCCCGGGAACACCCTCAGGAGGACGTCGACGGGGGAGCGCTGGTGGGCGTTCGGGTATTGATGGAACGGCGAGAACTGCGGCGGGAACGTGGGGTGGTACGGCATGAACGGCGGCGTCTGCTGCATGGAAGGGCTCGGGGGGCTGCCGGACTTCTTCAGCGACAGGTTCTCCGGGGCGTCGCCCGTGGTGTCGTCCTCCACGTCCAGGTCCTGGTCGGGGGTGCGCGCCGCCTCCGGCGAGGGCGTCGGGACGCTGCTGTGCTGCATCGCGGGGGAGTGCCGCGTCCTCTTCAGGTCCTCGTGGTCTGACGAGTCCGACTCGTCTTGAGTGCTGTCGTCAACCCTGCTCCGTTTCGTGCATGTTACTGCAAGCAAACAAGCAAAAGAAACGTGTAATTAGTTATTCTCCAAACACTGGATTTGCAATTGACTGCTCAAGATTTGCTTTCATCTTTTTTACTTGTGTCGAAGAGTCGGAAGTTGTAAACGCAGTATCTGTGTGACGTACCTGAAGGGCAGTCGGCGCGTTAGGCCGTGGAGCGAGTGGAGGGTCCCTTCGAAGTAGTGACGAGGGCCAGGCTCTCGGTGTCAGAGAGTGGGGGGGTTAAAAAAAAGGCTCCACGTAATTTTACCTCGTTGCTACTTCGTCGCAAGGGAGGCTCCACCCTGCCTGTGTGGGTGGACGGCAGACAGTCAGCGAAGCTCAGAAATCACGAACTGTCACAACGCTGACCGTTTGGCGCCAACACTACCAGGTTTAAATCTCGCAGTGAGAATAGAAAACTGTAAATGAGAAAACGCGGGGGGAACAAAAAATAACAGGTGTGAGTTTGTAGTGTAATATCGGCGTTTATTCACACAAACCAATGACGGACACCGTGTCTGCGCTCCTGAAAACAAATACCTCCGAACGCCACCCTTTCGCGCAGGGTTTACTCTATTCGGCCGAATAAAATAAGCTCCTAATCGCGCGATTGAAAGGGCCGAGGGAGCGACCTTTCTCGTACACTAGCGCAAAACACGTACGACACGAAACACGTAGACGCAATTTACACACAAGAATAAACAGAAAAGTGGCCCAATCGAGCACACAAAAAAAGAATTATATATATTGGGATCTGGCCTGAGTTCCGGATGGTCTCGCCGGTGGCTGGGTTCAGCTCCGGGATGTCGGCGGTTTCCGTCGAGGACGCCTGGGCTTGGTCCGCGGCCTCCAGCCAAGAATGGTTTTGGCCGAGCTGTTTAGCCCGTAGCCAACCGCCTGGAAGCACATGGCCTTAATCAAAATGGCCGGACACGTGGCTTCACGAAGAGGAGAAGAAATAACTACTTACTCAGGTGTTATGAGCGTGTTCTCTGCCCCGTAGTCGGTGCCTCAATCCCCCTCAAGGGTGGTTAGCTGAGAACCGTTGATTATTCCCGTAAACCGGATGGTGATATACCTTATCTGCAACGGTTCTTCTGGCACGATCTATACTGGGCACGAGTCAATTCAGTTCTGCCTCGTGGCGGCGCTCCGCCGGCGAATTTTAAAAATCGCTCACGGGGAAACGCGTCACCACAACAAAAAAATGCAAGCATGGTTGCCTACCGTGCAGGTCTATACGCCAGTTAATTATTAAAAAGCAGTTTCTGCCAACGCTATTTTTGGACCGTTACATCTGAATTAAAAAATACACGGGAAGTAGAAGAATAGATGATATATCTACTAAGTTAATCAAATCAATATCTGATGTCATTAGCGAACCTCTTGCTTTTTTTTTTAATAAGTGTGTAGAAGATGGAGTCTTTCAAAATGACATAAAAATATCATCTAATGTCCCCATTTCTAAACAGAATAATAATAACCCCCAGGCTAATTTGACCTATTTCGCTATTAAGTGTAATTACAAAGATATTCGAGAAAATAGTTGTAAAAAAAGAGAGAAATGAATGGCCAGATAAGCAATTAGGACTAATAGAATCGGAGAATAAAAGCAAAAATAGCAGAAAGTTCTACAAGCAAATAAACGCACTCAGTGCATAGAATAGAAATACCATCAAAAGCGGGCTAAAAAAGCGCAGTGGACAAATGGCCGAAAATCAAGAAAAAGAAAAAGAAACATGGAGGAAATATTTTGAAGACATGCTTACAGAGAAAAACTTATGTAACTAATGAAATATGAGCAGACCCATGGAATCACAAACTAACACAAATAACATAGAACCTCCACAACAAACGAAGTAATGGAAACGATAAAGTCACTGAAGAACGGAAACGCTGCAGGAAAGGACAAGATCAGTAATGAAATGATAAAGTATGGAGGAAAAAGCCTACGCCAATTCCTGCACAACTCATAAAGGCGATATGAGAAGGAGAGAGAAGCAAGACGAGTGGAAAAATGTACGAATTGTGACAATTTTCAAACGTGGAAATATGGGACAATGCGATAATTATAGGGGTATAACGATATTAAATGCAGCCTACAAAATACTAACAAAAATAATAAACAAACAACTACTGAAACACATCAAAATAGCAGAATACCAATGTGGGTTTATCAAGGGCAGATCAACAACAAACGCCATAATAATAAATAATAATAATAAATCCTTTATTAGACGTACAGATAATACGTGAGGTCACAAGATATAAATTTACAAGGAATAGTAGCAAGACTAATTAACATTGTATATTTTCCTGAAGGAATTTTTTAAGTGAATAAAATGATTTTAATTTTAAATATGAAAATATGAAATAGACATAGTAAAGCAAATAATTGAAAAAAAAAACAAATGAATACAACCTTATAAGGTGTACCTTATGTTTATAGGCTTCAAAAAGGCTTTTGACTAACTGAATAGATCGAAAATAATTAACATCATACAAAAGCTTCAAATACGTGACAAGATAAAGAGACTCGTAAAACTGATAATCATAAGAACAAAAGCAACAGTGATAACTAGAAGATGCGAGACGAAACATGTAATTACTAAAGGCATAAGACAGGGCGATACTTTATCAGCAACATTGTTTACAATGGCATTAGACCATGTTGTAAAAAACATAAACAAAGGTTCAATTAGAAACAGAGGAACACAACTTGTAGCATATGCAGATGACCTGACAATAATATCAAAGCAGCAGTCACTATTGAAGGAAACACTTGAAGAAATAATAAAAGAAAGCCGGTATATTGGGTTAGAAATCAATGCGAAGAAAACAAAAATAATGACCACAATGGAAAAAGGCCAACGAAACGAACTAAAAATAGGAGAAAACGTCTATCAATGCGCCAAAGAGTTCAGGTATTTAGGAGTTCAGGTATCTAGGAGTAACCATACAACATGAATGTAGAATAGATAACCAAATTAAGGAAAAGTTAATAGCAGGCAACAAAGCATTCTATGCAAATATACGAACAATCAAAAGTAAACAATTACGCAAAAACACAAAGATTAAAATATATAGGATGGTTACTTTTATGACGCCCATCATTATTATCTATTAAACGGAAATATATAAAGAGTTGGTCAAACAGGATAAAAGTTTCTCGTTTTTGTGCTTTTCAATATAATAAAACGAAATCCGGGATATCTTACACAGTTCCTGAAATATCGCTGAAAAACTGAAAAAGTACACTTTCCTTTTCCTTTTATAACTTTTTACTTTTGAAGGAAATTTTACGCAATTTGGCACTCGACGTCAGTTTTCTGATCACAGTGCCAAACATTTTCTGTGTCAACTAGATGCCAAAATTTTCATAGTCAACTTTTGATTTTCTTATGGCCGCAATATTGGATTTTCATGGTATTCAAAAGAGCGAAAAAGTCCGATTTCAACCATGTATAACACATGGGTAATCTGGCATTATTTACTACCAAAAGTCGATAATTTAAAAATTTGTTGCAAAAATTAAACTGCTGTGGACAGCTCTAAAAATCAAGTTGCCATGGAACAGCAGTTTGATTTTTGCAACAAATTTTTAAATTATCGATTTTATCGAAATGAATGAATATACATGGTGTTCCATTTAAAAATGAGACCAAATATTGTGTCCCGGATTTGTGGTACACTCTGTACCCTCGAAAATAATTACAGAAAGTAGCACATGTACTGTCCAATAACTTCCAATCAGATGTTTTCCTCAATTTTCATTAGTCTAGCAGTCTAGTCTAATGTTAGCAATATTCGAAATGTGATTTGGTGATTGTTAGACGTGGGAAATGACACTTTATTTCTTAAGCAAACAGCATTTATTAATAGTTTGTCCAGCCAACCCAAAATGGTATTCGACTGACTGGTACAAAAACAAGACTCATAACAATATTCTTCGCGAAGATCCACCCCGCTCCAACTCCCCGTCGGGGCGCTTAAGAGGGGGTGCAGGCCAGTGGTGGTCGACAGGCATTGGTTGCCGTAACAGTGATAATTAGCTTAAATTTCATGAATTTGAGATATGAGTTAAGGAATATGATATGAGGGATATGAGTTAAAATTTCGAAATTCCTATAAATCTATATCTTATAAGACACATCAGAATTTGCAAAAAAAATTAATTATAATTAAGATGTGTTAATGTTGAAGCAAAATCTGATGTTGTTTCCTCTACAAATGCATTTTAATATGAATGGCAATGGTGTCTCAACAAACCATAATACGTAAAATAATTTACAGTATAATTAAGCTCTTTGATAATGAGAAGCAATTAAGTGCATATATTGCGTTTCTTTTTTAAAAGTTTAGTTATTTTTTATAATTATTAGTTCTAAAACATACAGTATTTAGTAATAGTTGGCAATATTTAACGAGAATGCCCGAAAGTTTGCGATCCTCACCAGCATAATACCGAACAACCACCACACAACGCCCCTGTTAATGGTTAGTTTTTGTTTTAGTTTGTTTATATCTTTTCATTTTTGCAGATTTGTTGTAAGTTTACAGCATTTTTTTTGAAAATTGGAGGAGTATTCTGAAATTATTTTTAAAGAGATGATTGAGACTTTTTAAAACATTAAAAAAACACATTTTTTGGCAATTTTTGTAATTCGCAATATTTATTAATATGATATTCAGAACTTCTGAACATTTTGATACTATTAATATTTTTATTAACATTCTGCACGTTCTCTCTCAATGTTTCGGTTGCATATTTTGGAAATTTTAAATTGCCATAAAACTTTTTAACAGTTATAAAATATAGAAACAATTTGATATGTTTTTACCACAAAATTTTTAGCGAAAAAGCTAAAAGTTTAGAAAAACATAGCAAGTTGTTTCTCGTTTTTTAATATGGACAACGAAGTAGTAAAGCTGGAAACCATCATGATTTCTCAAACATTTATGAAATTGTGTGTAACTTCATTGGAACTCATCATATATTATAAATGAAACACAAGTTAACTTTGTTAATATTCCTTAATTTGTTAATCATGATTAGAGTTTCGACTATTTTGCCAGTCATTTGATGAGACAAGATAAGACAAGATATATATTTATTATATTATAGAGATATTTTGTAAAATTTTCAAATTTATCGTTTGTGTCTTAGTTTGTTTGGTTTCTTTAGTTTTCTTTTCCTGATGTAGGTACGTACTTATTGGCATGTTTCAGAACATATACAAATATTTCTGAAACTTCTAATATTTTTTTATCAATTTAGTATTTCTAATATGTTTGATTCATCTTTATATCTTCATATCTTCTAATATTTTTATTGGGCTTTTGGTTAAAACCTCTGATATTTTATAAAATTATAAAATTTTTCGTTTTTTTGTATCTTAGTTTATTTGATTTTTTTAGTTTTCTTTTCCAGATGAACGGCATAGTTCAGAAAATTTACAAATATTTCTGAAATTTCTAATATTTTTATTTACAGGGCTTTGTGTTGCAACTTTTGATACTTTATAAAGTTTTCAAATTTCTCGTTTTTTTTGTATCTTAGTTTCTTTGGTTTCTTTAGTGTCCTTTTCCGGATGTAGGTATCTACTTATTACCATGTTTCACAAAATGTACATATATTTCTGAAACTTCTAATATATTTTCTTTATTTAATATTTCTAATATATTTTATTTATCTTTACATCTTCACATCTTCTAATATTTTTATTGGGCTTTTGGTTGCAACTTCTGATATTTTATAAAATTATCTAATGTCTCGTTTTTTTTGTATCTTAGTTTCTTTGGTTTTTTAACTTTATTTTCCAGATGAAAAGGCTTTTTGTTGCAACTTCTGATATTGTATAAAGTTTTGAAATTTCTCGTTTTTTTGTATCTTTCATTCTTTGGTTTCTTTAGTTTTCTTTTCCAGTTATAGGTACCTATTTATTGGCACGTTTCAGAAAATTTACAAATATTTCTGCAACTTGTAATATTTTGTATTAATTTAATATTTTTAATATGTTTAATTCATCTTTATATCTTCATATCATCTAATATTTTTATTGGGCTTTTAGTTACAACTTCTGATATTTTATAAAATTATCAAATTTCTCGGTTTTTGTTTTGTATCTTGGAAGAAACTGGTTTCTTCAGTTTTTTTTCCAGATGAACGGCATATTTCAGAAAATTTACAAATATTTCTGAAATTCTTAATATTTTTATTCATAGGGCTTTTTGTTGCAACTTCTGATATTTTGTAATCACGTAATCTAAGTAATTTCATTAAAATTTAAGCTTTGACAGTTTAAAAAGAATGACATTAATCATTCCAATGTTGACAGTATTAATTGAAATATAGATACTGAAATTTGTACACATGAAAATATCAAAAATTGACTGTGATAACTGAAACTAGAACTAAAATCAAAATTTCAGGTAATCTTAGTAATTTCAATAAAGTTTAATCTGTGACAGTTAAAAAAAATTACAATAATCATTGAAATGTTGGCAGTATTAATTAAAGTATACTAAAAAAGATACTAAAAACTAATCCACGAAAAACTATGACAATAATGTATGCAACTTTAACAAAAAAAAATGAAACTTAACTAAAACTGAAAATTTACTAGTAATCGTTAAAATTTCGACATAATCAATACGTTGACAGTTTGTCATTGCAATTTTGACATTAAAAATTGCATGTTTGATAGTAATACTTAAAACTAAAACTTTGGCAGTAATGTATGAAGTTGTAACAGTAATAACTAAAATTATACTGGAAATTTTAAACTGCCTAGTAGGCAATCTTTGAAATGTTTGTAGAATTAAAGCTTGGAGAGTTTTTTGCAATTTTGACATCAATTATTGAAATTTGTATTCATGAAAATATGAAAAATTGACTGTCATGACTGAAACTGAAAATTTCAGGTAATCTTAGTAATTTCAATAAAATTTAAGCTTTGAGAGTTAAAAAAAATGACATTAATTATTAGAATGTTGACAGTATTAATTTAAATGTAGATACTAAAAAACTAAAACACTAAAACTTTGGCAACAATTAATGAAACTTTACTAAATATGAAAATGTGCTAGTAATCGTTAAAATTTCGACAGAACCAACTCATTGACAGTTTATCATTGCAATTTTGACATTAAAAATTGCATGTTTGGCAGTAATACTCCAGGGTTATGATACTAAAAACTAAACCTTTGGCAGTAATGTATAAAGTTGTAACAGTAATGGTTTCTTTGGTTTCTTTAGTTTTCTTTTCCAGATTTTCCAGATGTAGGTACTTACTTATTGGCATGTTTCAGAAAATTTACAAGTATTTGTGAAACTCCTAATATTGTTTTATTAATTTAATATTTCTAATATATTTGATTTATCTTTATATCTTCATATCTTCTAATATTATTATTGGGCTTTTGGTTGCAACTTCTGATATTTTATAAAATTATCTGTCTCATATTTCAGAAAATCTACATATATTTCTGAAATTTCTAATATTTTTATTTATAGGGCTTATAGAGCTTTTTGTTGCAACTTTTAATATTTTGTAAAGTTTTCAAAATTCTTGTTTTGTTTTTGTATCTTAATTTCTTTGGTTTCTTTAGTTTGTTTTTCCGGATGTAGGCACCTACTTATTGGCATATTTCAGAAAATTTACAAATATTTTTGAAACTTCTAATATTTTTTATTAATTTAATATTTCTAATATATTTGATTCATTTTAATATCTTCATACCTTCTAATATGTTTATTGGGGTCTTTGTTGCAACTTCTGATATTGTGTAAAGTTTTAAAATTCGTCGTTTTTTTTGTATCTTAGTTTCTTTGGTTTTTTTAGGTTTCTTTTTCACATGTAGCTGCTTACTTATTGGCATGTTTCAGAAAATTTACAAATATTTCTGAAACCTCTAATATGTTTTATTAAATTAATATATTTGATATATTTTATTTGCTTTATTTCTTCATATCTTCTAATATTTTTATTGGGCTTTTGGATGCAACTTCTGATATTTTATAAAATTTTCAAATTTATCGTTTTTTTCGTGTCTTAGTCTGTTTGGTTTCTTTAGTTTTCGTGTCCAGATGTACTGGTTTGGTTTCTTTGGTTTTCTTGTCTAGATGTACTGGCATAGTTTAGAAAATTTAGAAATACATCTGAATTTTCTAATATTTTTATTTATAGGGGTTATTGTTGCAACTTCTAATGTTTTGTAAAATTTTCATATATCTCGTTTTATTTTTGTATCTTAGTTTCTTTGGTTTCTTTAGTTTTCTTTTCCAGATGTGGGTATCTACTTATTGGCATGTTTCAGAAAATTTACAAATATTTCTGAAACTTCTATTATTTTTTATTAATTTATTATATCTAAATGTTTGATTCATCTTTATATCTTCATATCTTCTAATATTTTTCTTGGCGTTTGGTTGCAACTTCTGATATTTAATAAAATTATCAAATTTCTCGTTTTTTTTGTATCTAAGTTTCTTTGGTTTTTTTAGTTTTATTTTCCAGATGAAAAGGCTCTTTGTTGCAACTTCTGATATTGTGTAAAGTTTTCAAATTTCTCGCTTTTTTTGTATCTTAGTTTCTTTGGTTTCTTTATTTTACTTTTCCGGATGTAGGTACCTACTTTTTGGCATATTTCAGAAAATTTACAAATATTTCTGAAACTTCTAATATTTTTTATTTAATATTTCTAATATATTTCATTTATCTTTATATCTCCATATCTTCTAATATTTTTATTGGGCCTTTGGTTACAACTTTTGATATTTTATAAAATTATCAAATTTCTCGTTTTTTGTATCTTAGTTTCTTTGGTTTCTTCAGTTTTCTTTTCCAGATAAACGGCATATTTCAGAAAATTTAGAAATATTTCTGAAATTCTTAATATTTTTATTCACAGGGCTTTTTGTTGCAACTTTTGATATTTTGTAATCAGGTAATCTAACTAATATCATTAAAATTTAAGTTTGACAGTTTAAAAAGAATTAGATTAATCATTCCAATGTTGACAGTATTAATTGAAATGTAGATACTGAAATTTGTACACATGAAAGTATCAAAAATTGACTGTGATTACTGAAACTCGAACTAAAAGTCAAAATTTCAGGTAATCTCAGTAATTTCTATAAAATTTAAACTGTGACAGTTAAAACAAAAATTACAATAATCATTGCAATGTTGGCAGTAATTAAAGTATACTAAAAAAGATACTAAAAACTAAAACACAAAAAACGATGACAATAATGTATGCAACTTTGACAAAAATAAATGAAACTTAACTAAAACTGAAAATTTGCTAGTAATCGTTAAAATTTCGACATAATCAATACGTTGACAGTTTGTCATTGCAATTTTGACATTAAAAATTGCATGTTTGATAGTAATACTTAAAACTAAAACTTTGGCAGTAATGTATGAAGTTGAAACAGTAATAACTAAAATTATACTGGAAATTTTAAACTGCCTAGTAGGCAATCTTTGAAATGTTTGTAGAATTAAAGCTTGGAGAGTTTTTTGCAATTTTGACATCAATTATTGAAATTCGTATTCATGAAAATACGAAAAATTGCCTGTGATGACTGAAACTGAATAATTCAGGTAATCTTAGTAATTTCAATAAAATTTAAGCTTTGAGAGTTAAAAAAGGTTGACATTAATTATTAGAATGTTGACAGTATTAATTTAAATGTAGATACTAAAAACTAAAACACTAAAAATTTGACAATAATGTATGCAACTTTGACAAAAATAAATGAAAGTTAACTAAAACTGAAAATTTACTAGTAATCGTTAAAATGTCGACATAATCAATACTTTGACAGTTTGTCATTGCAATTTGGAATTAAAAATTGCATGTTTGACAGTACTACTTAAAGTTATGATAATTAAAACTAAAACTTTGGCAGTAATGTATGAAGTTGTAACAGTAATAACTAAAATTATACTGGAAATTTTAAACTGCCTAGTAGGCAATCTTTGAAATGTTTGTAGAATTAAAGCTTGGAGAGTTTTTTGCAATTTTGACATCAATTATTGAAATTCGTATTCATGAAAATACGAAAAATTGCCTGTGATGACTGAAACTGAATAATTCAGGTAATCTTAGTAATTTCAATAAAATTTAAGCTTTGAGAGTTAAAAAAAAATGACATTAATTATTAGAATGTTGACAGTATTAATTTAAATGTAGATACTAAAAAACTAAAACACTAAAACTTTGACAATAATGTATAAAACTTTGGCAACAATTAATGGAACTTTACTAAATATGAAAATTTGTTAGTAATCGTTAAAATTTCGACAGAATCAACTCATTGACAGTTTGTTATTGCAATTTTGACATTAAAAATTGCATGTTTGACAGTAATACTCAAGAGTTATGATACTAAAATGTAAACCTTTGGCAGTACTTATTGTACTGTTATTGTTATTGGCGTATGTCAGAAAATTTACAAATATTTCTGAAACTTCTAATATTTTTTATTAATTTAATATTTCTAATATATTTTATTTATCTTCATATCTTCATATCTTCATATCTTTATATCTTCTAATCTTTTTATTGGGATTTTGGTTGCAACTTCTGATATTTTATAAAATTATCATATTTCTCGTTTTTTGTATCTTAGTTTCTTCGATTTTTTTAGTTTTCTTTTTCAGATCTACTGGCATATTTTAGAAAGTTTAGAAATATATCTGATATTTCTTATATTTTTATTTATAGGACCTTTTGTTGCAACTTCAAATTTCTCGTTTTTTTTTTGTATCTTAGTTTCTTTGGTTTCTTTAGTATCCTTTTCCGGATGTATGTACCTGCTTATTGGCATGTTTTAGAAAATTTACAAACATTTGCGAAACTTCTAATATATTTTTTTAATTTAATATTTCTAATATATTTGATTTATCTTTATATCTTCATATCTTCTAATATTTTTATTGGGCTTTTGGTTGCAACTTAGTTTCTTTGGTATATTTTAGTTTTCTTTTCCAGATGAACGGCATATTTTAGAAAATTTACAAATATTTCTGAAATTTCTAATATTTTTATTTATAGGGCTTTTTGTTGCAACTTCAAATTTCTCGTTTTTTTTGTATCTTAGTTTCTTTGGTTTCTTTAGTTTCCTTTTCCGGATGTAGGTATCTACTTATTGGGATATTTCAAAAAATTTACAAATATTTCTGAAACTTCTAATATTTTTTATTAATTTAATATTTCTAATATATTTGATTCCTCTTTATATCTTCATATCTTCTAATATTTTTATTGGACTCTTGGTTGCAACTTCTGATATTTTATAAAATTATCAAATGTATCGTTCTTCTTTGTGTATCTTAGTTTCTTTGATTTCTTCAGATTTATTTTCTAGATGAACGGCATATTTCAGAAAATTTACAAATATTTCTGAAATTTCTAATATTTTTATTTATAGGGCTTTTTGTTGCAACTTCAAATTTCACGTTTTTTTGCATCTTAGTTTCTTTGGTTTCGTTAGTTTCCTTTTCCGGATTTAGGTATCTACTTATTGGCATGTTTCAGAAAATTTACAAATAATTCTGAAACTTTTAACTTGGCTGCAATTGATATTTTATAAAATTATCAAATGCCTTTCTTTGTTTTGGTATCTTAGTTTATTTGTTTTTTTTTTTATAGTTTTCTTCACCAAATGAACGGCATATTTCAGAAAGTTTAGAAATATTTGTGATACATCTAATATTTTTATGTGTAGGACTTGAGGGCTTTAGGGTATAGTTGCAATTTCTCATATTTTATAAAATTTTCTGCAATTTGGCTACATTTTCTGCGTATTTGTACGTGCTTGCGTGTAACAGTATCGGATCATGGGGTTTATTAATGACACCGCGTCGTTAGAAGGGGGCGAAGGGGATGAAGTGCGTATAAAGGCGGCGGCGATGAAACTTCATTAAGGACCTCAAATGATACTTGCGGAATCCGCAATAAGGCAGGAATGCGGCCACCGCTCTTGTTCATCGGGAGTAACCATTTAATATAATAAGGACTCCCATTATACACCTTATAAGCGCTAATAGAGCTCAACTTCTGCGCCCTTCCTCCCATTATACGTCCCGCCGAAATAAATATATTAGGTGCGATTTCCTCCATCACCATCGGATGATGGCGGAATACAAAAAAAAAACTCGCCCTCGGCAATTCCAACGTCTCGGACTTATTTTAAACACAAGAACAGTTGAAGTAAGTGCATATCACGTCGCGCTCAATTAGAATATCGAACCGTTGACAAGCAATTATCTTGAAGTAGATTCGCGCACAGAAAATAAAAACACAATTTAATTTAGCGAAAAGGATCAATAGCTGGGATTGGGCAGGCCAATCAATATTTCTTGCTGTGCGATTATTACTATTGTAGAATGTGCGCGATGGTGTGGTACTGTTATCATGTCTCGTGCAGACAGCCATATATCGCACCGCTGACAACCCGTAAGACAATGCGGCGGAGTGTGCAGCCACAATATAATACCAACACCAGACACGTTACGCCGCAGATTTATTGCACCCCAAAGCAGTAATGAATAATTATAGCGCTATAAAGCGCACACTTTCGGCCGCCGTAATATCCGAAATTTCACCCCCATCTACCCCCAAATTAATACTGTATTGGAATCAATGGTTTAGATTCAAATACGCGTCACAATTGCAAAACTAAACAAATGAGCTGTACTAATTTTATATTATTCCTTTTCTTTATCGAGGATTTCTTTACTTGTTAAGAGTACTGATAATTTTCTGTAGCTTCATTCGGGTCTTTACAATTCACGATCTATTATCACCATAATTGGTTGTGCTATTTTGTATCAAGAGCAGTTTTTTTTGTACATGTGAGATACATCTTTAATTGGATCGTGATTTGCAGAAAGCTACCAACCCACATTAGAACTAAAACGAGAAATCATACTTCACAGTTTTTATTGTTATAATAAATTATTATCCCCTTAAGGGAGTAAAAGTGAAAGAAAATGAAGAAAAAGCAGAAGTAGAAGATTAAGAAACAGCAGAAGTAGAAGATGTTATAAGCAAAATGCTACTGGTAGTGCTTTTTAAAAATAAAAAAAAAATAAAGAAGGCCCAGGTGATAAACAAGGGCACGGCAGCAGATATGGTGCTAGTGGAGATCGAAACATGGGAAAATATAGAGGAGATCATAATAGCAAAGAGCAATAAACTGAGCAAGACCAAAATATACATTAACCATGAAAATTTGTTGCACGTATCTTTTTTCAAAGGTTTAATTTTTAAATTAAATTTAGTGTAAAATATTTGTTTATAAGACATCAAACTAATTGGGCGGAGCTCTTCTTTTGTATAAATATCATACATTTTTTGAATGGTCATTCTACAAGGTAAAAATGTTCAACGTATTTTGCAATTTTGTTGAAATGATTAACAGCTTGAACCTTTGCTTCTGGCAACTTATTCTTCCCTCCGTGTTTCAAATCTCGTTGATCGGAAATTGGAGCCCGCCCATGAAATTTTTTAAGAGCAGTGTTTACTCTACATGTAACATTTCTTTACAAACTTCCACATTTTTTAATTTGTAAATTTTAGAAAACTCTAATTCTGCGTTTCTACCGTTCTCTTTTTTCTGTTTCGAGTACTCTTGCTGCTAGGAAATTAGTTTGACTCTAATATGATTTTAAAAACCAAAAACTATTAAATTCAGATTCCTGGGTTTCAACAGATATATATATACACTGTGTATCAGCCAAATGGAATAAATTCGATAATAAATAAATGGGGGCGTGTTCGAAAAAACGCTCGGACACGTCGATTGTTATTTTTAGTTGCGCATTTTTTTCAACAAAAACTTTTTATACAGGGTGTGTCATGTGACCGTGGCCAATACCAACTTTCTTATTTTAAATGCAACATCTGGTATATTATTCAATTTTTGGATTCTTCGGAAAATTCTAGACATATTTCATGTACAATGTCCTATACCTATCTTCAACTGTTTCGGAAATATTAAGTGTTTTCAGATTTATTGCAAAAATTAACATTAAAAAAAGAAAATTATTTGATTACAGAAATTCGTTCCAACACACTCAAAAACTAATAAGTAATACTGTTTATTTCTTGATAATGTAAAAAAACAAAAAAAAAAAACAATAAATTTCAATGGAGGAGATGTTCAAATTGCTCGCCGTGAACGTCTTGGCAACATCCTAATCTTAAATAGAAATTTCTTGTAACGTTACTCAACATCTCAGGCGTGACCGATCTAATCGCAAGCATTATTCGTCTTCTTAAGTCAGCTAAGTCGAGGGGTTTAGTTTTGTATACAATACTTTTGACATATCCCCATAAGAAGAAGTCTAATGACGTCAGATCAGGGGATCGTGCTGGCCATTCCATCAATCCTCGCCTCCCTACACTTAATATTTCCGAAACAGTTGAAGATAGGTATAGGACATTGTACATGAAATATGTCTAGAATTTTCTGAGGAATCCAAAAATTGAATAATATACCAGGTGTTGCATTTAAAATAAGAAAGTTGGTATTGGCCACGGTCACATGACACACCCTGTATAAAAAGTTTTTGTTGAAAAATTTGCGCAACTAAAAATAACAATCGACGTGTCCGAGCGTTTTTTCGAACACGCCCCCATTTATTTATTATTGAATTTATTCCATTTGGCTGATACACCCTGTATATATATATATATATATATATATATATATATATATATATTTGGCACAATTTTTTGTAATACAGTTGCAATTGAAATTGACAAATTCTTTAGACTTTACCTCAACGCCCTTTTAGTTATAATACGATTCGTTTTTCTATTTCTTAATTTTTTTTTCTCTTCTCGATTTTGGGTTGGAAATTTTCTTTTTCCACCTTTGCGTGGACGACCTTCTGGTCTTTGTAGCGTTTCATTTTCCACAGTACTATTATTATTATACGTAAGATCTAGCATAGGGTTCTCTTTATCTTCTGGAAAATAAATTAAAATATTTGCATTTATAAAAAATCTAAGTACTAAAATTTGTGCCTTACCTAGTTCATTAAGAAAATCACATGTAAACAAGTTTGAAGGAGCTACTTCCATGTTATTTAACAAATTTTGTTAACACAGATGCGACAATAACACCAAAATTAATAATTTACACTGTCAATTTTTTTTTCTTGCACAGCCTCCTATTTATAATAATGCAGTGGACGTATTAAAATAATTTCAGGAATATGGTTTATAAAACTGAACAAATTTGTTGAAAATATTAGAGAGATCTTTAACAAATCATAAATAAAACGTAACATAGATAAAGCTAAGAGGTATGGTCGCTTTCTGCAAAATTAAATGATGAATATTAAGAATGTAGTGAAAACGTTTGCAACATTTTTACAATTTAGTATTAGCCTGTGAGCTTTTTGTTCTGTTCAAATCTTAGAAAGATCAGGCTTATACTAAATTGTAAAAGTGTTGCAAACGTTTTCACTACATGAAACTATATTTGTACATACAAAAACAGTGTTAATTCATTTATTTTTTATTTTGTGGGTTGGTAGGTTTCTGCATAACACGATTCAATTGATATACAGGGTGTCCTAAATAGAGTAGGATTGCATGGGAATCTTTCTGATTCTTAAAGCTAGAGATCTGGTCAATATTGGGTAGTTTTATATGCTGGTTCAAATTATGTTGAAAAATTTTCAAGAGACCGACCAGTTTAGAAGTTATTCTGAAAAAACTAAAAATCGCGATTTTCTAAAAACTCCGATATATTCATAATTATTTAAAATTTCAAATTTATACATATAAATTTGAGCTTTTTATTCTGTTCACATCTTAGAAAGATCAGGCTTATACTAAATTGTAAAAGTGTTACAAACGTTTTCACTACATGAAACTACATTTGTACATACAAAAACAGTGTTAATTCATTAATTTTTATTTTGTGGGTTGGTAGGTTTCTGCATAACGCGATTCAATTGATATACAGGGTGTCCTAAATAGAGTAGGATTGCATGGGTATCTTTCTGATTCTTAAAGCTAGAGATCTGGTCAATATTGGGCAGTTTTATATGCTGGTTCAAATTATGTTGAAAAATTTTCAAAAGAGTGACCAGTTTAGAAGTTATTCTGAAAAAACTAAAAATCGCGATGTTCTAAAAACTCCGATATATTCATAATTATTTCAAATTTCAAATTTATACATATAAATTTGAGCTTTTTATTCTGTTCACATCTTAGAAAGATCAGGCTTATACTAAATTGTAAAAGTGTTACAAACGTTTTCACTACATGAAACTACATTTGTACATACAAAAACAGTGTTAATTCATTTATTTTTTATTTTGTGGGTTGGTAGGTTTCTGCATAACGCGATTCAATTGATATACAGGGTGTCCTAAATAGAGCAGGATTGCATGGGTATCTTTCTGATTCTTAAAGCTAGATATCTGGTCAATATTGGACAGTTTTATATGCCGGTTCAAATTATGTGGAAACATTTTCAAAAGACCGACCAGTTTAGAAGTTATTCTGAAAAAACTAAAAATCGCGATGTTCTAAAAACTCCGATATATTCATAATTATTAAAGGTGCGGAAAAAAGTTTAAAATGAAAGTTACTCGGTTCGATCGCAAAAACTTAAAAATCAAGTCAAAACAAAAGTCAAAATGGCGGTTTCCGAGATGTTAATAGCAACTTTCTTATTTTAAATGGACGCCATATTTGATTTTTATACGTCTAAATAGACTTTCTTTTCTTCTATTCTTCTTTTCGTATCTTTTTGAAACGATAAAGTTTTTAAGTCAACTTGCATCAATTCATGTGAATGAGTTTTTGCTAGAAATTTTTATAATCTTTAACGTAAACTTACATCAATCAATTTGGACAATTGAAAGGATGATTAGTAAGCCCATCCACAAATCCTTGTGTTTAAAATTGAAGTAAAGTATATCATAAAACGATCAATTTTCTGCAGTCAATATAACGATAATTGTAATCATCTTGGAAATTAGACTTCCTGTCAACTGGAGACAAATCATTATATTTCAGCTTCAAAAATTTATGACATCAATAAATTAATGATTTCTATTGTTGTTCGATCATTTGAGAGGATGATTATAGTGTACCCATCCACCCATCCTCGAATTCAAAATGTATGCAGAGTATACCTCTGATGATGTTGTACTGAACAAACCGAAACTAGTAAGGCAAAATGCAAATAACTAAATAATAAAATAAAATAAAAAAATATATTTATATTTAAGTACAAACTAATACTTTCAATAAATTAACTCGTAAAATGGATCAAATCCGACACAAATAACGGTAGAAAGGAAACTGATTAAATAAATAAAAAATTGATAAAACCTTAAACTCAATTATTTTTATTGTTATTGGATCATCTGGAAGGATGACAGTAGGGCGGAGCCCTCGAATTCAAAAATTATGCAAAGTATATCATCATAGAACGATCAATTTTCTGCAGTCATTACAACGATAATTGTAATCATCTTGGAAATAAGACTGTAGAGGTGGATGAGTGGATAGAGGTGATAATCATCATAATCATCGTCGTCATCATTTCAATGCTTACTACAAGAAAATGTTCCAAATATATTAACAAGCCTTTTTTTTTTGAATAAAAACATTAGAAACCGTGCTGTGATATAAATGATAGAATTCGTAATAGGAAATGATATCTACTGCAGGCTGTACATTTTTTACAGGCCCTATAAAAAAATAAAGTTGATGATGGTTTCTTCGAAACGAAACGTTGTACTGAAAATTTGTAAACGCTGTCTTGTAGAGCTAAAAATGTGGCAATGAGAAAGTGCCTTTGTTTTTTATACCTTTTCAAATAACTTCAGAAAAAAATAAAAACGAAATCGCAAGATTTCGAATTTTGTGTTGTTCTTTATCTTGGACACCCTGTATTATATTGCAAATTATCAAAAATAAACGACATAATAAGTTGTACTGAAAATTTGTAAACGCTGTCTTGTAGAGCTAAAAATGTGGCAGTGAGAAAGTGCCTTTGGTTTTTTATACCTTTTCAAATAACTTCAGAAAAAAATGAAAACGCAAGATTTCGGATTTTGTGGAATATCTATGGAAGTAAGCGCAAATTTCTGGTTTTCTCAAAAGAATATTACTGACCACTAAATTGCGCAACTTTTTTGTAATTTAATCGCCTTTGTAACTTTTACGGTTTCCGAGATCCCCTTGGTGTTGATCATTATCTTGGACACCCTGTATACAGGGTTATTCACGTTATACGGCACGGAATATTGTGGCCAAAATACGTGACTTTCAAAAAGTTTAACTTTTGCGATATATTGGGGTATATTAGGGTTTAAAATTAATTGTATTATACAGGGGGTTAAAAGAGCCCTAAAAGTATCAAAGTTGTGTTTTTTTTAAATAGAACCCCCTGTAAAACTTTGCATATTTGAATTTGCCCTTTTTTAGGCTTTATAAATCCGTTTAGTTTTTGAAATTTGCTCTAACCGTTCAGATGTTATTTTTTTATGCATTTGTGGGCACTTATTTAAAAATCGCAGGGCACTTAGTTTTTGGGATATCAGGTTGGCACTTTGTCTATGTCTAAACAATTGCTTAAGAGAATATTTTGGCGGCAAGACCGACTATTTGCATTGTGGCATCACCTTACTGTGACACTTTTTTTAAAATTTGAAAGCCATAACTAGATTTTTTTTAAATAGCACACCCTATAAAAAATATTGGACATTCGATCCACTTAATCCAGAAGTGATTTTTTTAAATAGCATACTTTATAACTTTGTCGTATTCACCGTCTCATTTGTTATCTTTTTTTTTGTTAAAACATTGGACATTCGATCCACTTAATCCAGAAGTGATTTTTATAAATATCATACCCTATATTTTATAACTTAGTCGTATTCACCGTCTCATTTGTTATCTTTTTCACCCCTTATATATTTTCTCAAAAGTTGCTAGTTTGGGAGATAATTCGATATTTTTGAAAAATGAACACATATCTCATCGATATAATCTTAGAGAGCCATGAAAATCAATTAATTCTGACATTCTAACGTCGAAGTGACATTTATTGTAGGTCACGTTTTAATTTTCTCATGAAAATTAAGCAAATTTATCCCAGATCTACGAGATAAAAACGATCACATTCCATTTAAAAAAAAAGAAATAAGCTTAATTTAAGTGGACACTTAACTGATGGCATTTTGAATGACTAATTGTCAAAATTTTCAGCTGCAACTTACAGGGTGTCCTAAATAGAGCTAAATATAATTTCTAGAAAAATCTTATTTGATGTACAGCCATGCTCACATAAATCTAGTACAAGAAATTAGGTTACAATAGCAATTTCATGTGGCAATGTCAATTGTTTTGTACTAGATTTATGTGAGCATGACTGTACGTTTGCATTTAAAATTATAAACATTTCTAGTAAAAACTCGTCCAAATTAATCAATGTAAATTTTCGTTAAAAACTATTAAAAAAATGTGTAGAAGAACTTTCAAACTCCAATGAGGAAGTTGGAAACCGAGATGTAATTTTTTTGCCTCCAAATGCAATTATATTAATTTAACCACGCTTAATAATGATATTTTGATTTAAATATAAATAATTCAATCAAGAACTCAATAAATGATTCAATAAATAATTCAATAAATGAGTCTTATAGAATCAAAACTCACAATATACAAAATCATTTTTAACTGCTTTTATTATTAAAATGCTATATAAATAAGCATTTTTTTATTTTACAATTCATTTTGTAGAGCTTTGTAGAGAACACGATGTAAAAAATCATTTGCAAAATTCGGGAAAATAGATTGTCGAGTAGAGCGGTTTTTGTTAATTCCCAAAATTTTGGTATTTGGATGTTGTGAGTTTTGATTCTATACGACTCATATATTCAATAAATAGTAGCACTATGTTTATTCATTTAAGGTTTTTTTTTAACGACGGCCTATTTCTGCTGCTATAGCTAATTACTGTTTTTATGACATAGTAGGGGGAGCAGTAGGGATGATTCGGGATTATTATTATTATTTTTTATAATTATTAGGGAGTTAATCGAATTATAACTAACTTAATAAACAATAGCACTCAGTTTATATATTTATGTATACGTTTTATTATTTAACGACGGCCTATTTTTGCTGCTATGGCTAATTACCGCGCCAAAGAACTATCCACAACACTCTTCTTGGTAATTTATGAATTTTTTATATAAGAATGTCGGTTCGTCCATCGATGAAGCGAAAATAGTAGCACTAAGTTTATTTATTTATATTTTTTTCACGACGGCCTATTTCTACTGCAATAGCTAATTACTGTTTTTGATTTATGACATAGGTGGGGGGAGCAGTAGGGATGATTCGGGATTATTATTATTTTTTTAATAATTATTAGTGGTTTAATGGAATTATAACTAACTTAAATAACAATAGCACTCAGTTTATATATTTATTTATATCTTTTATATAACGACGGCTTATTTTTGCTGCTATGGCTAATTACCTGCGCCAAGGAACTATTCACAACACTTCTTGGTAATTTATGAATTTTTCATTTAAGAATGTCGGTTCATCAATATGGGATGAAGCGAAATTTATAAAGGCAAAAATATTCATTGTGCTCTTTACTGTGCACGTACAACTTAACAGCACACGGGATCACCTGCTTCAGTTCCCCTCCAAAGCAACGGCACTTTGATGTTAAAAAAATTAAATCAATAAAAAGATCTCGTTCACGCGGGGTTCGAACCGACGATCCTTTGCATGAGAGGCAAGTGTGCTTACCTGTAGGCCACCGTCGGCCTAATACGCGCATGCGCAACGTCACAGTCGCCGCGCTAACCTAAATCTAATGGCGGCACTTTGTGTTACGTGCCCCAAAATGTGCAAAATTTGGTGGTATAAAAGGTCGTGCGAAGCGTTAGCTTGTGAAAAACGGGTTCCATGGCAGGTTTTGAGCGCCCCCATATACAATATATGGATGCTTTGAGCTGCGCCACTTATTTATCAGTGAAGATGGATTTCAATATACGTGTGGGATAGCATCATGGCGCTTACACGGTGGTGGCAGGTGCGTAATATTAATCAAAAATATTTACTTACAAATGTATTTAACGGCGTGCTATTTCGACTGCTATGGCTAATTACCGTCGCCAAGGAGCAATCTGAGTTTTCATTCTGAGTCAGTTTCTGACTAACCCACCCTTCGAATATTATTTGTAAAATGACTGAAATATCGGATTGATGGGGCTGATACATAATGAAACTCCATGTTAATATACAGGGTGTCTACGCTAAACCGTTCGTTAAAAGTTTACGGGGTTGCCGTTGTCCCAAAAATTTAAAAAAAATCCTCGTCACGCGGTTGAATCAGTTATCCTCATGTGAAATATTTTCAAGTTTCTATCACTTCCGGTTCCACCGGAAGTAGCACCAACTTTCTTATTTTAAAGGGAACACCCCATATATTATTATATTTTTGAATTCCTCGCTTAAATTGGAACATATTTTGTAAGAACGTATGTATACTTATCTCTTCTAGTTTTCAAGAAAAAAAATGTTTTCTAAAATTTTGACCTCTAAAAGGTAGCCTGAAATCTGTCAATAACTTCTCTTAGGAATACGATAAAATTATGAATTAAATTTCTAATTATAGATAGAGGATGCCTCTATGAGTGACATAATTGGAAACTGTCAATTTTGATAATAAGTGTTCATAAAATGTCAATATCTAAGTGCCCTCTTAAATATCCTGTAATTCATTTTTTTTAAATGGAATGGCCCATTTTTTATTGCATAGCACGATAGGGAGAAAAATTTACTACAAAAAAGTATAATACAACCATACTCCTAAAGCAAGTATTTTTTGAAATATTTCGAGGATTACTTTTTCGTCGCATTTCTGCAGGGTATAATTTTGCAAGTCACAAGTGCACTTTAGTAGGCGTGTGATATGTTTTTGTTTTGTCGCCATTGTAATGCAAACTGTCAAATAATAAAAACATTTAGAATAAAGTATTACAGAAATCAAAATGAACAAAATGAATCATTACACAAATCAACAAATTATCAATTTATTTTTTATACATGGCAACTGCGATAAAATTGTTGCTCTAACATGTAGAGTATTCAATAAAACTTATCCACATTTGCCGCCGATGAATAAAACAAGATTTAGAAGATTGGAATCAAATGTTGTTTAATTTGGACAAGTGAATGCAATAAGACATCGACAAAAGCCAGTTATGGAAAATGAGGAAGTGCAAGAAATAGTGTCGGCCGGCCTATTTTCAAGTTAATCCACAAGCATCTATCCGCTGTGCTCAAGAGGATTTAGGCGTTGATAAATCTTCAGTACAGACAATTTTGAAAAAACATGGCATGCACAATTATCACTTATTATCAAAATTGACAGTTTCCAATTATTTTACTCATAGAGGTATCCTCTAGGTACAATTAGAAATATAACTCATAATTTTATCTTATTCCTAAGAGAAGTTATAGACATATTTCAGGCTACCTTTTAGAGGTCAAAATTTTAGAACAAATTTTTTTTCTTGGTAACGTATGTACACTTAACATACGTTCTTACAAAATATGTTCCAATTTAAGCAGGGAATTGATTTATTCATCGGCGGCAAATGTGGATAAGTTTTATTGAATACTCTACATGTCCGAACAACAATTCTATCACAGTGCCACAGTTGCCATGTAAATATAATAAATTGATAATTTGTTGATTTGTGTAATGATTCATTTTGTTGATTTTGATTTCTGTAATACTTTATTCTAAATAGTTTAATTATTTGACAGTTGCATTACAATGGCGATAAAACAAAAGCATATCACACGCCTACTAAAGTGCACTTGTGACTTGCAAAATTATACCCTGCAGAAATGCGACGAAAAAGTAATCCTCGAAATATTTCAAAAAATACTTGCTTTAGGAGTATGGTTGTATTATACTTTTTTGTAGTAAATTTTTCTCCCTATCGTGCTATGCAATAAAAAATGGGCCATTCCATTAAAAAAAAATGAATTACAGGATATTTAAGAGGGCACTTAGATATTGACATTTTATGAACACTTATTATCAAAATTGACAGTTTCCAATTATGTCACTCATAGAGGCATCCTCAATCTATAATTAGAAATTTAATTCATAATTTTATCTTATTCCTAAGAGAAGTTATAGACAGATTTCAGGCTACCTTTTAGAGGTCAAAATTTTAGAAAACATTTTTTTTCTTGAAAACTAGAAGAGATAAGTGTACATATGTTCGTACAAAATATGTTCCAATTTAATCGAGGAATTCAAAAATATAATAATATATGGGGTGTTCCATTTAAAATAAGAAAGTTGGTGCTACTTCCGGTGGAACCGGAAGTGATAGAAACTTGAAAATATTTCACATGAGGACAACTGATTCAACCGTGTAACGAGGATTTTTTTGAAATTTTTAGTACAACGGCAACCCCGTAAACTTTTAACGAACGGTTTAGCGTAGACACCCTGTATAAGTATGCTTGTCCAAGTATCTGAAATGTATCTAGAAGTATCTAGATACGTTTCAACTGTATCTGTAGCTAGATGCATTTCAAATTTGTATCTAGATATGTATCTAGATAATTTTTTTCTAAAATATCTGTATCCGTATCTACAAAAAAATGTATCTATTACAATACTGATAAGTTCACTTTAAAAGTTATAAAAAATTCTAGCAAAAATCTTATTTGATGAATGTTTACATTTAAAATTATAAACATTTCTAGTAAAAACTCGTTCAAATTAATCGATGTAAATTTTCGTTAAAAACTATAAAAATGTGTAGAAGAATCTTTAAAACTCCAATAAGGAAATTGGAAACCAAGATGTATGTGTTGTGTCCCAATGAAATTTTATTAATTTAACTATGATCAACAAAGATGTTTTGATTTAAGTATAAATAATGCAATAAATAATTCAATAAATAGTAGCACTAAGTTTAATTGTGTTAAAAAACGATCGCCTATTTCTGCTGCTATAGCTAATTACTGTTTTTACAACATAGCTGGGGGAGCAGTAGGGATGATTCAGGATAATTATTATTATTATTATTGTTATTTATAATTATTAGTGATTTTATCGAATTATAACTAACTTAATAAACAATATCACTCAGTTTATATATGTATGTATACGTTTTATTATTTAACGACGGCCTATTTTTGCTACTATGACTAATTACCTGCGCCAAAGAACTATCCACAACACTCTTCTTGGTAATTTATGAATTTTTCATTTAAGAATGTCGGTTCATCCATCGATGAAGCGAAAATAGTAGCACTAGTTTATTTATTTATATATTTTTTAACGACGACCTATTTTTGCTGCTATGGCTAATTACCTGCGCCAAAGAACTATCCACAACACTCTTATTGGTAATTTATGAATTTTTTATATAAGAATGTCGGTTCAAATATCGATGAAGCGAAAATAGTAGCACTGAGTTTATTTATTTCAATTTTTTTTCACGACAGCCTATTTCTGCTGCAATAGCTAATTACTATTTTTCGGGATTCGGGATTATTATTATTATTTTTTAAATAATTATTAGTGGTTTAATCGAATTATAACTAACTTAAAAAGCAATAGCATTCAGTTTATATATTTATTTATATCTTTTATTTAACAACGGCCTATTTTTGCTGCTATGGCTAATTACCTGCGAAACTATTCACAACACTTCTTGGTAATTTATGATTTTTTCCTTTAAGAATGTCGGTTCATCAATATGGGATGAAGCGAAATTTATAAAGGCAAAAATATTCATTGTGCTCTTTAATGTGCACGTACAACTGAACAGCACACGGGATCATCTGCTTCAGTTCCCCTCCAAAGCAACGGCACTTTGATGTTAAAAAAATTAAATCAATAAAAAGACCTCGTTTGCGCGGGGTTCGAACCCACGATCCTGTGCATGAGAGGCAAGTGTGCTTACCTGTAGGCCACCGTCGGCTTAAAACGCGCATGCGCAACGTCACAGTCGCCGCGCTAACCTAAATCTAATGGCGGCACTTTGTATTACGTGCCCAAAAATGTGCAAAATTTGGTGGTATAAAAGGTCGCGCGAAGCGTTAGCTTGTGAAAAACGGGTTCCATGGCAGGTTTTGAGCGCCCCCATATACAATCTATGGCTGGTTTGAGACGCGCCACTTATTTATCAGTGAAGATGGATTTCAATATACCCGAGGGAAAGAATCATGGCGCTTACACGGAGGAGGTGGCAAGGTTCGTGATATTAATCAAAAATATTTACTTACAAATGTATTTAACGGCGTGCTATCTCGACTGCTATGGCTAATTACCGTCGCCAAGGAGCAATCTGAGTTTTCATACTGAGTCAGTTTCTGACTAACCCACCCTTTGAATATTATTTGTAAAATGACTGAAATATCGGATTGCTGAGGCTGATACATGATGAAACTCCATGTTAATATATAAATAAAACACAATTGGTGTGAGTTTTACAAAATATTTAATATTGTACTACGACAATTGTTTCGCCACACAGTGCCTTCATCAGGCAGATGAAAACTCAGTTTTCACTTTCAAACTGAGTTTTCATCTGCCTGATGAAGCCACTGTGTGACGAAACAATTGTCGTAGTATAACGTTAAATATTTTGTGAAACTCACACCAATTGAGTTTTATTTAAAATGGCTGAAACTTTTGTTTTAATAGTAGTAGTTACAATCTTTATTCGCTATCGACAAGAGGTCTTTCTGCTTTTACAATAATAGTTCAATTATTTATGTAGTTAATTTGTGTGAAATATTAAATAACCTAACCCTTTCGAGGGACTTGTATTTGGAGCAATGTTTCATTTGAGGAACTAAATATTCGAGCATTTGAATTCATGGAATTAATTGGATAACAAAACATATCAGTTTGAGGAACTTGTGTTTGGAGCAATGTTACATTTGAGTAACTGAATATTCGAGCATTTGAATTCATGGAATTAATTGGATATCAAAAAATATCCATTACATACAGGGTGTCTCACGCAAGTCGTTGGTTAAAAATTTATGAGGTTCCTAATGACGTGAAAAATTTGAAAATATTCACACAAATATTGTCCGTCGTGATCTTCCAAATTGAAACACGTACATGTTTCTATCAAATCCGTTTCTACCGGAAGTATCCATCAACTTTGTTATTTTAAATGGTACACCCTATATATTTTTACATTTTCCAATTGCTAGTTCAATTCTGAACACATTTTATTAAACCTATAGAGCACTTATCTTATATATATTAAATTCTTTATCTCAGCCGTATATATTATATGTTTTTGTAATTTGTTCTCTGTTTTAGTAGAGAACCATAGCCATTTTTCTGTCCGTATACCCGGTTCTCTACTAAAACAGAGAACAAATTACAAAAACATATATATATATATATATATAGAGAGAGAGAGATATATGAAAAAACTTTTCTTATCTCCTACTTCACTGCCGGAGATATACGAGATTATTTAAAAAAAATTAAGTATAAAACACATCAGTTAATTACACCAATGCAAATATCAGTTTGTAACTTCATGCATAATAAATAGATTTACATTTAAATCACCAAATATGCAATATTTTCAGGAATAAATTACCATAGACGAAATAAATAAAACTCGAAAATCGAACGAAATCTTAATTATGTTTAACAGAAAATGTACTTAAGTACCGTTTAGGCATTTTTTCCGTTCTTAGTCCCGCTTTGCAATAGGGATTTAGTCAATTCACATATCCTAACATGTTGTGAAACTATTAAACATTTAAATATGACGCCCGAAAATTTCGAAAATTGTAGCAAAATGAAATGCATTAGTTTATAAGAATATAATAAGAAAAGTTATATCTCAAATGAATAGCCTAGATAATTAATATTCAACGATAATTCGAAGTCTATGACTGTAATGATATTTTAAATACAAACTATAGGAATATGTTTGTTACTTTTGAGCTATGGATACTGAATTGTAACCATCATATGGCTAATAACTAACCTACGATTTTCTACGAAAGTAAAATCTCAAATAAATAGTCTAGATAACTAATATCTAACGATAATTCGAAGTCTATGACTGTAATTATAGTTTAAATGCAAACTATAGGAATATGTTTGTTACTTTTGAGCTATGGATACTGAATTGTAACCATGATATGGCTAAGAACTAACCTAAGATTTCCTACGAAGATTGTATCTCAAATGAATAGCCTAGATAATTAATATCCCACGATAGTTCAAAGTCTATGACTGTAATGATATTTTAAATATAAACTATAGAAATATGGTTGTTACTTTTGAGCTATGTGTACTGAATTGTAGCCATAATATGACTAATTACTAACATGCGATTTTTTATTTGTGTTGGATAGCTTTCCTATTCACAGAGCAGCAATGGAGTAAGCGACGAACCCAAAATTTCATGATACGTATCACAGCCATTTTCTGTGGGTATCATTTAAATTAAATGCCGGCAAGTGTCCTATTTTGTGATCCTTAAAGGATGTATGTATTCACGTGTGCAAATTGTGAAAAAAAAACGACATAAGGTGCACATGACTTTCTTCATATCAAAGTTTCAAGTATTTCGTTCACAATTATTATGTACTCGACCTATAATATAATAATTACAGATAATTATATCAAAATTTCACCGATTCAGCAACAGTAACAGTAGAAATCATTAGTTTATTAATACGAAGTTATAAATTTTATCAAGCTGATATGTAATGATTTGTCTCCAATTGAAATGAAATTAACTTAACGATGATTAACAATGATGGCTGGAAGAATTGAGGGGATGATTGTACTTGTGCCCACCCACCCATCCACCATTACATTCTTAATTCCAAGATGATTACAATTATCGTTGTAATGACTGTAGAAAATTGATCATTGTATGATATCCTTTGCATAAATTTAGAATTCGAGGGTGGATAGGTGTGCATACTATAATTGTCATCTTATGATCCAGCAACAGTAGAAATCATTACTTTATTAATACGAAGTCATACATTTTTCAAGCTGATATGTAATGATTTGTCTCCAATTGAAATGAAATTAACTTAACGATGATTAACAATGAGGGCTGGAAGAATTGAGGGGATGATAGTACTTGTGCCCACCCACCCATCTACCATTGCAGTCTTAATTCCAAGATGATTACCATTATCGTTGTAATGACTGTAGAAAATTGATCATTGTATGATATCTTTTGCATACATTTAGAATTTAAGGGTGGATGGGTGTGCACACTATAATTGTCATCTCAAATGATCCAGCAACAGTAGAAATCATTACTTTATTAATACGAAGGTCATAAATTTTTCAAGTTGATATGTAATGATTTGTCTCCAATTGAAATGAAATTAACTTAACGAAGATTAACAATGAGGGCTGGAAGAATTAAGGGGATGATTGTACTTGTGCCCACCCACCCATCCACCATTGCAGTCTTATTTCGAAGATGATTACAATTATCGTTGTAATGACTGCAGAAAATTGATCATTGTATGATATCTTTTGCATAAATTTAGAATTCGAGGATGGATAGGTGTGCACACTATAATTGTCATCTCAAATGATCCAGCAACAGTAGAAATCATTACTTTATTGATACGAAGGTCATAAATTTTTCAAGTTGATATGTAATGATTTGTCTCCAATTGAAATGAAATTAACTTAACGATGATTAACAATGAGGGCTGCAGAATTGAGGGGATGATTGTACTTGTGCCCACCCACCCATCCACCCTTACAGTCTTAATTCCAAGATGATTACAATTATCGTTGTAATGACTGCAGAAAATTGATCATTGAATGATATCTTTTGCATAAATTTAGAATTTAAGGGTGGATGGGTGTGCACACTATAATTGTCATCTCAAATGATGCAGCAACAGTAGAAATAATTAATTTATTGATACGAAGTCATACATTTTTCAAGCTTATATGTAATGATTGGTCTCCAATTGAAATGAAATTAACTTAACGATGATTAACAATGAATGCTGGAAAAATTGAGGGGATGATTGTACTTGTGCCCACCCACCCATCCACCCCTTCAGTCTTATTTCCAAGATGATTACCATTATCGTTGTAATGACTGTAGAAAATTGATCATTGTATGATATCCTTTGCATAAATTTAGAATTCGAGGGTGGATGGGTGTGCACACTATAATTGTCATCTCAAATGATGCAGCAACAGTAGAAATAATTAATTTATTGATACGAAGTCATACATTTTTCAAGCTTATATGTAATGATTTGTCTCCAATTGAAATGAAATTAACTTAACGATGATTAACAATGATGGCTGGAAGAATTAAGGGGATGATTGTACTTGTGCCCACCCACCCATCCACTATTGCAGTCTTATTTCCAAGATGATTACAATTATCGTTGTAATGACTGCAGAAAATTGATCATTGAATGATATCTTTTGCATAAATTTAGGATTTAAGGGTGGATGGGTGTGCACACTATAATTGTCATCTCAAATGATCCAGCAACAGTAGAAATCATCACTTTATTGATACGAAGGTCATAAATTTTTCAAGTTGATATGTAATGATTTGTCTCCAATTGAAATGAAATTAACTTAACGATGATTAACAATGAGGGCTGCAGAATTGAGGGGATGATTGTACTTGTGCCCACCCACCCATCCACCATTGCAGTCTTATTTCCAAGATGATTACAATTATCGTTGTAATGACTGCAGAAAATTGATCATTGAATGATATATTTTGCATAAATTTAGAATTTAAGGGTGGATGGGTGTGCACACTATAATTGTCATCTCAAATGATCCAGCAACAGTAGAAATCATTACTTTATTGATACGAAGGTCATACATTTTTCAAGTTGATATGTAATGATTTGTCTCCAATTGAAATGAAATTAACTTAACGATGATTAACAATGATGGCTGGAAGAATTAAGGGGATGATTGTACTCGTGCCCACCCACCCATCCACTATTGCAGTCTTATTTCCAAGATGATTACAATTATCGTTGTAATGACTGCAGAAAATTGATCATTGAATGATATCTTTTGCATAAATTTAGGATTTAAGGGTGGATGGGTGTGCACACTATAATTGTCATCTCAAATGATCCAGCAACAGTACAAATCATTACTTTATTTATACGAAGTCATAATTTTTCAAGCTGACATGAAATGATTTGTCTCCAATTGAAATGAAATTAACTTAACGATGATTAACAATGATGGCTGGAAGAATTAAGGGGATGATTGTACTTGTGCCCACCCACCCATCCACCATTGCAGTCTTATTTCCAAGATGATTACAATTATCGTTGTAATGACTGCAGAAAATTGATCATTGAATGATATCTTTTGCATAAATCTAGAATTTAAGGGGGGATGGGTGTGCACACTATAATTGTCATCTCAAATGATCCAGCAACAGTAGAAATCATTACTTTATTGATACGAAGGTCATAAATTTTTCAAGTTGATATGTAATGATTTGTCTCCAATTGAAATGAAATTAACTTAACGATGATTAACAATGAGGGCTGCAGAATTGAGGGGATGATTGTACTTGTGCCCACCCACCCATCCACCCTTACAGTCTTAATTCCAAGATGATTACAATTATCGTTGTAATGACTGCAGAAAATTGATCATTGAATGATATCTTTTGCATAAATTTAGAATTCGAGGGTGGATGGGCGTGCACACTATAATTGTCATCTCAAATGATGCAGCAACAGTAGAAATAATTAATTTATTGATACGAAGTCATACATTTTTCAAGCTTATATGTAATGATTGGTCTCCAATTGAAATGAAATTAACTTAACGATGATTAACAATAAATGCTGGAAAAATTGAGGGGATGATTGTACTTGTGCCCACCCACCCATCCACCCCTTTAGTCTTATTTCCAAGATGATTACAATTATCGTTGTAATGACTGTAGAAAATTGATCATTGTATGATATCCTTTGCATAAATTTAGAATTCGAGGGTGGATGGGTGTGCACACTATAATTGTCATCTCAAATGATGCAGCAACAGTAGAAATAATTAATTTATTGATACGAAGTCATACATTTTTCAAGCTTATATGTAATGATTGGTCTCCAATTGAAATGAAATTAACTTAACGATGATTAACAATGAATGCTGGAAAAATTGAGGGGATGATTGTACTTGTGCCCACCCACCCATCCACCCCTTCAGTCTTATTTCCAAGATGATTACCATTATCGTTGTAATGACTGTAGAAAATTGATCATTGTATGATATCTTTTGCATAAATTTAGAATTCGAGGGTGGATGGGCGTGCACACTATAATTGTCATCTCAAATGATGCAGCAACAGTAGAAATAATTAATTTATTGATACGAAGTCATACATTTTTCAAGCTTATATGTAATGATTGGTCTCCAATTGAAATGAAATTAACTTAACGATGATTAACAATAAATGCTGGAAAAATTGAGGGGATGATTGTACTTGTGCCCACCCACCCATCCACCCCTTTAGTCTTATTTCCAAGATGATTACAATTATCGTTGTAATGACTGTAGAAAATTGATCATTGTATGATATCCTTTGCATAAATTTAGAATTCGAGGGTGGATGGGTGTGCACACTATAATTGTCATCTCAAATGATGCAGCAACAGTAGAAATAATTAATTTATTGATACGAAGTCATACATTTTTCAAGCTGACATGAAATGATTTGTCTCCAATTGAAATGAAATTAATTTAACGATGATTAACAATGATGGCTGGAAGAATTGAGGGGATGATTGTATTTGTGCCCACCCACCCATCCACCATTACAGTCTTAATTCCAAGATGATTACAATTATCGTTGTAATGACTGCAGAAAATTGATCATTGAATGATATCTTTTGCATAAATTTAGAATTTAAGGCGGGATGGGTGTGCACACTATAATTGTCATCTCAAATGATCCAGCAACAGTAGAAATCATTACTTTGTTGATACGACGGTCATAAATTTTTCAAGTTGATATGTAATGATTTGTCTCCAATTGAAATGAAATTAACTTAACGATGATTAACAATGCTGGCTGGAAGAATTGAGGGGATGATTGTACTTGTGCCCACCCAACCATCCACCATTACAGCCTTAATTCCAAGATGATTACAATTATCGTTGTAATGATTGCAGAAAATTGATCATTGAATGATATCTTTTGCATAAATTTAGGATTTAAGGGTGGATGGGTGTGCACACTATAATTGTCATCTCAATTGATCCAGCAACAGTAGAAATCATTACTTAATCGATACGAAGTAATAAGTTTTCAAGCTGATATGTAATGATTTGTCTCCAATTGAAATGAAATTAACTTAACGATGATTAACAATGAGGGCTGGAAGAATTGAGGGGATGATAGTACTTGTGCCCACCCACCTATCCACCATTGCAGTCTTATTTCCAAGATGCTACATAATTCATGTGATCATTGAAATAAATGCTCCAAATAATTATAATATTAACTTGAGTGGCAGAGGGAAAACGTACGTATTTGCTGTATTAATATTATTTGTACGGCATGAAAATATATTAAAGTGCGCGCTTCTTTAATTTGGGAGAGAGATACCTTGTATTAATCAGGAATTCAATACACGCCGCACGAAACCTTTCTAATTTTTTCCTCAATTTTTACAGAGATTGCCGTTTTGTGTTTGGCTTCATATTTGTTAGTATATTTTATAGCGCTGGGGGGCTTCGAATCAAGCCCCGAACAGGTAATTAGTATTCGAGCGGGCGTGCTGTGGACGCCGCATGTTTGACGACCCATTATCTCTGCAAATGTTACAGTAGACATCGTGGCCACGTACTCTCTAATATTTGCCTACGGCCTAGAGTGCACACAGCTAACTGATCTTTGGGCATGTCGCTTGGAATTCCATCGACGATTGTCGCCGTTTAAATATTTGTTGACTAGAAATTGTAAAACCCGCGCTCCGTGTGCAGGTGGGTGCGAGGGCTGCTGGCGGTAGAGTGGGGTGGGGCCGGGGGAAGAAAGAAGTGATGCGAGCGGCCAGCTGTGAATATTTAATGAAATTTCTGTGCCGTAATTGACAACGCGCCATTAATTCATTACGTTCGAGCAAGTGTTGATACGGCGCTCGACGGGATGAAATCAGCCGTGCCATGCCGACGCTCGAACACCCGATAAGAATTACGACATGGGGAAGGGCACACTACACTTACACCGCTTACACTTTTCACAATTATCGCCCCATTTCATGTGCCTCGATCACGGCAAAACCGACAAACTTCATTTCTAATTAAAACGTTGCGTTGACTGGAATGTTCAAATTAGCTGTGCAAATACACACGTGCCGGTAATTAGTTGAGTTGGGGTTCACAAGTTTACACACAGCAATTCTTGCGCAGCTAAAACCAGTGGGAATGTAAAAAATTAAAACTTTATTTAGAAGCCCCAAAAACGAATCTCATTAAAAGTCGTACAAGTTGTCCCACAATTTCGTAGCATGAAAAAATCTATGAGCATGCTAAGAGAGGTAAAATTAAATGTAAAAGTAATACACGAACAAAATGCCATAAAATGCAAGAAAATGTGCCCAAGAAAATGCACAAAACTCGTTGAAATTTTCTACAAATTTCTACCAAATATGGAGTTTTCATTCAATCATCTAGAAACTTTCAAAACTATTCTATCAAAAGTTTAAGAGTGTGTGCAAGTTGCTACACTTATGGAGAAAAAATTAAAAATCACATTAAGTACCATTATATACAAAATTTTGAGTTTTCGTTCAATTTGCAGAAATCTTCTATCAAAATTTCATAAATGTGTAAAAGTTGCATATTTTTCTACAACTTGAAATTTAAATTTTTTTGTAAGTCTGTTATTAAATTTGTAATATTAATTTTTAACTGTATTGTTTTAAATATTAAGTTATACCGAGTGATCGTTTAAATTTCAGCTATAGTTATCCATGGAAATTTCTGAAGAAAATTAAAAAACTACATATGTTACCATTAAATACAAAATATTGAGTTTTCATTAAATTTTCCGAAATCTTAAGTACTGATATTTCAAAAACTAACGGATCAATATTGATACAATTTATTATTGATTTTTAGCAATATGTAGACATATGAGATATTTAATTTAACTAGTATTCAATGCGCGTATTATGAAATATTTGAGTTTTAGTGTGATCTAGTGATATTTACATATATTTCAATTTTCCCATTGTCCATAAACTTTCCCATTTCCACAAAATGAATGAACCTCCAATAAATGTTCTAGAAAATTCATTTAATTTCAAAATTCAAAATACATCAACTAAATGCACAAAAATGCAAGAATATGCCAGCAAGAAAATGTACAAAACTTGTTGAAATTTTCTTCAAATTTCTACCAAATATGGAGTTTTCATTCAATCATCCAGAAACTTTCAGAACTATTCTATCAAAAGTTAAAAAGTGTGTGCAAATTGCTACACTTTTGGAGAAAAAATTAAAAATCACATAAACTACCAGTAAATACAAAATTTTGAGTTTTCATTCAATTTTCTGAAATCTTCTATTAAAATTTCAAAAATGTGTAAAATTTGCTTGTTTTTCTAAAAGTTGAAATTTTAATTTATCTGTAAGTCTGTTATTAAATTTGTAATATTATTTTTTAACTGTATTGTTTTAAATATTAAGTTATACCGAGTGATCATTTAAATTTTATCAGCAATAGTTATCCATGGAAATTTCCGGAGAAAAATTTAAATATTACATAAAGTACCATTAAATAAAAAATATTGAATTTCACTAAATTTTCAGAAACCTTAAGTACTGATATTTCAATAACTAACGGATCAATCTTGATACAATTTATTATTGATTTTTAGTAATATGTAGACACATGAGATATGTAATTTAACTAGTATTCAATGCGCGAATTATGAAATATTTGATTTTTAGAGTGATCATGCGATATTTTCATATATTTCAATTTTCGCATTGTCCACAAAATTTCCCATTTCCACAAAATGAATGAAACTCCAATTAATGTTTAAGCAAAAACATTTAATTTTCTATGAAGCAAAACAAATCAAAATACCTGAACAAAATGCACAAAAAATGCAAGAAAGTGCACAAAACTTGTTGAAACTTTCGACAAATTTCTACCAAATATGAAGTTTTCATTCAATCATCCAGAAACTTTCAAAACTGTTCTATCAAAAGTTAAAGAGTGTGTGTAAGTTGCTACACTTTTGGAAAAAAAAAAATAAAAATCACATGAAGTACCATTAAATACAAAATTTTGAGCTTTCGTTCAATTTGCAGAAATCTTCTATTAAAATTTCAAAAATGTGTAAAATTTGCTTGTTTTTCTAAAAGTTGAAATTTTAATTTATTTGTAAGTCTGTTATTAAATTTGTAATATTAATTTTTAATTGTATTGTTTTAAATATTAAGTTATACCGACTGATCATTTAAATTTCAGCAATAGTTATCCATAGAAATTTCCGGAGAAAAATTTAAATATTACATGAAGTACCATTAAATAAAAAATATTGAATTTCACTAAATTTTCAGAAACCTTAAGTACTGATATTTCAATAACTAACGGATCAGTCTTGATACAATTTATTATTGATTTTTAGTAATATGTAGACATATGATATATTTAATTTAATTAGCATTCAATGCGCGATTTAGGAAATATTTGATATTTAGTGTGATTTTGTGATATTTTCATATATTTCAATTTTCCCGTTGTCCACAAAATTTCCCATTACCACAAAATGAACGAAACTTCAATAAATGTTCTAGAAAATTCATTTAATTTCAAAATACAAAATACATCAACAAAATGCACAAAAATGCAAGAATATGCCAGCAAGAAAATGTACAAAACTTGTTGAAATTTTCTTCAAATTTCTACCAAATATGGAGTTTTCATTCAATCATCCAGAAACTTTCAAAACTATTCTATCAAAAGTTAAAAAGTGTGTGCAAGTTGCTACACTTTTGGAGAAAAAATTAAAAATCACATAAACTACCATTAAATACAAAATTTTGAGTTTTCATTCAATTTTCTGAAATCTTCTATTAAAATTTCAAAAATGTGTAAAAGTTGCTTGTGTTTCTAAAAGTAGAAATTTTGATTTTTTGTAAGTCTGTTATCAAATTTTAAATATTAATTTTTAACTGTATTGTTTTAAATATTAAGTTATACCGAGTGATCATTTAAATTTCAGCAATAGTTATCCATGGAAATTTCTGGAGAAAAATTTAAATATTACATAAAGTACCATTAAATAAAAAATATTGAATTTCACTAAATTTTCAGAAACCTTAAGTACTGATATTTCAATAACTAACGGATCAATCTTGATACAATTTATTATTGATTTTTAGTAATATGTAGATATATGATATATTTAATTTACTTAGCATTCAATGCGCGATTATGAAATATTTGATTTTTTGTGTGATTTTGTGATATTTTCATATATTTCAATTTTCCCGTTGTCCACATAATTTCCCATTACCACAAAATGAATGAAACTCCAATACATGTTCTAGCAAAATCAATTAATATTCTATGAAGTAAAATAAATCAAAATACATGAACAAAATGCAGAAAAAATGCAAGAAAATACACAAAACTTCTTGAAATTTTCTACAAATTTTTACCAAATATGTAGTTTTCATTCAATCATCTAGAAATTTTCAAAACTATTCTATTAAAAGATGAAGAGTGTGTGAAAATTGCTACACTTTTGGAGAAAAATTTAAAAATCACATGAAGTACCATTAATTGCAAAATATTGAATTTCATTAATTTTCAGAAATCTCAAGTACTGCTATTTAAAAAACTAACGGATCAATATTGATACAATATATAATTAAATTTTAGCAATATAGACATATGAGATATTTAATTAATTAATATTCAATGCGCGAATTATGAAATATTTGATTTTTAGTGTGGTCATGTGATATTTTCATATATTTAAATTTTCCCGTTGTCCACACAATATCCCATTTCCACCAAATTAATGAAACTCCAATAAATATTCTAGAAAATTCATTTAATTTTCTATGAAGTAAAATAAATTAAAATACATGAACAAAATGCACAAAAAATGCAAGAAAGTGCACAAAACTTGTTGAAACTTTCTACAAATTTCTACCAAATATGAAGTTTTCATTCAATCATCCAGAAACTTTCAAAACTGTTCTATCAAAAGTTAAAGAGTGTGTGCAAGTTGCTACACTTTTAGAGAAAAATTTAAAAATCACATAAAGTACCATTATATACAACATTTTACGTTTTCCTACAATTTTCAGAATTCTTCTATTAAAATTTCAAAATAGTGTAAAAGTTGCTTGTTTTTATAAAACTTGAAATTTTAATTTTTTTGTAAGTCTGTTATTAAATTTGTAATATTAATTTTTAACTGTATTGTTTTCAATATTAAGTTATATCGAGCGATCATTTAAGTTTCAACGATAATTATAAATGGAAATTTCTGAAGAAAATTTTAAAAACTACATAAAATGCCATTAAATACAAAATATTGAGTTTTCATCACATTTTCAGAAATCTTAAGTACTGATATAACAAAAACTAACGGATCAATATTGATAGAATTTATGATTGATTTTTAGTAATATGTAGACATATGATATATTTAATTTACTTAGCATTCAATGCGCGATTATGAAATATTTGATTTTTAGTGTGATTTTGTGATATTTTCATATATTTCAATTTTCCCGTTGTCCACATAATTTCCCATTACCACAAAATGAATGAAACTCCAATACATGTTCTAGCAAAATCAATTAATATTCTATGAAGTAAAATAAATCAAAATACATGAACAAAATGCAGAAAAAATGCAAGAAAATACACAAAACTTCTTGAAATTTTCTACAAATTTTTACCAAATATGTAGTTTTCATTCAATCATCTAGAAATTTTCAAAACTATTCTATTAAAAGATGAAGAGTGTGCGACAATTGCTACACTTTTGGAGAAAAATTTAAAAATCACATGAAGTACCATTAATTGCAAAATATTGAATTTCATTAAATTTTCAGAAATCTCAAGTACTGCTATTTAAAAAACTAACGGATCAATATTGATACAATATATAATTAAATTTTAGCAATATAGACACATGAGATATTTAATTAATTAATATTCAATGCGCGAATTATGAAATATTTGATTTTTAGTGTGGTCATGTGATATTTTCATATATTTAAATTTTCCCGTTGTCCACACAATATCCCATTTCCACCAAATTAATGAAACTCCAATAAATATTCTAGAAAATTCATTTAATTTTCTATGAAGTAAAACAAATTAAAATACATGAACAAAATGCAAGAAAATGTGCGCAAGAAACTGCATAAAATTTGTTGAAATTTTCTACAAATTTGAACCAAATATGGAGTTTTCATTCAATCATCCAGAAACTTTCAAAACTATTCTATCACAAGTTAAAGAGTGTGTGAAAGTTGCTACACTTTTGGAGAAAAATTTAAAAATCACATAAAGTACGATTAAATACAAAATTTTGAGTTTTCGTTCAATTTTCAGAAATCTTTTATTCAAATTTCCAAAAAGTGTTAAATTTGCTTATTTTTATATAAGTTGAAATTATAATTTATTTGCAAATTTGTTATTAAATTTGTAATATTAATTTTAAACTGTATTGTTTTAAATATTAAGTTATACCGAGTGATCGTTTAAATTTCAGCTATAGTTATCCATGGAAATTTCTGAAGAAAATTAAAAAACTACATATGTTACCATTAAATACAAAATATTGAGTTTTCATTAAATTTTCCGAAATCTTAAGTACTGATATTTCAAAAACTAACGGATCAATATTGATACAATTTATTATTGATTTTTAGCAATATGTAGACATATGAGATATTTAATTTAACTAGTATTCAATGCGCGTATTATGAAATATTTGAGTTTTAGTGTGATCTAGTGATATTTACATATATTTCAATTTTCCCATTGTCCATAAACTTTCCCATTTCCACAAAATGAATGAACCTCCAATAAATGTTCTAGAAAATTCATTTAATTTCAAAATTCAAAATACATCAACTAAATGCACAAAAATGCAAGAATATGCCAGCAAGAAAATGTACAAAACTTGTTGAAATTTTCTACAATTTTCTACCAACTATGGAGTTTTCATTCTATCGTCCAGAAACTTTCAAAACTGTTCTATCAAAAGTTAAAGAGTGTGTGTAAGTTGTTACACTTTTGGAGAACAAATTAAATATGACATAAAGTACCATTATATACAACATTTTAAGTTTTCGTAAAATTTTCAGAAATCTTCTATTAAAATTTCAAAAATGTGTAAAAGTTGCTTGTGTTTCTAAAAGTTGAAATTTTGATTTTTTGTAAGTCTGTTATCAAATTTTAAATATTAATTTTTAACTGTATTGTTTTAAATATTAAGTTATACCGAGTGATCATTTAAATTTCAGCAATAGTAATCCATGGAAATTTCTAGAGAAAAATTTAAAAACTACATAAAGTACCATTCAATACAAAATATTGAATTTTATTAAATATTCAGAAAAGAAACCATTTCAGAAATGAACCGAAGTCAGTACTAAAGTAATCCATTATTGTTCAACTTAGTGCAAATGCTGTTGCATACATAACATTATGTAGTCAAAAAGTGCTCACAAATTTTGTGTTTCTGAACTGTTTCAGTTTTTCTATTAAAAATTTGTGAAACTTAACCAAGTGCTTTATTTATACTAATTTAAAGACGTTTCACCAAGTATTAACCACCGATTCATACAATCTAATCCTTTATATGTTTTTATGCTCTCCTAATTGTTTTAATCTGTTGAGATTTTGTATCTCTTATGGGCATTTGCTCGTTTGCTGTTATTTTGGTGACATTTTTCGGTGCGTTTTTTTTAACGGGTTCCTTGCTTGTTTATTTCCTCTTCGTTTGTTTGTTATATAAAAGGTTTTTTGTATGTACTTAAATTTGTATCTTGAATATACTACACCCGTTGACCAGAAATCTGGATTATATACTCTTTCTCTTAGATTTAGTGGGACACCTATTTGATATCGCAAATAGTTGTAATTTGTTTTTATTTCATTTGTTATTGTGTTTTCTTTTTCAATTCTCGTTTTATTTGTTCTATCGTTTCTTATGTCGATTATGTGTTAAGCAGATCCATATTTTCTTTTTCGATTCGTCTTTTCCTTTTAGGCAGCTGTTTTCTTCCGGTTTAGAGGATCCCTTGTATTTTTTGCACTCTTCTAAATCTATGCATAAATCTAGCAGCATGCTTAGAAAGTAAAAATTAAATGAAAATGTAAATACATTTTTTTTCTAATCACTTTTCTTTCCATAATATAGGTCCTTAAACTGTTACTTAGCAAATCAGTTTTCTTATTAATATTTCTGCTAGAGTAGACTTGGAAATCTGATATTTTGCGACGAGTCATCCACTATCAATACACATATTGACAAATAATTACAATCATCTGAGTAAATACAGTGCCCTAGAAACAGGGGTTCTTCTATGATTATTGCTACATGCCATCTATTATGGTATTTTATCCTCTCGGGTTAAGGTGTGTACAATAGTCTTTGCTTGTCTTATTTACGATTTTGTATCCCTTTTCCATCAAAGATGTTTTATATTTTTCCGTCGTGTCGTTTCTCTTGTTTATATTTGTGTTGTTGTTGGTTATTATCATGTGATTACATGACTTTTTAGTAGTTTTTCCTGCGTTTCATATTTTATTTGTGGAGGTTTGTATATGTTGGTCAAGTATATTAGTTGCTTTGTTAATTTTATTGTAATAATTTCGATATCATTTATCGTTTGATCACCTGCATGTTGCAGGTCTTCTCTTACGTATGTTGCTATTCCTCCGCCTCTTTTCATTTCTCTGGAGTTAAATGTTGCTTTGTAATTTTTAATACTGTGTAATGGCTCGATATTTGTTTTAGCCATGTCTCGTTCATTGTTATGATATGTTGATTCTTGTATAGGTCCGGTACTAGTTCGATTTCTTTGATGTTAGGATTTGTTTAAATCATATACTATTTTTTGGTGAATTAGCTTTATGGTCATAAAAAGGTATACATTTTGAAAAATTAAGCGTTTCCGAAATATTCGAGGTTAAACTGAGGTTGTATATTTAATTAAGATTAATTTTTAAAGCGTCCGTTTTGGGTCGCATTTTATTATTACATATTTATGTATTTTCTATTTTTTTGTTGTAATTTGACATGTGTAAAGTGTATTGGCATTCTGACACAAATAATTGAAATTTAAATTGAAACTAGGTACTATATGCCTAAAGCCCCCGAGGATGGATTTCATCGTTCCCCGGGCATAATCATCGTAGTAACGCCCTTGGTACATAAATAGTTATTTCAATGAACTTGCACTTTGAGCAATATGTTTTCGACAAAACCGCTTCGAGCAATACGTTTTCGAGCAACTGATTTAGAGCAATTTGGCTAGAATCCATTTCTACAGTTTGTTTTGAAAGTATCATTACATTGATGGCTTTTTTTGATATTTTAAACGCATGTGCATGTGTGTTGCTTGAGAAGTGGTCTGTAGTGATTTGCCATGTATTTTACGAATTGGCTGTTCGCATCTTGCGCAGAATTTGTGCGGAGGTAATCGAAATGCGGCCGTCGAGTTTTGGTGGGTGAAGTTTTCATTTTCACGGATGAATTAGCCGCAATTAAGCCGAATTGAATAAAAATAAAACGCGAACAATAAAGGGTCCCTTTAACATAAACTGTTCACAATTTCGACGAAGAGAGGAGAGGCAGAGCCAGTCGACCGGAGCAATCCGCAGGCGAATATAAAAGAGTCAGTTATTATAAACTGAAAACAGCACGAGTGTGTATACAGCCGAGGCTTTCAGTCCGGTTTTGTTTTCAGTTTCAGCGATTGACCGGTCACGGATGGGGGAGAGAGGGCAAAAACGAGAGAGTCCGGCGCACAATTTGGAAGAAGCGAGTTTTGCGGCCGCTTTGTGCGGCCTCTCCCGCCGGATCCATAGTAACGAAATCGAAAATAAAAGGGATAGGGATAATTCCCGGCCGGTAATCCCTGCCGGATCCTCCGCAATAACTCTCGAATATCCATTACACTCTTCCCGTCGCTCGCCACTTTGCCTCGGCTACGGCGAAAAGCGTTTTAATACCCCGCCTGAAAACAGCTGAAAATTGTTTAGTTGCCTCATAGATTCGCGTGTCGCGTTACTCGCAGAGAATTGTATTACTGAATAGCTAATAAAAACGAAAAGAATCTCTCCGAGGCTCCGAAAACTGAACCTGAATCTTTCTAACGTTTAAGTATCTGTTTACAGCGCGATTAGCGACTTGAAAAGAAGTGGGAAAGATCCTTTTTCCGTACGGCAGAATTAAATTTGTATGGGCGATATTATAGCAGTCGGTTTTTATTTTCCTGCACACTCGTTCGAGAAAATAACGCCGACTTACCAAACAATCATTAAGAAAAGTTGAAAATCGAGCCGTGATTATACAAGGTGTACAACATTAGGATTTATTTAAATCATATCTCATTTATCGGTAAATTAGCTTCATTGTCATCAAGAAGGTATACTTCTTGTACTTCGAAAAAAATAAGCGTTTCTGAGATATTCGACGTTAAACTATGCAGAACACATAACGTAATTACGTTTTAGGTTTTAACAATAAAATACCAGTTATGTATTTAAGGCTTTAAGGCTATCACTAGGCTTAGGATAGTTATGCACTAAAAAAATCCCAAAATATGCATGCAAATATGCACCAAAAATGTTGAAAATATGCACTTAAATATGCAAGAAAAACACAAATCGCCATTTTATATCTATTAATTGGCACTCAATTTAATCACGCAATACAAATGTTTACATATTACAAAACACGATACATATGTTCTTCTAATACCAAAAATACAGTTTTTTGTCTAATTATAAAGTATTTGAATTGCACTTGACAATTACATAATTTGACAAATTATTAAATACAAATTTTCTTCGGTTGTTGGCATGTTTTTGTAACATGAAAATATTCTCTCCACATGAAACAATAGGGACATATTTTATGGAACAAACGTCGCTAATGCTAAAATTTGATTCTTCATTTAATTTTCGAGAATTATTTAATACGCCGCTTAATATTTTAAGTCTTGGTATCCACTATTTTTTAAAAGCACTTAATTTATTTTGTTGTAAAACTATTTGTTTATGAGTTTTTCCAAGCTTACTTCAATAATATTTACACTTTCAATTAATTCCATTCCTTTCTTTTCTAATTTGGTGATGGCTTGTGCAACATGTGAAAAGTTAGAGCAAATGTATATAAGATCCTCACAAATGCTTTTGTAGGAGGAGAATAGTTGCTGCACGTCTCGAATACTTTGACTTTCTTCCAGATCTAACTTTTCGACATATTTTTTTTATTTTCTCAAAATTGTCAGCGTAATATATTGCAGCATTAATCCACATGCCCCATATTGTCACATTGGTGCTAGAGCTAGTGCAACATCGGGAAATTTTTCTCGGAAATGTTGCACTCGGCTAGGAGCTTTCAAAAATATTTTTTCCATCGCCGATATTAGTGAATTAGCATTAGCGAATGTAGATCTTTATATTCTGAGAGACGATGTAGTCCAAATGCAACACATTTTACATGAATCATTTTTGGGTACAATACTTTCAGCCCTCTCATTGCTTTGCACATATATGGGGCAGCATCTGTACAAGTTATGAGAACGTTTTCGTATATAATGCCACTAGGATACAACATATTCATTGAATAGTTAAAAAATCCTGCGATTGTACTGTGGTTTACCTTATCCAAAACTTTCAAATAAACTAAATATGAGTAGGAAATTTCGGCCTCATCTCCAAAAATTCCAAATACAAAATTGGCTACACACCTTTGCTCTACATCAGTGGTTTCATCAAGGGAAATCCAAATTTTCCTTCCTTTAGCCCTGTCTTGCAACGTTTTCAATGTAGATTGAAATGAATGGGGCACGTAGTTTTTTCTTAATGTTGATTAATCAGGAATTTTCTGTACTGTATACTTCTCCAAAACTCCTACTAGATGTTCATTTTTTAGTTTAGGGATTTCAAGGAATATCCAAATTTTCCTTCCTTTAGCCTTGTCTTGCAACGTTTTCAATGTAGATTGAAATAAATGGGGCACATAGTTTTTTCTTAAAGTTAATTCATCAGAAATTTTCTGTGCTGTGTACTTCTTCAAAACTCTTACTAGATGTTAATTTTTTAGTTTGCCCAATGGAATATCTGCCGAGACAAAAGCTTTGCACACTCATTGTTGAATGTTGACATGTTGGGTCCAAATCGTTGTATTGCTGTACTAATTAGAGCATTATAATCAGTTCCTTTCTTCATTATTTTGTTGTTTACATGTTTGGCGGTTTTTATATGTTGCACGACTTGAAACTTCTTGTCTACTGATACCGAAATTTCACAATATTTACATAGTAAAATGCTTCCATCGGTTTGAAAGTGTTCCAATTCCTCGACAAAACCCACTTAATATTGCACTTTTGGACCTATTATCCTTTGGCATGTTAATATTTTCAATAAATTTACTTATGACGTATACAAAACCAAGTAGCAACTGAATAAATAAATAACAACTTAAACCAAAATGCTGCTGAAAACCCCACGCACCCATTCATCAGTCCTCTTTCCGTGAATTCCTTAACACTTTCACTACCATCCATAAAACAAGTATAAAGTCCATTGGGAAAATCTAGATCGTAAAATTTTGGGTCCAAAATTGACTCCAAAGAAATGCAGATTTTCTTGTATGCATCAGTAATACATTATTTGACAATTATGTACGTAGGTAATTAAGGCTTTCGCCCTTCAAATAGTTCAGTTTCAGATTTCATGAGCTGCAAATTTGCAAATTTCTAAGAAAGTATTAAGTACCCCACCTACCAAAATATTCATTTTGGACCAAAAATGTTGAAAATATGCATTTAAGCCATACATGTTCAAAATATGCATTTATCCTCAATATTGGCAAAAATATGCAATTGCATATGAACATATGCAAATGCATAACTATCCTAAGCTTATATATCACCATCTTAAGAAGCATCTACGAAGAATACAATAAATTAATTAGGTTAAATATAAAATGGGAGTCAAGTTTGTTACAAAATGTTTAAATATAAATTATAATAGTATTTGTTATATGTTCAACGTTATAATGTGTATAAATGATTTAGTGTTTGTGTAATTTGTTAGTGTGGGAAAGAATTACCATGTGTGAAAATTATTTTTATGGGGGCATTAATTTTGGTGATAGAACATAAAATCAATTCTTAAATAAGTATTTCAGTGATGTTATATGTATATATTTAAAATTATTCACTTACGTATTCAATGTTTATACATTTTGATTTTACTTTAAATGTAATTTTCTTCAACTCTGAAGATGGAAATATATATATATATATATATATATATATATGTTTGAACATGTTCCGGGTCTTTGAACTTCCGTGTATTGTTTTGTGTGTCCTGAAAAGGACCTTTTTCACGACGTTTCGGCAAAATCGCATTTGCCATCTTCTGGTGGATTCTTCTCGAGTGTTAGGAGAGAACTAACGTCGTGAAAAAGGTCCTTTTCAGGACACACAAAACAATACACGGAAGTTCAAAGACCCGGAACATGTTCAAACACATTTCGTCCGTGAAAACATACACATGAACATATATATATATATATATATATATATATATATATATATATATATATATATATATATATATATATATATATATATATATATATATATATATATATATATCTTGGGGCTATTTTAAGTGTTCTTCTTCAAATTTACTTCACCTTCAAGTAACAAAATCTCTAGAACCACTGCATCAATATGAATACAATTTATTACATATATTGCGTGATATATTAGAAATAAACAACTAAAATTAAAATTATATTCAATACGTATTTTTTGAGATATTTTAGTTTTAGTGTCAACGGGTAATTTTGAACGAAATTTTAAGTACCCACTAATTTCACCAGTGATTTGCACACTTAATCATTGATCATCCAAATATTGAATGAAAATTCTAAAATTTTGGCATAATTAACTGATCATATGACAAAAGTGATTGTAATTTTGATGGTTGTTAATGAAATTTTGTTAGAAATAATGGAAATTTTTGTAAAACTGATTGAAAAACTGCTCAAAATTATTACTACAAATATTATAATCCGATAAGGATTGAGTATCAAAAATACCATTAAACTTGATAGATATTTGATTTTATCGAAATATTGGCCGCATAATGGAAAAAAAAAACACAATTAATTGGTAATTTGGCAGTTCCCACCTTCTTAGAGTGCACCGTAGTACTAGTACGGTGCAACTACGGTGTACTAGTACTAGTACTACTAGTAGTACTGCTACTACTACTAGTAATAGTACTACTAACTGGTAGCGGAAGTGACCGGGAAATTTTGCTAGTCTCCGTCGTACATGTTAAATTAACATCAATATTTGTTAAGTGCGATTTTTCTCCAAATTTTTCCAAATATTAAGTATTTGCTTTGCATTTTTCTAGATTTGTCTTTCAATTTTTCTAGAGATAAACGACAACTTCATGTTAAATTACATGTTAAATTAACATCAATATTTGTCAATAGTGATTTTTCTCTAAATTTTTTCATATATTTAGTATTTACTGTACTTTTTTCTAAAAATAAACGAAAACTACTTGCTAAACTGATATAAATATTTGTTAACAGTGATTTTTCTCCGAATTTTTCCAAATATAAAGTTTTTACTTTTCATTTTTCTAGAAACAAACGAAAACTACATGCTAAACTGATATTAATATTTGTCAACAGTGATTTTTCTATAAAAAATCCAAAAATTAAGTACTTACATATTTCTACAGTTAAACGAAAACTACATGCTAAAATAACAGTAATATTTGTTAATAGTGATTTGTCTTCCAATTATTCTAGAGATAAACGATAACTACATGTTAAATTATATGTTAAATTAACATCAATATTTGTTAATAGTAAATTTTCTCCGAATTTTTCCAAATATTAAGTATTTGCTTTACATTTTTCTAGAAATAAACAAAAACTACTTGCTAAACTGATATTAATATTTGTTAACAGTGAGTTTTCTTAAAAAATTTCCACAAATTATATATTTATATATTTCTAGAGATGAACTAAAACTACTTGCTAAAATAACAGTAATATTTATTAATAGTGATTTGTCTTTCAATTTTTCTAGACATAAACGATAACTACATGTTAAACTATATGTTAAATTAACATAAATATTTGTTAATACTGATTTTTCTCAGAATTTTTCCAAATATTAAGTATTTGCTTTACATTTTTCTAGAAATAAACAAAAACTACTTGCTAAACTGATATTAATATTTGTTAACAGTGAGTTTTCTTAAAAAATTTCCACAAATTATATATTTATATATTTCTAGAGATGAACTAAAACTACATGCTAAATTAACAGTAATAGTGATTTGTCTTTCAATTTTTCTAGAGATAAACGACAACTACATGTTAAACTACATGTTAAATTAACATTAACATTTGTTAATAGTGATTTTTCTCCGATTTTCAAAAATATTAAGTATTTGCTTTACATGTTTCTAGAAATAAATGAAAACTACATTCTACACTAATATTAATATTTGTTAATACTGATATTTCTTAAAAAAATTCCACAAATTAAGAATTTACATATTTCTAGAAATGAACTAAAACTACATGTTAAAATAACAGCAATATTTGTTAATTGTGATTTGTCTTTCAATTTTTCTAGAGATAATCGACAACTACATGTTAAACTAAATGTAAAATAAACGTCAATATTTGTTAATACTGATTTTTCTCCGATGTTTTCCAAATATTAAGTATTTGCTTTAAATTTTTTTAGAAATAAACGAAAACTACATGCTAAATTGATATTAAAATTTGTTAACGTGATTTTTCTTAAAATTTTACCACAAATTAAGTATATACATATTTCTAGAGATGTACGAAAACTACATGCTAATAGCTAACAGCAATATTTGTTAATAGTTATTTGTTTTTCAATTATTCTAGAGACAAACGATAACTACATGTTAAACTACATGTTAAATTAACATAAATATTTGTAAATAGTGATTTTTCTCCGATGTTATCGAAATATTAAGTATTTGCTTTACATTTTTCTAGAAATAAACGAAAACTACATGCTAAACTGATATTAATATTTGTTAACAAATTAAGTATTTACATATTTCTACAGATGAACTAAAACTACATGCTAAAATAACTGGAATATTTGTTAATAGTGATTTGTCTTTCAATTTTTCTAGAGATAAACGACAACTCCATGTTAAACTACATGCTAAATTAACACAAATATTTGTGATTTTTCTATTGTTAAATTAACATCAATATTTGTTAATAGTAATTTTTCACTTTTTTTCTTCCAAATGTTAAGTATTTGCTTTACATTTTTCTAGAAATAAATGAAAACTACATGCTAAACTGATATTAATATTTTTTAACAGTGATTTTTCTTAAATTTTTTCCATAAATTAAGTATTTATATATTTCTAGAGTTGAACTAACACTATATGCTGAAATAACAGCAATATTTGTTAATAGTGATTTGTCTTTCAATATGTATAGAGATAAACGACAACTACATGTTAAATTAACATTAATATTTGTTAATAGTGAATATTCTCAGATTTTTCCAAATATTAAGTATTTGCTTTGCATATTTCTAGAAATAAATGAAAACTACAGATCGCTTAGCACGTTTTGGCAAATATTACACTCGTCAAACAATATCGCACTTTTCATATCTGATTACGTAAATAACTATTACACTACAGACTAAATATAGTTGTAATACAACATTTTTATCCCTAATTTTCTTGCTTGGTTGATGTTTCGATTAGAGAATGGCACAGAAAATGACTCGTGCAAGCAGAATGTTGCTTATCGTGCTTAATTATTAAAAATAAATGATCTCAGCCTTGTAAGCCTCGTGAGTCAAACCACAAAAAGAGCAGGGGAAGAACGGCTGGGCGACCTAGTGCACGTTCCCGCATTCATCCCTGCCATACGAGGTGTATCACTTTCAAGAGTCATTAGCGGAAGAAATGAACGAGTGATCAATTAAACTCATTACTGTTAAGCCGCGCCGTGTGCTGAGCTCTCGAGCGAAGAGGGCGAAGAAGGACGGATGTCCCGACTAATCCCGTCGGCGGAGAGAGACGTCCTGCGTGGGGATCGGGGTCACCCCGGTATAGGGAAAGGGCTCGCTCCCGATTATTATTATTATATTTTGAGACGCGGACGCTCAAGTGGTCGAACACAGATTGCTCGATCATGTGGGAACTATTTGTTTTTATGCTCGGTTATGTACGTTTCATTCTGGGCGTTGGTTCACCCTCGAAGGCGAGTAGATGTCTGTAATGAGTCCGTCTGCGAATCGCAATATTAATGATGCAGCAAGTCATCAAAACCGCCGAGAGCACGGAATTGTAGTCGGACGGATTGCGTTTTCAAGTATGTTCCTGCAGTCCAAAATCACTGCACCATTAACTAAACATAATTGCAGAGACAAATAGAGCGACAAAAATGACTGAAAACAGATTGTAGCGATACGAGCAGAAATTGTGCAGATCAGTTTGGGCGTACCTCAGGGGTCTATATTGGGCCCACTATTATTTGTCTGTTCTGCGAGCCTCTCACATACAGAACAGTGCAGAATTGCGCAGATCAGTTTAGGCGTACCTCAGGGGTCTATACTGGGCCCATTATTATTTGTCTATTCCGCGAGCCTCTCACATACAGAACAGTGCAGAATTGCGCAGATCAGCTTAGGCGTACCTCAGGGGTCTATACTGGGCCCATTATTATTTATATATTCTGCGAGCCTCTCACGTGCAAGACATAACCGCATTCATCCCCATTCAAATTTGTGCTAAATTGACTTATAAATTTCCCCTAAATACGATTACTTCTTTAATTAAGCACATGCATTTTCCTCCTGATTACCGTCACAGCCATTTACTAGTTTGCAAAATTTCGTCTGTAGGCGAACTTATCCACTTTTATGTTTACATACTCGTATATACACCAAAACATGAAACCAATCATTTAATTTTCCTTATCAAAAATTACCCCCAATTCGTTACCATAGCATACCCTATAAATTCATGTTAGTAGCAATATAGAGAGTTTTTTTTAATATGCAACATAGTGTAAACCATTTCTATAGTTATACACTTCTGTCACAATGACAGCAATGTATTAAATCGTCTTTTTTAAAATGCAACATACCCTATAAATTCATGTTAGTAGCAATATAGAGAGTTAGTAACAGAGAGTTAGTATGTTTAGTAACATACAAGTAATTCTCTGCGAGACAAATATTACAGTTTACGAAGTGAACAATGTTAAGCTGAGGTTTGCAGCATTATCCATTTGAATAACTAAACTCCCTCTTCAGTTGTATACATTGTTCACTTCGTAAACAGTAATATCTGCCTTACAGAGAATTACTTGTATGTTGCATTTTAAAAAAGATGGTTTGATACATTGCTCTCTTTGTGACAGAAGTGTGTAATTATTGAATTGATTAACCCTATGTTGCATGATAAAAAAAAACTCTGTATCTGTATTTGCACGTATAAGTTCCATACGATCACAATATTACTGCTTACATTATCTTAAATACTATTAACTATTGACTATCTGGAATGAATATTGTAAATACAGGTTTATATGTATTTTTTGATAAATTTTATTATTTTGCAGGTACTCGTCTACTGGGACCAAGAGATTAAGATCTAGAGAGAAACCCGGGAGGTAGAGATTAATGGTAAGTGTCCATTTATGTCCATAAACATTGCTGTGTACGTATTTAAAATATTCAAGCAGAATTTGATGAATATGAATATATTCTAATTACTAAAACCCTAATTTTGGGTACAGTGACCATACACATTGTGACCATAAACATTGCTGTGTACGTATTTAAAATATTCAAGCAGAATGTGATGAATATGATTATATTCTAACTACTAAAACAATAATTTTGGGTACAGTGACCACCATGAAGCATAGCCCATATGATTTTTCAAAATTAATATATATATTTTTAATGGGTTTCAACATTAGTTTCAGTAAGATTTAAACCATAAAATTGCCAAAAATGGTTGCCGTGTTGCATCCAAAATAACACCAATGTGTGATTTGAAATTTCGAAATTGCCTGGAATGCGTTTATCCATAACAACATGAAAACTCGCGTATATATTATTTGAAATTTTGAAATTGCCTGTAGTGCCCTTATTTATCAAAACATGATATTTTATAATGCTGGAACTTTAGTTGTAATTACTTAAAATATTCAAGCGGAATGTGATGAATATGAATATTTTCTACCTACTAAAACCAGAATGTTGGGCACAGTGACCACCATGAAGCATACACAATACGGTTTTTTCAAAATTAATATAGTTTGTTTTAATGGGTTTCAACATTAGTTTCTGTAAGATTTGTACTACAACATTGCCAAAATAGTTGTCATATTGCATCATAATCATAATCACACGAATGTATAATTTGAAATTTCGAAATTGCCTGGAATGCGTTTATTCATCACAATATGAAAACTCGCGATTATTTTATTTGAAATTTTGAAATTGCATGTAATACACTTATTTATCAAAACATGACATTTTATTATGCAGGAACTTTAGTTGTAATCACTTCAAGATGACAAATTTCAGGTTTGGGACACTCGCCCCAAACTTTTGTTTTATGCAAAACACTATGTGACAGTTTTCATTGAAATTCTTCTAGTAATCATTAGAATTTTTGCAATTTTTATGTAACAATTAAAATTTTGTTCGAAACTATGAAATTATGATAAAAATAATTAATTTTCAACAAATATAATTTCAAATGTGACAGTTTTCATTATAAATGTAACAGAAATCATTATAAATTTGGCAGTAATCATTGAAATTTTGACAAATATGATTGCCTGTAATGCCTTTATTTATCAAAACATGACATTTAATTATGCTGGAACTTTAGTTAAAATTACTTCAAGATGACAAATTTCAGGTTTGGGACACTCGACCCAAACTTTTGTTTTATGCAAAACACTATGTGACAGTTTTCATTGAAATTCTAATAGTAATCATTAAAAATGTTGCAATTTTTATGCAACAATTAAAATTTTGTTCGTAAATATGAAATTAGGATAAAAATAATTAATTTTCAACAAATATAATTTAAAATGTGACAGTTTTCATTATATATGTAACAGAAATCATTATAATTTGGCAGTAATCATTGAAATTTTGACAAATATGATTGCCTGTAATGCCTTTATTTATCAAAACATGACATTTAATTATGCTGGAACTTTAGTTGTAATTATTTCAAGATGACAAATTTCAGGTTTGGGACACTCGCCCCAAACTTTTTTTTTATGCAAAACACTATGTGACAGTTTTCATTGAAATTCTAATAGTAATCATTAAAAATGTTGCAATTTTTATGCAACAATTAAAATTTTGTTCGTAACTACGAAATTATGATAAAACTAATTAATTTTCAACAAATATAACTTAAAATGTGACAATTTTGATTATAAATGTAATAGAAATCATTATAATTTGGCAGTAATCATTGAAATTTTGACAAATATGATTGAGGATATGATAGTAATCATTCAAAAGTTAAACGTAATCAAAAATTTATTTTGGATACTGATCAAAATATGAGATTTTGCATTGAAATTCTAACAGTAATCATTAAAAATTTAAATAATCCTTAAAAATTTGCAATTTTTACATAACAATTCAAATTAAGGCAGAAATATTGAAACTATTATCTAAATAATATTTTTTTTAACAAAAATAATTTAAAACAGAACAGTGTTCATTGAAATTCTAGAAATCATTAAAAAATTGACAGTAATCATTGAAATTTTGAGAGCCATGGTTGAAGATATGACAGTAATTGTCAAATTTTGATAAACATAATCGAATATTTATTGTGAATACCCAATTTGGCAGTAATCATTTTGATAAATTACTGAAATTTGATCAGATTAATTAAAATAGTGATACATATAATAGAAATTGAAATTTTGACTGAGGAAATAAAAAAATTGGCTGTTATCGTTCACATTATGACAAAATATTTTAAATTAATTGAAATCCATGTTCTCAGTCTTTCTGCCGGTTTCTCAAATGTATTTTGCCATTTCAGTAATCAGTAAATATTTGACGGTACTCATTGAAATTTTAACAAACATTGTTGAAAATATGACAGTAATCATTGAAATTTTGATAAAGGTAATCGAGAAATTATTATAGCTACCCATTTTCGCTGTTATCATTTTGATAAATTAGTTAAATTTGGTCAGATTAATTAAAATAGTGATAGAAATGATAGAAATTGAAATTTTGACTGAGTAAATAAAATTTTTGGCAGTAATCGTTCACATTATGACAAAATAGTTGAAATTCATGAATCCATCCATGTTCTCAATCTTCATTTCAGTAATCAGTAAACATTTGACGGTAATCATTGAAATTTTGACAAACATTGTTGAAAATATGACAGTAATCATTGAAATTTTGATAAAAGTAATCGAGAATTTATTATAGATACCCATTTTCGCTGTTATCATTTTGATAAATTGGTGACATTTTGTGAGATTAATTAAAATCGAGACAGAAATAATAGAAATTCAAATGTTGCCTAAGTAAATTAAAATTTTGACAATAATTATTCACATTATGACTAAATAATTGAAGTCCATGACGTTTTGATAAAAATAATTGATTTTTCAACAAAAATAATTTCAAACGTTTCAAATATCATAACCAAATAATAGTGAAAATTTGGAGTACAATTAGAAAATAGTTAATGGATGCCCGATTGATGGCTACTGAAACATTTGATTAAAATTAGAAAATAGTTAATGAACTGTTTCCTAGGATTCAAGCAAATAATTTAACAAGATTTTTTCAAATATCATTACTAGGCATGAATTCGTTGGAACCAGTTGGAAAAGTTGAGACCACATTCTTGAACGCTCTGTAGAACGCAACTAATACATCATTTTAAAAATATGACAGAAAATGTACTAAGAATGCGCAAAAATTGTTTCGATTTCTTTAACAATTTATACAGTACATAAATTAGAACGCAACTAATTCATAATTTTAAAAATATGATAAAAAGGGTTCTAGTAATGAAAAAAAAAGTTAGATATCTTTAATAACATCCGAGTTATGAAAAAAAAAACGTCAGAAATATATTTTTTTCGCAGTGTGCTATAAACTATCATTATGTTTTTGTTTTGTTACTCTTGTGCAGTGTTTTTCTTTTCTTTACGATTTTCACTGCCTCTTAAGAAAATTCAATGTTATAACTATTACTCTTATATTTATCAAAATGAATCCAACAAATAAATCAGAAACAAAGGCTCTTCCATATAGGTTCAAATCCGCCTGCAGCTTGTATTTAAAAAAGCAACTTTGAAGTTAATATCTCCAAAACTACGTGAGTTAGAAGATAACTAATTCACGATTTTAAATTTTTTATGGAAACTGTCATAATAATGAGAAAAAAATGGCTTTGATATATTTAATAACAACCGAGTTATGAAGAGAAAACGAAGAAAAAAACAAAAGCCACAAGCTTCATAGAACTGGTATAAAAAAAAAACAAAAACCGAAGCAAAAATGCAATCAATATCTCCAAAAGTATGACGCACTTTTTGGTTAGAACGTAACTCATTTACGATTTTTAAAATATGATATAAACTGTCCTAAGATGCCAAACACATTGTTTTTATATCTTTAATAACAACCGAGTTATGAAGAAAAAACGAAAATCGCAAATATCGGTTTTTTCCGCTATGTGCTGTAAACTATCATTATGTTTTTATTTCTGTTATAGCGTGTTTTTCTTTTCTGTGCAAATTTTCAAAAAAGAAAAAGAGAAAATAGCAAATTTCAGTGTTTTTCACAGTGTACTGTAAACTATCATTTAACAAAACTATACGTTTTTGTTTTGTTTTGTTTCTCTTGCGCAGTGTTTTTCTTTTCTTAGCAATTACTGCCTCTTACGAAAAATCAGTGTTATAGATAGATAGATATTTATTTGTTCCCATATACATTTTCACATAAGTGATGATATATAAGTGATACAGCTGTAACTCTTGTCATAATTGTCAAAATTAATCCAACAAATAAATCAGAAACAAAGCCTATTGCGTACTGCATATTAATTTGCAATCAATAGCTCCAGAAGTACGTCAATTAGCACGTAACTAATTCACGATTCGAAAAATATTATAGAAACTGGTATAAGATGCCACAAAATTATTTCTATATCTTCAATAACTAGCAACGTATGAAGAAAAAACGAAAATCTCAAACATCTATTTTTTTCTGCTATGTACCTACTGTATACTATCATTATGTTTTTGTTTTGTTTTGTTTTTCTTATGAAGTGTTTTTCTTTTCTTTGCAATTTTCACTGCCTGAAAAATCAGTTTTATAGCTATGACTTTTAGATTTGTTATAATTAATCCAACAAATAAATCAGAAAAAAAGCACCTTATATTAAAGGATCAAAACAACCTTCAGCTTGTATTTAAAAGAGCAAATGTGCAGTCAATATCTTCCAATATTAGATAATAAATAAAAACGTAACATTTTGTAGTCCCGAAAGTAGGGCTACGAAAAACATTACAATATATAATAATGTAGATGAACTTCGTGATGCAATGACAGAGGCAATAAATTGCGCTATTTGCAACACATTGCGATAAGTAACTGGCAATATTCTAAAACGCTGTCAATTGTGTTTGGCTTATTTTTGGCCATTTAGCCAATAACAGTCAGCATTTTGTGATTTTTTTATAATTTATTGTTATCTTACTTCTTAGTTGTATTACGGTTTTTTATTTGTTTTAAATTTGTTTTAAAAATAATTTATAGAATAAAAATAAAAATGGGAACAATTGATATATCCCATATTTTTTATTTTGACATGGGTTGTCATACATCGTTGAAAAGAGGAAAATAAAGTCTATTTAGGCATAAAAATTAAATATGGCGGCCTAAGAAAGTTGGTATTAATATCTCGGAAACCGCTATCTTGACTTTTGTTTTTACTTAATTCTCATGTCTGTGCGTTGAAGCAAGTAACTTTTATTTTAAACTTTTTTCCGCTCTTTAATAATTATGAATATATTGGAGTTATTAGAAAATCGAGATTTTTAGTTTTCAATCCTACTGCAATCCCACTCTATTTAGGACACCCTGTATACAGAGTGTCCGGTAACAAAGACAGAAGAGAGTTTTTTTGTTTTCGTCATACCTCAATTGTTGAAAACGTATTGAAGCAAGTAACTTTTATTTTAAACTCTTTTCCGCATCTTTAATAATTATGAATATATCGGAGTTTTTAGAAAATAGCGTTTTTTATTTTTTTAGTATGACTGCTAAACTGCTCCGACTTTTGAATTTTTTTTATCATAATCTGAATCAGCACATAAAATATTAGTATAGTATTTAGTATAGTATAGTATTTATTTGTGTCAAAGTGCCCTAAGGCTTACACACGTCACAACAAAGATACAATATATGTATAAAATGAAAATACAATCAGTCTATGAAACATAAATCTAGAATATAGACACAATACAGTTTAATATGTAAAACAATGCACTCTAAAAAGATACAGTTAAGATAGTTATTGCCCATTTAACCATATCTCTAGGTTTAAGAATAAGAAAGATACCCATGCAATACTACTCTATTTAGGACACCCTGTATATATGTATATTGATAAAAATATCAGGAAACAATAAGATTAGTTTATTAGAACGTTAATTTATTTATGTAGAGAAGTTTGTTGATTAATTATTAACGTTTAATATTTAATAAGAATTAAATTTATTGGGTAAGCCCGGCGCATCCACCAAAAATTACGTTTGCTCTAGTGGGGTTTTTGTGGGTTTGTACGTGAGATATGGGTTTTGGGTGCTAGAATATACGGTTTTTGGGTTAGCAAGTGATTTGTGTGGGTGGTTAAGGAAGATTGCACATACCTGGACTGTTGGGTTCGGATGCCTCGTTGCTGCTGTTGGGGGTGGTGGCGAAGGAGTTGTTGCTGGACCTCTGGTGCTGCAGGTCGCCGGGCTGCGGCGGCACGACCCCTGCGGCGGTGGCGGCGGCCGTGGCGGCGGCGGCGGCGTCCGGATGCGGGGCCGGGAAGAGCAGCCCCAGCTCCCTGGCCTCGTTCTCCTCCTGGGCCTGCTGCCTCCTGAGGGCCACCTGTGCGGCCATCACCCTCTGCCTCTCGGCGATGAGGGTGCACTTGGCGCAGGCACAGTCCCGCCACCGGCAGTACCTCTTGTGCCCCTTGAGCGCGCTGACGACCCCGTGGTTGCGGCAGCGGGCGCACTTGGGGGTCCTCTGGTAGCGCTCGGAGGCCCTCAGGAAGAACGCGGGCGGGATCGCCCCCAGGACGGGGTGCTGCGACATGAGGGCGGACATGTCGACGCCGCTACCCGGTAGGCTCATCTCGTGCTTGGGGCTGCACACTGTTGCACACTACTGTGGCGGAGGAACACTTCTTCAGAGGGTAGTGTTAGTTCCGGCCGTCCGGCTATGACAGTAACTAATGCGTTACGCTGTAACTCTCAATCGTAACTGTTGGTGCTCGCTCTCGCTACAAATGGACCAATCGGCTGCCGACTCCGCCTAGCACGGATGTGACGTAAGCGGAATTGCACCGCCCCACCCCGAAGAATACTGTATTAGAAGTGACACCCGCTCGGCTAGCACAATTGCACCAGCGCGGAATGAGAGGGGATCCAGCCAGCCCTTTAGCCCCCAGCCCCCAACAACTCTATATACAAGTATATTATAAAGCTATTATGGGGCCCACCCCATTCAGAAGCGCAGACATATATCGTATGTTAATACGAACCGGGGGCTATTGTGCCACATATAGGGCGAATAATGTAATTATTATTGTATAAATATATCTGTGCCCACATATTCCCATTCGAGTTTTATTGTTGAGCGAATTGCGTCCCATTTAAAACATTATGTCGCTTTTAAATTCAATGGGCAGCTTGCTTTTTTTACGCAAAAAAACCTACGCCAGCAGCAAACCACAGCTATTTACATTTGCATAACGTTAAATCGCAAACATTTGTAGAAATACTAACGAATGCACCTTCCAGCAAATTAAGTCAATATTTAAAACCGATTTAATGAGAAAGCATGGGCAAACACGACGTTAACGAAAGATCGGAGCAAACACACCAGAAGCGACCCAAGTCAAGCTAGTAATCGACTTTAAATCCCACACTTTAAAATCGTGGCAAAATATCCGCTGTTATAAATGTATATTAGTATTTTTACTTTTTAATATCTGTTACTGTAATATATCTCATATTAAGGCTGTACGAACCCCATCAAATTTCAGTTTCCTGAATTTCTTCAATTAAAAATTAACACAAAGCCACCAAATTTTGCACAGCTTTCTAAAATATGATTATCTACAATGTGACGAAGCATTTTTTTAAATAAAAAATAGTGTTAATGAAGTATATCAATCAATGTGACAACCTTATTTACATAAAGTATCTGTTCACTTCACCTACACTAATTGGTAGAAGGTGATATATATATATATATATATATATATATATATATATATATATATATATATATATATATATATATATATATTTTTTGGTAGCCCCACGTTCGGGATCCAATTGTTACGTTTTTACATTGCCCTACTTTCGGGACTACAAAACGTTACGTTTTTATTTATTTACTCTTATCTCAGGTTCAATAGTAGGTTCAATCATAACTAAATAGAGTTTTGTTCAAATACTTTAATGAATTGAAAATAACCAAATATTAAAACGTCTAATATAAACTGAACTAAACAAACAAATCAAAAACAATAGAAAACAAAATTATTAAATACATAATAAACTATGACCAACATTAACAAAATAAATCCTATATGCACAAGCCAACTTATGTGATAATATGACTCTTGCACTTTACGCAAACTTTCTACTTGCAGTTATCTTCTTGTGGTTCCTTGATTACGTCGTCCTGTTGTCCCTGCTTTCCCGTCTGATCCGTTGTTGATTCCCACAAAAGTAAACAGCTACTTTTGTGTGCGAAGTTGAGCGGCTTGAAGTCCTGATTTTTGAATATCTCCGTCACGGCTCCTATCTTGTTGCACTCCTCTCCTGGTTGACTGTCTTCTCCCAGCAATATGTCCAATCGTTGAAACCCCGTTTATATTTTGTAATGTGTTTGTATTAGAATCGCAACATCTCCACCCGCGATCCACACGCGTCTCTCCCCCTCGTTAAACTCGTTGTTGATTATTTTCGACTTTCCATTATTTAATTCCCCAAGCGTCTATGCACGAAGTCACCTGTCTCCCGTGGTAACCAATCAACAACCTTCATCCGCGGATTGCTTTGTATATTTGTGCATACTTGTTCATATTCACATTTACAATATTTACAATAATTTTTGTTAGCTTGTGCCCTAAATATTATACTTGTGCCCTAAATTCTATCTAAAACTTATATAATAATAACAATAAATCTATTCTAATTAATCTAAATATATACTACAAATACCATCACAATATATATATATATATATATATATATATATCTGTTATACTGTCTACAGTATCTTAAATTGCCAAAGTGTTGTATAGGACGTCGTGCTACTGTAAGTTGTCCCCTAAAAACAGACGGTTTCAGTCACATTTCCTTCGTCCCATTCATTATGCCGTATTCTTCGTCATAAACCACCCCACTATTACCGGAAAAGTGGGATAATGCAATTTGTGTCAGAGCCAATCACTAAACACCGAACATAATAACAGTGGTGACATAATAACACGTAGTAACGTAATAACTGATTTTTCAGATAAAAGATAATAAAGATGGTAATAAAGACGTAAAAATGAAGGATATCAAAGTAAAACGGTCCTGGGTTTTATATGAACAGAGGGAGTATAAAAAAATAGTAGTATAGTGCAGATAATTTGTCACTTTTCTGATTAAACCGAAAACTCACCCGCTGCTGGTGACTTCATCACTCAGGGACTTTAGGCTCACTGTCGTACCTCTATTACAGCGCCGTGCCGCTTGTGAATGGACCAAAATTTAATAAAAGTAGATATTTGGGTTCCTCTCGCCGAATGCTGCGTAGTGGATCGAGCTTTACTAGTGCACTTTTCCCATATCATTAACTAATTTTCGATCTTTTCGATCTTTTCGTTTAGAAATTTGGGTTCCTCTCGCCGAATGCTGCGTAGTGGATCGAGCTTTACTAGTGCACTTTTTCCATATCATTAACTAATTTTCGATCTTTTCGATCTTTTCGATTAGAAATTTGGGTTCCTCTCGCCGAATGCTGCGTAGTGGATCGAGCTTTACTAGTGCATTTTTTCCATATCATTAACTAATTTTCGATCTTTTCGATCTTTACACTTAGAAATTTGGGTTCCTCTCGCCGAATGCTGCGTAGTGGATCGAGCTTTACTAGTGCATTTTTTCCATATCATTAACTAATTTTCGATCTTTTCGATCTTTACACTTAGAAATTTGGGTTCCTCTCGCCGAATACTGCGTAGTGGATCGAGCGTCACTAGTGCACTTTTTCTATATCATTAACTAATTTTCGATCTTTTCGATCTTTTCGATTAGAAATTTGGGTTCATCTCGCCGAATACTGCGTAGTGGATCGAGCTTTACTAGTGCACTTTTTCCATATCATTAACTAATTTTCGATCCAGTAGTTCTTTGTACTTATCATTATTCATCATTTCTTCATTTGGCACAAGAGATCCAGCCCCATGTAGGAGAGAAACAAGCAAAAAAACATCATCTTCAGGGTATGTTTCACTGTCTGATCAACATGAGCGGTTCTAAGATTTTCGTTCTGTAATTTCCTGACGTATTGTGACCACTGGCCCTGCACTGAAAAGGGTGTATCTGAGAACAATATCTTCTTTTTAAGAAAAAATTAATCAAGGTAGAAATGTGGGTTCCTCTCGCCTAATACTGCGTAGTGGATCTGCATTTCATACCTTGTCCTGACAATATTTTCATAATGACAGTAGAATATTGTAATATTCGTTCCTTTCTGTCGTCGCAAAACATTTGAATACCGATATAATTAGTCGAGTTTATTTACTAAAATCTAACGAGTATAAGTGCACATAATTGGTATATAAATCTCTCACTATAAACAATTGAATGATAATCTGGGCCAGTTCACTGTTTTTGACTCATCATCGATACTCATACACTTTATTTGCTCTTTGCTCTGTATAAATCAAGGTTGGAATTAGGCATGATTTAAAAGAAATAAAAAATCAATTATTAAAATTAAGATCAAATATCAATTATTTAAAAAAAAATCGTGATTTATCTAGTACTTATCTAGCATGATTTATCTAGTACTTATCTTGCATGATTTATCTATCTGCATGTACAAATAGGGGTAAAGTGCACGCCAGATTATTTGTCACTTTTCCCATGAAACCGAAATCCCACCCGCTGCTCGTGACTTCAGGGACTTTAGGCTCACTATCGTACCTCTATTACAGCGCCGTGCCGCTTGTGAATGGAGCAAAATTTAATAAAAGTAGAAATTTGGGTTCCTCTCGCCTAATACTGCGTAGTGGATCTGTATTTCATACTTTGTCCTGACAATATTTTCATAATGACAGTAGAATATTGTAAAATTCACTCACTATCGTACCTTTATGACAGCGCGGTGCCGCTTTTGAATGGAGCAAGATTTAATCAAAGTAGAAATTTGGGTTCCTCTCGCCTAATACTGCGTAGTGGATCTGCATTTCATGCCTTGTCCTGACAATATTTTCATAATGACAGTAGAATATTGTAAAATTCGTTCCTTCCTCTCGTCGCAAAACATTTGAATACCGATATAATTAGTTGGATTTATTTACTAAAATCTATACACATTAGTGCACAGTGCACATTATTGATATATAAATCTCTCACTATAAATAATTGAATGATATTCGGGGTTAACTTACTTTTCTAGGCTCACCATTAGAGCTGAGAATTATATACACACAAAATGTAGGGGGTATGCACAGGGTGCATATTCATAGTATGCATATTCATATTCATAATATACAGGGTGTCCTAAATAGAGTAGGATTGCATGGGCATCTTTCTTATTCTTAAAGCTAGAGATCTCGTTAAATGAGCAATATTGTGCAGTTTTATATGCTGGTTCAAATTACAATGAAAATTTTTCAAACGTCCGAGCAGTTTACAAGTTATTCTAAAAAAACGCAAAATCGCAATTTTCTAAAAACTCACATACATTCATAATTATTAAAGATACGAAAAAAAGTTTAAAATAAAGTTACTTGGTTCAATCGCACAAACTTGAGAATCAAGTCAAAACAAAAGTGAAGATGGAGGTTTCCGAGATATTAAGAGCAACTTTCTTATTTTAAATGGTTAAATGGCCGCCATATTTGATTGAAACGATTTTTTTTGTCAGTACCTACTTGATTAAAAAAATTAAAAATGCCTTGAAAAATAACGAGAAAGTTGATATGCTGTGCAAAATTTCCTACCCCCCACCATCCTCCAAAAAATATCTGAATTTTTCAGCTGAATATGTATCTATCTGTATGTTCATGATTATCTGTTTTTCTGCACTTAGATGAAACATGAAGACATTTTTGGGAAAAAAAGATGGGAAATTTTACACAGCGTATCAAGTTTTTCGTTATTTGTGAATCCATTTCTAATATTTCCTAATCAAGAAGGTGCTGACAAAAAAATACATCAGAGCATTCAGAAATTCAAAACGTAACCAACCTACAATTGGATTCAAATTTTACTTGTACCTAATTCCAGAACAAATTGTGTTTCCTAAAAGAGTCCTTTCAATAATTTCAAAAAAATCATTATTTGTGTATTCATGTATTATAATTTTTCTTAATCAAGTAGGGACAAACATAAAACGTTTCAAGTTTAAATTTTGTAATTAACCAAAATTAAATAGAAACAAATGAATTCAAAATTTACTTGTAAATTCAAAACAAATTGAATTTTCCTAAATATGTCCTTCCAATAATTTCCAAAAAATTTAAAATTTGTTTTTATTATTTGTGCATCCATGTGTTATAATTGTTCTTAATCAAGTTGGGGCAAACAAAAATTGTTTCAAGTATAAAGATGCAAATATGTCATACATTCCACAAATTTAAAACGTTATTTAAAAAAATTTCAAGTAAAATTTAATAGAAACCATTGGATTCAAACTTTCTTCGTGATTCCAATACAAATTTAGTTTGCCAGAGAGTTTTGAAAACAATAAATATATCGATAAATATATCGACAATATATCAAATAAATCGATACAAATTTCGGAACATTGAAAAATATTGTGTAAATATTTCTGAAAATACGTTTCAAAATTTGTATACAGGGTGTTTCTGAAAAAGCTACCCACTATACTCGTTAAACTAGATGAGGAGTAAATATGAGATATTGAGAAATATCTTAATGTCATTAAAACTAAATTGTTCTTAGTTTCCACTTTTTCAATTTCAATTATTCCCTGAGAAGGTGCCATCTACAGGTAGTAAATGAAAAATTCGGTTGTTTTTTTTAAACACCTTGTATTTGTGGCACAGTGCAGAATAAATTTAATGGAAACAAGGTATTGATTCTGTGGTTTTATTAAGTATGTTAGACTTTAGTGTCAATTTCTGCCCACTTTACTGCCGATTTCTATTTGTTGATTTTCCATAAACCCGTTTTAGGTTACATTGTTTTTCATAAGCCATAAGGCATTAAAGGAATCCACGACTAATAATCAATCCCCATGAAAACAAAGATAACATGAAACTAAGATATTGAAGATATCGAGGAAATAAATTTATCATACTTCGAACAGTGTTAGAAGTTTTAAACGTCTTGTGCTTTGAATTGAAAGTTGCAGAATTTGTTAATAAAATTGTTTTTCATAAGCCCTAGGCATTAAATGAATCCACGACTAATAATCAATCGATGAAAATAACGATCAAATGAAACAAAGATATTGAAGATATCGAGGAAATAAATTTATCATACTTCGAACAGTGTTAGAAGTTTTAAACGTCTTGTGCTTTGAATTGAAAGTTGCAGAATTTGTTAATAAAATTGTTTTTCATAAGCCCTAGGTATTAAATGAATCCACGACTAATAATTAATCCATGAAAACAAAGATAAAATGAAACAAATATATTGAAGATATCGAGGAAATAAATTTATCGTACTTCGAACAATGTTAGAAGTTTTAAACGTTTTGTGCTTTGAATTGAAAGTTGCAGAATTTGTTAATAAAATATTTTTGGTTAGCCCTAGGCATTAAATGAATCCACGACTAATAATCAATTATTGAAAACAAAGATAAAATGAAACAAAGATATTGAAGATATCAAGGAAATAAATTTATGATATTTCGAACAATGTTAGAAGTTTTATACGTCTTGTGCTTTGAATTGAAAGTTGCAGAATTTTCCAATAAGTATAAAGCAAAAATATTCACTTATTTTAGTCAATATTTTAATAATTTCTGTCAAATTTCATTGCTTTTTTACATTTAAAATAAAAAATTCTGGCAAAATAATGACTATTTTCTCAAAATCTCGAAGACCATTGCCATATATTAAATGATTACTGCAAAATTTTCATTCATTCACCATAATAAATTATTGATAGATTGATTGATGTAGCTTTTATTTGTTGAAAATTCATAATTTCATACATTTGTAATTATAAATTATTGAGTCTGTAAATTTAAAAAAAAACTTTAAACTTTAATTTCGTTACTGATACTAAATGCATCTCAAAATTTCAATAATTTCTAAAATAAAAAATCAATTATGTATTTTTGTATCTGCACAGTTTGTGTCGCATGAATACTAAAAACATTGCAATATTTCTCTTAATACTTGTTTCTAATGGGTATAGATAAACAGATAGAAATATATTCAGGCGAAACTTAAGATTTAAGACTTAAGACTCTTAAGATTTAAGACTTAAGACTCTTAAGATTTAAGACTTAAGACTCTTAAGATTTAAGACTTAAGACTCTTAAGATTTAAGACTTAAGACTCTTAAGATTTAAGATTTCTTAAGAACAAAAATTAGGACATTTTCCGTAGCATATCAACTTTTTCACCTATATTTTGTAATTTATAATAGAATTATTAAAAAAAAATCGTTTCACGTTAAAAGATGTAAAAAACATACATTTTAGAAAATCAAAACGTAATGAACCAAAATTAAGAAGAAACTACTGAATTTAAATTTTGCTTGCAATTCCAGAACTAATAAAATTTTACAGAAAGTTGTGGAAACTTATAAATATATACTATAAATTTAATAAATTTTCTCTAATTATCACATATTGACCATAAACTACAATACGAAAATTAAGGTCATTGCTTTAAATACTTTTAATACTTTTCATTTAAAACATTTACACTATAGGTCATATAATGTGTGAAATATACTTTTTCAATATGTTAAAAAAAAAACTTAGCAATCGATATATCAAACCAGCTATCGGCTATTTTGCTATTTCAATAAAGCAATTACATCTTCTTTATAAATGATAGCGATCTACCAATTGTTACTTTAATATAATTTGATATACAGTGTGTCTAAAAATTGACGAACCTGCTTTTGGGATTTCTTTCAAGGGGCCAAAACAAATTGAAAATTAAGAGTGGAAAATTTTCGGTTTGTCACTCGTTATATAGTTATTGACCAAAATGTAAACAATAATATTTTCGACCATAATTCAAAACACGATTTTGATTTATTCATTTTGTCAAATCTAGAGACAAAACTGTCAGATTTGACAATTAGTTTGACAGATGTGGACAATAGAATAGAATAATTTATTTACATGCTATTATACACATTACTATTATATTATTACTATCATGCAGATAATATCTTTGTTTTTAATTTTATTTGTTATTTGTTTTTTAATATTACACGATTTATTAGTACACGATTTTGATATATTCTCTTTGTCAAATCTAGAGACATAACTGTCAGATTTGACAATTAGTTTAACAGATGTGAACAATATCTTGTTTTTTAATATCATTAGTTAGTACACGATTTTGATTTATTCATTGTGTGTCAAATTTGACAATTAGTTTGGTATATGTGTTTTATAGTTTTTTATCAGTAACTGTATAACGAGGGATATATATCTTGTTTTATAATATTATTAGATAGTTCACGATTTTGATTTATTCATTTTGTCAAATCTACAGATATAACTGTCAGATTTGACAATTAGTTTAACATATATGTTTTACAGTTTTTTTATCAATAACTCTATAATGAGAAACAAATATCTTGTTTTATAATATTATTAGTTGGTACACGATTTTGATTTATTCATTTTGTCAAATCTACAGACATAACTGTCAGATTTGACAATTAGTTTGACAGATGTGTTTTACATTTTTTTAAAATCAGTAACTCTATAACGAGGGATATATATCTTGTTTTATAATATTATTACTTAGTACACGATTTTGATTTATTCATTTTGTCAAATCTAGAGACATAACTGTCAGATTTGACAATTAGTTTGACAGATGTGTTTTTATAGTTTTTTTTATCAATAACTCTATAACGAGGGACAAACAAAAAATATTCCACTCTTTATTTTCAATTTGTTTTAACCCTCTGAATGGAAACCCAAAAGCACGGGCGTCAATTTTGAGACACCCTGTATAGATAAATAGTATAAACTATGTTTAAATTATAATTACTGCAATTCAACAAATCGCGATACCAAAAAGTTGGTCGTGTTTTGTTTCTTCTTCTATCTCCTCTGCTTCAGTAGCTGTAAATTCTTCAATGTATTCCTTCTATCTTTGCATATTCGTTTCTTGTCTGATTATGTTTACCTTTTAATCCTTTATGCTCATCATGTTGTACTCTTTTTTTAATTTAAGTTGCTTCATTGTTACAAAGAACACCTTCTGGTTCTCTCGATAATTTTCTTTAATTTTTTCCCCGAATTTTTTTTCAAGAATCTTCTTTGGCTTTCTTGGCCTCCCTCATTACTTTCTTTCGTTGTTGTTGGTATTTTTCGTAGTCCTTTTTATCCTTCATGCTTATGTATTTCTGCCATTTTTTTTTCATTTCCTTGCTGATATTCTTGTCCTACAATTCTGTCCTTCTCTCCACCGTATTTGTTATTTTCTTCGTCCCGCAATTTATTTTTGCTGCATTTATTATGCTGTTTTTCAAAGTACTCCATTTGTTCTCTACTCCGTATTGTGTTTCTTCTTTACTAGGCCTTCTCATCTCCTCTTGATATTTCTGCCTGCATGTGCTTTCTTTCAGTCTGTAAGCTCTTATCTTCTCTTACGTTTTTGTTCTTCCTTTGCCTATTGTTTGTTTTTTCCCTTATTTGTTGTCTTCATTTCCATTTTTACATGGTAACATACCATTGGAACGTGCAACGGAATCTTTAACAGTAACGCAGGATAAACGATTAAACCAGTTAGTTTTATGCAGATTTACTTTTGAAAAGTGTTTCAGTTATATCTGACAACTGTTTGACAGACTTTTGAAAGGTATTTCAAAAATATTTGACAGCTGTTTGACAGATCTTTGACAGGTGTTTCAGAAACATTTGACAACTGCCAGAATATTAATAAAAAATTGACAAAAATTTCAAATTGGTACATTTGGAAATGTGTATATAAGGGGTTTCTGACAAAGCTACCCTCTAAACTCACTAAACTAGATGAGTATGAAAGATATATTGACATATATTTTATTGTTTGTATATTTTCAGATCCATTTCTGAGGTAGATATTTATTTTGTTTGTTGTTTCTTGCATTCTCGGGTTTTAGTAAATCAATTTATTTATTTATTTGTTGTTTTTTATAACGACGGCCTATTTCTGCTGCTATGGCTAAATACTGTCGCCAAGGAACGATCCATCACACTTAATTCTCAACTTTGGTAAAACGTTATTATTAATATGTATACTTGATGCTTTTTTTATAACGACGGCCTATTTCTGCTGCTATGGCTAAATACTGTCGCCAAGGAACGATCCATCACACTTAATTCTCAAGTTTGGTAAAACAATATCATTAATAGGTATACTTGATACTTTTTTTTAACGACGGCCTATTTCTGCTGCTATGGCTAAATACTGTCACCAATGAACGCTCAATCACACTTAATTCTCAACTTTGGTAAAAAATATCATTAATAGGTATACTTGAACATGTTTCGGCCTGGTGGCCATCATCAGCATGGATTATATTTGAATCCCCACGCTGATGACGACCACTAGGCCAAAACATGTACAAGTATACCTATTACTGACAATTTTTGCCCAAAATATAGAATTATTTACCTAAAACGTCAGAGTGCATGAAACAACACCCCAAATATTTTCATCATCAAAGATAAATTGCCATAGAATGCCATGTTGCCACATTTGCAATTTATATAATTCCCCGAGTATGTGCCATCTACCTGCCTCAAACTGGGTAGCTTTTTTTGAAACACCCTGTATATGTATACGGCAGAACACTTTTGATGCATATAAGGTATTGACGCTGTGATATGTAGGGATATTTTACGGTTAATTTCTGCTTACTTTACTGCCGATTTCTCTTTGCTGCTATGTGCCATCTAGCTGCCTTAAACTGGGTAGCTTTTTTTGAAACATCCTGTATCTGTACATGGCAGAACATATTTGCTGCATATAAGGTATTGACGCTGTGATATGTAGGAAAATTTTAGGGCTAATTTCTGCTTACTTTACTGCCGATTTTTCTTTGCTGACGATTTCAGAAACACGCATTTTAGGTTGAATTGTTTTCATATAGACCCAGGTCATAAAGTAATCCACCACTATTAATAAATCGGATTAAACAAAATTGTAATAAAGTTAGAAGTTTATAACTTCTTGTATTTTGAATTGAAAGTTGCAGAATTTACAGAACAAGAAAAATAGTGCTAAATTGCGTAAATATACATTTTACAACATTTTTACACCTGTTTTTATTGAATTTACGAACAATTCCATTTGTGTTTCGGATTCGGTTCAAGTTATAATCGGAAGAATTGAGGCCAATGATGAAATGAAATTCACGGAAAATGTGTAGCGATGTAGGCGCCAAGAAAATTTTAATAAAAGCTGCAGAATGAAATATTCGTACGTGTCGGGAATGTGTTAAGTCGGCATATCGTATTGTAGCTTAACTGAAACTTTACGCCTCGGCATTATGCCCTTGTGCAAACGAGCGTGGCCTTAGCTTCCCTCCCAAACACGACTTGACTACTTCGAATCGATATCTCGCGTGGCAAAGAAAGTGCACAAAGTGTATAAATAAGCCCAAAATGCAGGTAGACGACGCTCATGTTTACAACAATCGCCTGGAAACAGAGACGGCCGCTGAAAGCCCTGCAGAGAATTGTTTCTTCGAGTTTCCTCCTTGGTGCCGTCCTTCTTGCGCAAGTTGTCCCGTTCGCTCGCACGCACCGTCTCATGTAATATATCAACAAAAGGGCGCATTGTGATCCACCTAAATATAGTACATAGAATTAATAGAAACTCAATTCAATGGAAAGAAGAACACAAAAACATTTAAACATTTGTATTCTCCGCGTGCATTATGTGTCGTGCATTGTTAACAATTAATTTCGGTAACTCAAGACGAAACTGCGGGCACGATTAAATCTGATACCCAACAATTGATCCAACCCATTCGCTGGCAATATAGGTAGATACAAATGACATAGGCCTCATTATGCAAACGTGGAAATATTAAGTTTCAATAACGTTTTTTTTACAATCAAATTGCGCTCATTGGAGCACCAAGTTACTCTTCAGAGCTGGGGTTTTAAATGAGAAACGTCGCTTCGATAGATATTCTCTGCGTTCGGATTGCAACCGCGTTATCTAAGATTGGGCCCTGGGGCCCTAGCCATTGTGTGCAGTGCGTGGGACCCTCGCCTTCAAGTGCACAGCATTGTGTGTGCTCTTCTAATTGCAAAGTGACACAACTAGTAATAGGGCAGCTTATAGCAACCCCAAAACACCTGTTGGACCGCGATGCTATCAGATCGTTTTTTTCCCTTTTCATCCGATGTTTGCACGGCCGCATTTTGTGCAAGGCCCCGAGGCATCGCAGATTATATCTGTGGTGTAATAGAAACATAGTATCTGTTCTCATATGGTAAGCCTGCGGGTTTACGAACCTACCCATGTTTTGCTGTGTTTACGTGTGAATTTCTAGTGTGAGAGAACTTGCCTCTTAAAAATTAAAACAATTTATTTCTGTAACACAAAACGAAACGAAACAATTGATCTAACCCATTCGCTGGCATTATAGGTAGACACAAATGACATAGGCCTCATTATGCAAACGTGGAAATATTAAGTTTCGATAACGTTTGTACAATCAATTGCGTGCATTGGAGCACCAATTTTGGTTGACTGAGGACATACATGAGCAACAAGTATGCGATATGTATGAAACCTATGGATACCGCCGATCAAAAAAGTGGGATCAAAATAAATTTGATGGCAGGCAGAGAATATTAATTTTAGTTAATATTTATTATAATATTAAATATTTAGATAATTGATAAAAAAACAAACACTACACTAATTCAATATAAAACAAAATGAACGCTTGGCAATAGAAAGCAAGTCCTATCACTAATTAACAAACTAACACTATCAATATTTAATAACAATAATTCCCTAAATCCGCACAATTAACTCCCTAATTGAGTAGTAATTTTAGTAAATTCTACCTGGTAATCACATTCATATTCCTGGTGAATAGCGGCAACTCGCAGTGGTGATCGGCAATCCTGGTTGCAGATGTCGCATCAGTAAATTCGATTAAGTCGGCACCAATTCCCTCGATTTAAAGTCCTGCTGTCCTCGGTTGATCCTCTTCTATAGTCGACGTTCTCGCTAAATCGTCTTAGGGGTTGAAGTTCTCGTTGAATCCTCTTGGACTCCTTTCAGCTGTTCCGTGATGATAATGATTCCCTAGTTCACGTCGAGTGTTTACAGATGCTCGAACGCAAACAATTACTGTCCCGAAATTGATTATATCCGCGTAAACAAAACGTAAATCAAACTGTTTTTGAACAACGCGTGAATGTAAATAACTATTGTTCGACGATATTTGTTTCTGTGCAACTGTTTTCTTTTCCTCTGCTGACCGACGTGGATGCTCCGGGATCTAAAGCGAATCTGATTGTTTATCGGCGTTCAGCCTTTTTAAAACCTCGGTTTAACAAGTGATTTTCGCTTGTTAAAATCCGCCTACGTTGATCCAAATAAGCATGTAAATTGTCGAGTTGCTACCCGAATCCAATTGGTAACCACGGCAACGAATCAACAACTTATAATTATGATTACAATTATCCATATACCGGTGAAACCATAATTCCAATTGTGATTAGAATCTGATATTCGAGATCCTTGCATTTTTCTGCTTCTATACAAATGTCGAACGTCTTTATGCGATGAGTTTGAACTTTTCATTGAATTTTATACATATTACTGACTCATTACAATTATTTTACGTTAATTGTGCCCTGAATTAATTATAATTCTAGCTATACAAATCCTATTTGACTAGCTAAGTAATCCTATTATTATCTAAAGCTAAATCCTATCTAAGTAATTCTAATAATAGAATGCCTACCTATTATTATAAATGACCTAAATCTAATATATTCAGTATAATTTTCTATAAACAAAATCCTATCTAACGTATGCTATAAAATAACAAATTAAATCTATTAAATAACATCACAATATATAAAGATCTTTTTTTGTTTTTATTATTTTTATTGTTTCTTCTTGACCTTACTAGCAAGTTTCGGCTATATTTTTCAGCCATCTTCAGAGGTTAATTCTACAATAATTAACCTAGAATAAATAGAATTAACCTCTGAAGATGGCTGAAAAATATAGCCGAAACTAGCTAGTAAGGTCAAGAAGACACAATAAAAATAATAAAAACAAGAAAAGATCTTTGTATATAAACTGCCACTAAGTACTCCAATTAAGAAGAAAACATTTAAAAATATTATAATAACTGGTATCCAAAATGGATGATGAAACTATAATATTAAAATTTTGTTACTACTGCTGCTGAAAATTTTCTAAATTATTGGAGACGAATTATTTATATGCTTGCTATAATACTGTTATACTATTGTAACCGGTCTAAACAGAGCAATCATAAGCTATACTGCTGAAAATATTCTAAATTATTGGAAACGAATTATTTATATGCTTGCTATAATACTGTTGTACTATTGTAACCGGTCTAAACAGAACAATGATAAGCCATATTTAACGACCGGCGGCCGATAATTTATGGTAATGACCTGCAATCTAGTGATGCGAGCTAAATTTATTACCAAAACTGAACTTTCAACTGAAATTTTAACAAAACAGTCATCTGACAGTGATTTTACTGCAAATTCTAACTTTTGAACTTATCCAGTCGAAATTTATAGATCGTTTCAGAATTTCGACTGCAATATTCAAATATTAACGATAAATTAAAAAAAAATAACTTAAATAACTTAAACTCACCTAAACTTTATAAATAAACTTCGGTAATTTATACATTCTGAGTATTCAATATAACCCCAAGTTGTCGAATTATCACCAAGTTTTTTTAAAACGTAAGAAGGTTTGAGTAATTCTTAAATTTTGGCAAATGTGTTGAATTTTTCGTGTATAAGTTTTGCAGAAAGTATCAAATTCCAATGCCCATCATCAAATTTCAATGATTTAGTAATTTCAATCAAATTTCAATGATTTCGTAATTTCAAGTAATTTTTATTACTTATTAATAGGCAGTTATTAAATTTCAATTCAACTTTTAACAGAAATCGTTAAAATTGAATGCCAGTTTTCAAAATTTAATTGCAAATTCTCACATAAGACTATACCCAGCCGAAATTTGAAGATTTTACTATAATTTGAACGATATAATGTACGATTTTGACTATCATTGGACATTTTTAACTGTGATATTCGATTTGTTCCACAAACTGTTAAATTAGAACGACAAATATCAAACTTTTGCCGTAATTGTCAGTTTTAATGATGTAATGAAATTTTCGACTACAATTTTAAAATTTTAACGATAATGTAAATAAAAATAGACTGTAATTTATACTTTGTAACTATCGAATTTAATCCCTAATTGTCGAATTATCACCGACTTTTTTTTAAACGTAAAAAACATTGAGTGATTCTTAAATTTTGGCAAATGTGTTGAATTTTTCCTGTATAAGTTTTGCAGAAAGTCTTAAATTCCAATGCTCTATATTAAATTTCAATGATAGCTATGAAATTGTATTGTTTTTAGGTAGTTATTAACTTTATATTAAACTTTTAACAGAAATCGTCAAAATTCAATGCCAGTTTTCAAAATTTAATTGCAAATTCTGACATTAGACTATACCTAGTCGAAATTTGAAGATTTTACTGTAATTAATGAATTTTAACGACATAATGTAAGATTTTGACAATAATTGGACAATTTTAACTGTGAAATTTGATTTGTTCCACAAACTTGTTAAATTCCAACGACAAAGGTCAAACTTTAATTGTAATTTTTCAGTTTTAATGATATTTCGAAATTTTCGACTAGAATTTTAAAATTATAACGATAAATGTAAATAGAAAACGACTGTAATTTATACATTGTAACTATCCAATATAATCACAAGGTGTCGAATTACAACTGAATTTCTTTGAATACACGTAAAAGATTGACTGATGTTCTTAAATTTTGGAAAATTTGTCGGATTTTGTCAGCAGTGGCAAACTATCTGTTAGTTTTGCAGAAAGTGTCAAATTCTAATACTCATTAACAATAATAAATGCATAAAAATAGATTAAGGCATAGTTGCTGTTATACAGTGCGGAACAGTAAAATGGAATAAATGAAGTATTTGTGAAATTAAAAATATTAAAAAAATACTTCAGGCACGTCGATTTCTAATTTTGAATATAACATTTTGATATAAATCTAATTTTTTTATCACCATTCGTTTTTGAGTTATGACGTCAAAGACTTGTTTTTTAATATCAACTCTAATATTTTATAATTTTATTTGATAAATTCTTTTTTTCTGAATATAACGATTTACATTTGTTATACCTTATGTAAGAAAAATTGCTGTAGTAAAATTTTTCTTATGTAAGGTATAAAACAATATATACCATTATATCCAGAAAAAAGGGCCGCATAAAAAAACTATAAAATATTAGGATTGCCATTTAAAAAAATGGTCGATGACGTCATAAATTACAAACAAATTTTAGATTTATATCAACATATAACGTACATAACGTATTTTCAATATTAGAAATCGACGTGTCCAAGGATTTTTCAAAATATTTTCAATTTCCGAAATACTGAACTTATTTTATTTGGCTGTTCCACACTGTATAATTGTATTATGGAATACATGAAATTGCTACGGAAGAATGTGAAAGTTCAACGGAAATTTGAAAATTTTAATTATATTCTATTGTATCGATTAAATTCATTGAAATGCATATTTAAATTATATTCTATCATAGCGAATAAATTTACTGCAATGCATGGGAAGTCTGTGAAGTTCATAGAACTTTAATAAAAGTCTCATATTTAAATGAAAACATTGTAATTTTAAGATTAAACCATATGGAAAGTAGTAACATTTCTATGAAAACTGTAGGATGTAAATTAAATTCTGTGATTTATATAAAATTTTGTAGTGTTTACAAGAATCGCATAGAATTTCTATGAATATCTTGTAGAACTTTGACAATAGTTTTTCACATAAGTTGATAAATAACTATAGAATTTAGCTAGACTATGCTTATATAATAGTTAATACTTATAATACTTAATATAATTCTGAGGAATTTCAACATAAAATCTGTATTTTCAATAAAATAGAATTTCTGTAAAAGTTCTATGAAGTTTTATAAAATACAGGGTGTCCCGTAACATACTCACCATACGTTAAAGGTGTAATGCTTGAGGTCATTTTAAACCAAAAATATCGTATGTACCATACCAAAAAGGTACTTAATGACAGTAGTAGATGAATATTTAATTTTAAGTAATTTCAGATGTTGATGGTTGACAGAATCTAGTTACCTATGAATTTATTGTTTAGTTTGTTTACTTTTTTAAACTGTTTATGAAGACCAAGACTAATAAACAGGGTTGGAATAAATCATGATTCAAAACAAAAATCAACGATTTAAAAAAATCCAAAATCAATGATTATGGGATTTACCACAGAACATTACCCTGAACCACGAAATCCCTTATTATACCTTACCTTCTCTTTCTTTCCTTTTTTTGGCCTGTGCAAGTTTCATTGACTTTAGCACGCAAATAAATTCTATTCAATTCCATTCTTTCAACCAATCCCTAAAAAACAATAAATCTATAAAAGTTACCGAATGACATTATTTAAATACAACAAATTCATAGTTGACTAGATTTTATTTACGCAAAATGAGCAACTAAAACATAAAATTACTGAACAATAAAAATGCTTGAATTTCTGTAATAAAGGAGTTTACGATTTGGCGCAGACATTTTTGACTTAAAATGACATCACCACTGTACCACCCTTACTGTGTACCAAGCTTCTCATGGGACGCCCTGTATAAATAAAGTTATGCGTTGCAGATAAAATACTACAGAAGTTATTTGAAATGCATGAAATTTCTATAGATATTTTTTATTTGTAGAAAACTATTGTATGTAAAATTTTTAAAATTTAAAATTTCAGCCCAGATTTTTTTTAATAAATACGGCACGTATTCAAAAATAATCACAATACGCACAATAATCTATTTTCTACATGTAAAAATGTTAGTATACTAAATATTAATATAATTCTAGTTATAATAACTAATTAACCCCGGCGCATCCACCATAATGACCACTAAGGTATTTATTCGTACTAGTATCTACTATTACAGATATGCGCTGTCTTCATAGAAATTATGAGTTTTATATAGGAAACTGTTTTATGCAATATTATTTTGCATTATTGAGCGAGGGATTACTATTATTATTAATATTTGCGTACATTACGACGACATATATTTACTGCTATGGCAAATTGTCCCCAATAAGTAATTTATCACACTTTATGAATTTCGGTTTATCCATATCTGCTTTTTGACGTGAGTTATTATAGAAAATGCTTTTATACTTGATTCTACAAGAACAGTAAAAATTACCCTGTAGATTTGCGCTAGTATTATTATTATTATTATAATCTTTCCTCATTAACCCTTTCGGGTGTCGAAGTGGTGTAATCTTTTCTTCATGTATTTTCATTATGTTTCGTTATCATTTGGTTCCACAGGTTTTTTTTTTTGTTTTTTTAAATTTTCCAGGTGAACTGTTGTTTTGATATGTTGTGTTATGTTAATTTTTTTCTCGCAGTTAATTTACAATATATCGTAATACATGCTTGTACCTAGGCCAATAGGAACACAAAAGAAAACTTTCCGGTTTGATACAAGCCCTGCAAATTAAGTTCGGGTGTCGAAGTGGTGTAATCTTTTCTTCATGTATTTTCTTTTATCATTTGGTTCCACAGTTTCTTGCTATTTATTTCACTTGTGCATTGGTTATCCCCCTCTTATTTAATGATTCCAATATTTTTGTCCCATTTCTTTTTTGGTCTTTCGACTTTTCTCTTTCCTGTTATTTTTGTTTCCCATATCTTCTTGGTTTGGTTGTTGTCTTCTCTCCTGATTAGGTGTCCCAGCCATTGTAATTGTCTATTTTCTATATGTTTATTGAGTTCTACCATTTCTAGTTCTCTTCTCATTTCCACATTTCTCACTCTGTCTAGTTCTGTTACTCTGTATACTTTTCTCATTTAATTCATTTCAAAGGCATGGATTTTGCTTTTTTGTTTCTTATTGAGTATCCACGTTTCACAGTCGTATAGTAGGGTAGGTACAAATAGTACTTTGTACATTATAAGTTTTGTTGTTTGCAATATTTTGTTGTTGTTTAGTATAAATTTGTTAATTGTGTTAACATCAATTCTTGTCGTTGCTTGTATTCTATGTGTAAATATGAATTCTTGTCGTTGCTTGTATTCTATTGTTTATTTATGTTTCCATATTCTCTTTCCTTTCAATAATTTGTCTTAAGTATTTTATGTATTCTACTTGTTCTACTATCTCGTTATTGATTGTAATAATTATTGCTTCTTTAGTTTCTCCTATTTTCATTACTTTTGTTTTTGATATATTTATTTTTAATCCAGCTTTTTCCAGTTCAGTATCCCATATGTTAATATTTGTTTGTAAGTCTCTCTTATTTTGTGCGATGATTGCCACATCGTCTGCGAAAATACATTCCGTTATTGTTGTGGGTTTTAATTTGTTGTATCCAATCACTGTTTTCCTTGTCTTGGTTTTAATCTTCATCAAGATTTCATCCATTGCTTGTTTAATATAATTTTGTTAATCGTGTGAAAGGTTTTGTCGTTGATTATATCTACCAAATTTAAATATTAAGAGTAATAAGATTATAAGTTGGAGACAATGCTTTGTAATGTATTTGAAGTAAGTATCTCAAAACGTAATCATTGGAGTTCACCTCTGACTTTGCCTAGAATTTCCAAGTCTTGGCCCCATCTTCCCTACATAGTAATTAAAAGGATCATTGGCACATCGTCTGCGAAAAGGCATTCCGTTATTGTTGTGGGTTTTAATTTGTTGTATGCTATCGCTGTTTTCTTTGTCTTGGTTTTAATCTTTTTTATGATTTTATCCATTGCTATTATGAACAAAATGAGGCTTAGTCCTCTTATTTGTCTAATTCCATTTGGGGTTTTAAATTTTGTTGTAATTATGTCTCTGGTTCTGATACAATTTTCTGTGTTATATATGCTTTTGATTGCCCTCCCCAGTTTAGGTTCTATTTGTAGCTGCTTAAAGAACTAATAGACCACTGCCAATGACAAGTGGAGTGAATGCAAGGATTATAAATTTCCACAAGAATAATAAGTTTAAAAAAATTAAAAAAAAACTGTCATCCCATTAATTATTAATTGACCACTAAAGTTGCCCCGGATTATTTTCGCGGTCGTAATCGTGTCATCATGACCGTATTTCATCCGTCGGAGTAATTTACGGCGTATTATTTTTATAATATTGAAAATAATCGCGTCCACGATTCTTTGTGCTCGTCCGTTCGCTATAAATATATTATACAATCGCTTATCGTTTCGCGGGGTGAAATAATGGCGCGGCAGCAGAGGCCGGACAATGCGATGGCTCTGGACGGCGTCACTCACACACTCTCACACACACGTCCCCTGAAATATCTATGCATGCCAGGCCGAGATTTATAATGTCCACCATCGGGGATGGTGTGGGTCCATCCGTAGCTTCGGACAGGTTAATAGTGTCCGCTGCATTTTTATTCTAACTGTCGACGGCAGGCTGGCCGCTAATTCATGGACGCTGCGGCACCCTCGCCAACCCCCGGCTAACCTCCGCTTTCCGCTCACCCTCTTGGATTGATGCTGACCATCAAGTTCCCGCAAATTCGCTGACCGACCAACGGCATAAAACACTGAATGGTCATTCAATGCTCCGCATTTCTCAATATCGCACACAGTTATGCCACCTGCAGGTTGTAATTTTACAAATTGTAAGCCGATTTCAAATTTACACCTTCAACCCCCAGGGGGCTACCGGCAACTTCCCCCCACCCCCTTCCTGCCCGAGGCATATAAAAAGTTAAAAAGTTATTCATTTACACATAGACCTATCAGCAAACAGCAGGAAAACTCTTACCAATTACCAATCTAGAAGTTTACTTCATATTAAGGACTACATTATTGACTACATTATAATTGTAGTTATAATCAAAAAGAGGAGCACGAGCAGGGTAAAAACGACTGAAGTATAATCTAAGAGGCAGGAAAAAGGAATAAAACCGTAAAAGAGTTCGAAAAGAGAAAGAGGACTCTGGAGCAAAGAAAAAGAGGCGAATAACACTGAATCAGTATTTAGTAATAGTAAAAGAACACTCACATTACCGGAACAGAGAAAAAATCAGCGAGAAAGAGAAACAGTACCCATAGACCAATACAACAAGGCAACAGGGAGAACCCACGACCAAGAAGAGAGTAAGATGGGGAAATCGGAGAAATATAAGAAATGTTCAGTGCACTGATGAAAGAAGTGAAAAACACAACCGAGGAACTATAGGAAATGAGAAGAGAAATGGATAGAAAGGAGCAGAAATAGGAGAAAGAAAGAACTCAGCTACATGTAAGAATCGAAAACCTGGAAAACAGAAAATACAGAAAAGGAGAACAACAAGAACAATATAATACTAAAGGGCCTGCATGTCAGAGGTGAGAATATAAGAGGAAACGTAAAATAATTTATATACAACGAATTGAATGTAGAGGTCAAAATATTAAAAACAATGAAGATAAATAAGGGCACAGAAAGATAAATGATAATGGCAGAGATGGAAACATGGCAGATGAAACAGGAGGGCAAAAAGTAAGTTCAAGGGCTGAAAGATATTTATAGACAATCATTTGACAAGAGACGAAAGAGCAATACAGAAAGAAATCCGAGACATCGCAAAAGAAGAGAAACAAAACGGAAACAGAACCGGGGTAGGATATCAGAAATTGATACTAAATGAACAAGAATGCAAATGGAGAGAAACAAAGATAGGGCAGGTATCTGTAAATCAACAGCATATTGCAAAAAAACACCAACAAATAAGAATACGACGAAACTAGGGCAAACTGATACGGACATGAGTAACCGAAATATAAACACAAATAACGAAAAACATAAGGAAGAGGTAATCCAACCTGGAAAAGACGCAGAAATCTGGAAAATAGAAACATGCAATGCTCGAGGGATGTCAGGGAAATAGCAAGAGATAATACAAGAATTCGAAAATGCAAAACTTGACATACTAGCTATTGGAGAGACAAAGAAAAAAGGGAAAGGAGAACTCGAAATGGAACAAGGACACTTATTGATGTACAGTGGAACGAACAGGAGATTAGGCATCTCATGATGCTTATAAGGCAAAGAGTTTTTCAAAGAAAATACGATGATATTAATATGATATGAACCAAACGAAGACGAAAAGCCAGAAAATAAGGACAAGTTCTGGGAAGAACTAACAGACAACACAGAGAATGCCAGACAAAGAAAAAAGGGAAAGGAGAACTGGAAATGGAACAAGGACACTTATTGATGTACAGTGGAACGAACATGAGATTAGACATCTCATGATGCTAATAAGGCAAAGAGTTTTTCAAAGAAAATACGATGATATTAATATGATATGAACCAAACGAAGACGAAAAGCCAGAAAATAAGGACAAGTTCTGGGAAGAACTAACAGACAACACAGATAATGCCAGACAAAGAAAAAAAGGGAAAGGAGAACTGGAAATGAAACAAGGACACTTATTGATGTACAGTGGAACGAACAGGAGATTAGACATCTCATGATGCTAATGAGGCAAAGAGTTTTTTAAAAAAAATACGAAGATATTAATATGTTATGAACCAAACGAAGACGAAAAGCCAGAAAATAAGGACAAGTTCTGGGAAGAACTAACAGACAACACAGAGAATGCCAGACAAAGAAAAAAGGGAAAGGAGAACTGGAAATGGAACAAGGACACTTATTGATGTACAGTGGAACGAACATGAGATTAGACATCTCATGATGCTAATAAGGCAAAGAGTTTTTCAAAGAAAATACGATGATATTAATATGATATGAACCAAACGAAGACGAAAAGCCAGAAAATAAGGACAAGTTCTGGGAAGAACTAACAGACAATACAGAGAATGACAGTAGCAGGGTGATCATAATAGGCGATATGAATAGCAGAGTCGGAAGGAGATGTAATGATACAGAAGATGTACTCGGAAGCTATGGAGAAAACCTCAGAAACAACATCGGCAATAAGATGATAAATTTTTTCACCCAAAACGACATGATTATTACAAACACATATAACAACCTTAAACCTAACAACTTAGGGACACATATAACAACCTTAAACCTAACAACTTAGGGTAGATAGATTTTCGATTATATATATACTTTTGACTTCTCTAGTAAATTTATTGATATCTTTAAGGTTGTTATATATATATATATAATAATATAATTATTGTTGTTATATAATAATATAATTATATATAACAACCTTAAAGATATCAATAAATTTACTAGAGAAGTCAAAAGTATATATATAATCGAAAACCTATCTACCCTAAGTTGTTAGTTATTATATATATATATATATATATATATATATATATATATATATATATATATATATATATATATATATATATATAATATATATCAATATATATATATATATATATATATATTGATATGTTTTTGCATTGCCCTACGTTCGGGACTACAAATGTTACGTTTTTATTTATTTACTCTTATCTCAGGTTCAATAGTAGGTTCAATCATAACTAAATAGAGTTTTGTTCAAATACTTTAATGAATTGAAAATAACCAAATATTAAAACGTCTAATACAAACTGAACTAAACAAACAAATCAAAAACAATAGAACACAAAATTATTAAATACATAATAAACTATGACCAACATTAACAAAATAAATCCTATATACACAAGCCGACTTATGTGATAATATGACTCTTGCACTTTACGCAAACTTTCTACTTGCAGTTATCTTCTTGTGGTTCCTTGATTACGCCGTCCTGTTGTCCCTGCTTTCGCGTCTGATCCGTTGTTGATTCCCACAAAAGTAAACATCTACTTTTGTGTGCGAAGTTGAGCGGCTTGAAGTCCTGATTTTTGAATATCTCCGTCACGGCTCCTATCTTGTTGAACTCCTCTCCTGGTTGACTGTCTTCTCCCAGCAATATGTCCAATCGTTGAAACCCCGTTAATATTTTGTACTGTATTCGTATTAGCATCGCAACATCTCCACCCGCGATCCACACGCGTCTCTCCCCCTCGTCAAACTCGTTGTTGATTATTTTTGACTTTCTATTATTTAATTCCCCAAGCGTCTATGCACGAAGTCACCTGTCTCCCGTGGTAACCAATCAACAACCTTCATCCGCGGATTGCTTTGTATATTTGTGCATACTTGTTCATATTCACATTTACAATATTTACAATAAATTTTGTTAGCTTGTGCCCTGAAGATTATAATTCTATCTAAAACTTATATAATAATAACAATAAATCTATTCTAATTAATCTAAATAAATAATTCAAATACCATCACAGAATATATATATATATATATATATATATATATATATAACAATATATATATAACAACCTTAAAGATATCAATAAATTTACTAGAGAAGTCAAAAGCAGGAATGAGAAGTCAGTAATAGACTACATACTAATAAGTAGACCATATAGGAAAGAGGTACTAGACTTAAGAGTCAAAAGGGAATTTGAAATTAATAGTGACCACTACCTGTTAGTCCGAAAAATAGGTATACATGCACAGAAACAGAAACGACCCACAAGAACAAATGTATTAGTATTAGAAAATGAAGCAATAAAGATCTACAAACTTGCGGACTACCAAATAGCGGAAGAATGTAGAAAACAAACTGAGGAAGCAGTGAACAGGAAAAGAATTACTATGAAAAATACAGGAGCAGACGAGAGTGCAAAATAACTGTGGCAGGAATTTAAAAATATATATATTTACTAGAAAACAGACGCGATGGTGGAGCCAAGAAATAAAAGAAGAGATGAAAACAAAGAAAACGAAATGGAAAAACTATCTGTCAAACAGGTCAGAAGAAAGGTACTAGGAGTATAAAGATCACAGGGCCAAGGTGAAGGATATGATAAAACAGGCAAAAAAGCAATCATGGGACGAGTTTGGCAGGAAGATGGAAGAAGATAGCAAAGCGAACCAAAAACTATTTTACAAGGTATTAAAAAACCTCAGGAAAAACAAAAAGTGCACATTGAAGCAATTAAGAGACAAAAGCGGGAAAACACTAGTGGAAGTAAATGATATAATGAATAGGTGAAGAGAATACTTCCAGGTGCTGTTGCACCCAGCAGAAGCTCAGGGTATGGGGCAAAGAGAAGAGGAAAAACAACAAGAAGAAGCAACATAGAGTGAAGATAATATAAGTCAACAAGAAGTAATTGAAGCCATTAAGACTCTGAAAAACGCAAGCGCAGCAAGGCAGGACAAGATAGCAACAGAGATGATAAAAAATATTGGGGAAAATGGCATGGAAATGCTAACAAACGTATTTAATCGATGCTGGAACGAAGGTGAAATACCAGAAGTTTGGAAAATACGAATTATCGCACCAATACATAAAAAAGGGGACAGCAGAGAGTGCGGAAATCGCAGAGGGATAACTATTCCGAGCATAGCGGAGAAGCTGTATGAAAAATTATTGGACAAGAAATTGAGAACAAGAATAGAACCGCAGCTAGATGAAATGCAAAGTTGTTTCAGAAAGGGTAGGAGCACACAGGACCACATCTTTTCAATCAAGCAAATCATGGTGAAGAAAAGCGAAAAGAAAAATATACATATGGCTTTTCTGGATCTCGAAAAGGCGTTCGACAGAATACCGAGGAAAATTGTTTGGAGAAGCATGGAACAAAGGGGATTGAAACTCTTAAAAGGGGTACAGAGTTTATACAGAGACAATATACACTATATCAGAACGGGTGCAATCGCAAGAATTTGCCGCAAAGGAAGGTCCGAAATAAGGGGGAGTAATGAGCCCAACACTTTTCACTTTAGTTATGGATGATATAATAAAGGAGCTGAAGGCAAAGGTAAATTAGGTGAATGTAGGGTACAGAAAACGAACACCGGTCAGGATAGCAGAAGCCGCGTTTGCAGATGATGTTATAATCTGCAGGAGGAAAGGAGTAACAAGATAACCTGTTCATATGGGACGGAGAGTTGAGGAAGAGGAAGATGAAGACAAATACAGATAAAACCAAAGTAATGAAGATAGGTAAAACTAACAAGGAGATAGAAATAAAGATATGTGGAGAAAGACTTGAACAGGTTTAAATACCTAGGAATCATATACAAAGAGATGGAGAAATGGACGGAGAAATAGACGACAGAATTAATAATGCCACAAAAATGTACCATGCACTCAACATAACATTCACAAGAAGCAAAGAAATAAGTAGGAGCATGAAAAAGAGCGTATTCAATACAATTTATAGGCCGGATATATACTTACCTATGGAAGCGAAAGCTGGGTGCTAACAAAAGCCATGCAAAGCGAGATCCAAGCAGTGGAGATGAAATGTCTGAGAAGAGTAAAAGGGGTAACACGAATGGATAGACTTAAGAATGAGGCTATCAGAAAAGAACTAAAAGTGGTTCCATCTGACTGGATTTTTCGTTTTATTTTCTGTTCGTTTCATCTTCATACTAAGTTACTTTTGCTTTCATTAGTGCCCAACTTTCATAAATGTTACATTTTGTTCTTGTACATTGTATACTGATACGGTAAATCGAGATAACATATCTCAGCAGAAAATTGACAAAAAAGTCGTTTCTAATCTTTGAAGTTGAAGGAGATAGTTAGATGCTTCACTTCTTGTATTTGCCTTTTTTCGTTCGTCATTTATTTATTTATTTGTATATTTATTTTTTATTGTGACTTGTTTCTTTGGTATTTTTCCAAAAAATTGTGCCCCTGGGTATAGCCCTCATACCCCCCACCCCCCTACATCTGCCGCTGAACATAAGGGGTGTATCACCACCTTTTATCCACCCCACGATGTCATCTAGTCTCCAGGGCAGAGGGCACACTGTAGCGAGTTAATAAAGATCAGCGCGCAGTAAACATCCCTTATTGAATTACAAGGGTCCCTGCTGGAGTCGAAATATCGAGTGCTAATATTACATATTGTATCCGCACAGCGCGTTAATACTAATTTAATTAAATTCCAATGGGAACAGAACGTTATGAATGTATTTTATCCTGACAATAGCGCTATCGCGGAATTTTGCCCTATTCAGGCTGCAAACTCTAGCATTCTCTTAAATTAATAAGTATTTTTTATTACTTCCGCGATTACATCTGCCTAAAATTAAATATTAACTGTAATAAGATAATAAGATTTTTTTATTAGTTGTGTTTATAGCTACCCAAGTTAAATACTATCAGTAATAAGATACTTAGTAAGATGTTTTTATTAGTTGTTTATAATCTTTCTTCTTTTACCCTTTCGGGTGTTCGGGTGTTATTTTTTCTTCGTGTATTTTCTTTTTATCATTTGGTTCCACCGTTTCTTATTTCTTGCTATTTCCTTCACTTGTGCATTGGTTATCCCCCTCTTAGTTTATATGTTTCCAATAATTTTCTTTTTGGTCTTCTGACTCTTCTCTTTCCTGTTATATTTGTTTCTCATATCATTTTTGTTTGGTTGTTGTCTTCTCTCCTGATTAGGTGTCCCAGCCATTGTAATTGTCTATTTTCTATATGTTTATTGAGTTCTACCATTTCTAGTTCTCTTCTGATTTCCACATTTCTCACTCTGTCTAGTTCTGTTACTCTGTATACTTTTCTCATTTAATTCATTTCAAAGGCATCGATTTTGCTTTTTTGTTTCTTATTGAGTATCCACGTTTCACAGCCGTATAGTAGGGTAGGTACAAATAGTACTTTGTACATTATAAGTTTTGTTGTTTGCAATATTTTGTTGTTGTTTAGTATAAATTTGTTAATTGTGTTAACATCAATTCTTGTCGTTGCTTGTATTCTATGTGTAAACATGAATTCTTGTCGTTGCTTGTATTCTATTGTTTATTTATGTTTCCATATTCTCTTTCCTTTCAATAATTTGTCTTAAGTATTTTATGTATTCTACTTGTTCTACTATCTCGTTATTGATTGTAATAATTATTGCTTCTTTAGTTTCTCCTATTTTCATTACTTTTGTTTTTGATATATTTATTTTTAATCCAGCTTTTTCCAGTTCAGTATCCCATATGTTAATATTTGTTTGTAAGTCTCTCTTATTTTGTGCGATGATTGCCACATCATCTGCGAAAATACATTCCGTTATTGTTGTGGGTTTTAATTTGTTGTATCCAATCACTGTTTTCCTTGTCTTGGTTTTAATCTTCTTCATGATTTCATCCATTGCTTATTTAGTACAATTTTGTTAATCGTGTGAAAGGGTCGTTGATTATATCTACCAAATTTAAATATTAAGAGTAATAAGATTATAAGTTGGAGACAATGCTTTGTAATGTATTTGAAGTAAGTATCTCAAAACGTAATCATTGGAGTTCACCTCTGACTTTGCCTAGAATTTCCAAGTCTTGGCCCCATCTTCCCTACATAGTAATTAAAAGGATAAAAGGGCGCTACGTCTTTATGCGCCTTACTTTGCGTTATCGTGGTGAATACGCCGTTCGTTTCTTATCTGCATTCCTTTGTACAATTACTTTTGTAGAAAGTTAATTGTGTCTGTGTAAGCGCAAAGGACCAGATGCTTTCTATTACAATACTCGACATTTTTACATAACTATAGTCATTTATACAGCGTGGTCAGAATAGTGGGTAACAAATGGGCAACTTTTTTGGTATGCACTTTAGAGGAAAAAGTTGTTAGGCAAAAAAGTCCTACATTGTCTCAAATTAATAATATCGTTTATTTGGTTCATATAATTGGTCAGAATTTTCTGTCAAATATGACAGTAACCAATTACGCCATAGGTGGAGGAGTAGTAGGGATTATTATTTATGTCAATTACAAAAATAGACATGAATTATCATTTATTATTTTTAACTTTTTATATACAGGGTGTCTCAAAATCGATGCCCGTAAATTTGAAGTTTGGTTCAGGGGGCTAAAAAAAATTGAAAATGTAGAATCATTTTCCGTTTGTCCCTCGTTATGGAGTTATTGATAAAAATGTAAACAATTACTTTTTCGACCACTATTCAAAACACGATTTTGTTTTATTTATTTTGTCAAATCAACAGACATAACTGTCAAATTTGACAGTTAGTTTGACAGATGTGGGCAATATTTTGTTTTTTAATATTATTAGTTATTAAAAAGTTGAAATATTAATTTATCAATAACTCTATAATGTTTTCAAAATTTCAGTTGTCATTGTCAAATTTTTAACTGTCAGTAAAATTTTAGTTGTTATTGTAAATAATACATTCATTATGTACGTAATTGAGGTAACATAATTACTTCATAATATATCCATGCTCTATTATGAATTCATAATACAACCATGTTGTATTACGAAGTAATAATACAATCATGTTGTATTACAAGTCATAATACAACCATGTTGTATTATGAAGTACAGTGTGTTACCATAGTTACGTACATAATAAATTTATTATTTATTAGTCTTAGATATGATATGTAATAACTGTATGTCTGACCGTAATTAAACTTAACCAAAATTAACAGCAATTATTAATATGTTTACTTACTTGTAATCAACAAAATTAAGGTAGAAAAAAGAAGAATAATTAAAACTATGACAGCAATCTTGGAAATTTTGGTGGAGAAAACTGTAAATTTGATAGTAATTGTTCAAAATTAGGCAACAATCTTTGAATTTTTAAAGAATTGCAACTTTGATATTAATAACAAAAAAAAATAGAATAATTAATAAAATTACAGAAATAATTGAAATTTTTATACTAAACAAAAAAATTCCATACAATTGAAACTTTGAGAGCAGACATTGCAAATTTGTTTAAAAATTTTACAGCAACAATTAACAGTTTCATAATTTGTATTGTGATAGTAATAATTGAAATTGTTACAAAAATAAAAAAATTAATAGAAATGAAAATAACAAAAAAACAGTAATAATTAAAATTTTACTGATAATTGAAAATTTGTCAATTATCTCTGAAATTCCGATAGAACTAAAACTGTAGTAGAAATATTGTCATTTTAACCCTGATAATTACATTTTTTGAAGTAATCCTTGTAATTAGAGAAAAACAATTAAAAATTTAACTAAGCTCTAAAATTTTCAAAATTTTGGTGTAATTAAAACTTTAATAATAGTTTTGATAGATATATAAAAAAAATAACATAAATAATGAAAAAATTTACGGTAATAGATGAAGTTTTGACAGTAATCTTTGATATGTTGGAAGAATGGATCACTTTTTAACAGTCACAACTAAAATCTATTAAAATTAACAGCAACTATTGAAATGTTGTGTAGTAATCATTAAAATTTAGACAGAAATATAAAAAAAAAACACTCAATAACAATGTAACAATACAACAATACAATATATTTATTGTATATTGGGAAGTCTTCCCGTGGATAAATAAATAAATAAATAAATAAATACATATAATAATAGTATAAGGGGTATAATAGTATAACAATATTGCCGATCATCAGTTGATCAGTTGATTATCAGCAATAAAAATCGTAAAATTTACCCAAACAGTGTAAAATATAGCACACAACGAATTTTCAAATAACAATTGATAGATTTATTAGTGATAGTTGACGTATGGATCAGTGACAATTGATAGATGAATGAGTAACAATTGACAGATGAATCAGTGAAAATTGACAGAAATGACTAAAATTAACATTTGACACTATAACAATCCTCTGAGTTGATCTTAAAATTTACCAGAACAGTATACATTATGGTGCTCATCGAATTTTCAAATAACAATTGAGAGCATAATGAGTGACAATTGACAGATGAATCAGTGACATTTGACAGGTGAATCAGTGACAATTGACGGATAAATTAGTTACAATTGACAGATAACAGTATAAGTTATGGTGGTCATCGAATTTACAAATAGCAATTGATAGTTTAATGAGTGACAATTTACAGATGAATCAGTGACAAATAACGGACGAATCAGTGACAATTGACAGATAAATCAGTGACAATTGACAGATGAATCAATGATAATTGACGGATGAATCAGTGACAATTGACAGATAACAGTATAAGTTATGGTGGTCATCGAATTTTCAAATAACAATTGAAAGTTTAATCAGTGACAATTGACGATGAATCAGTGACAATTGACGGGTGAATCAGTGACAATTGACGGATGAATTAGTGACAATTCACAGATAACAGTATAGCTTATGGTGGTCATCGAATTTTCAAATAACAATTGAGAGTTTAATGAATGTCAATTGACAGATGAATCAGTGATAATTAACGGATGAATCAGTGGCAATTGACAGATGCATCAGTGACAATTAACGGATGAATCAGTGACAATTGACTGATGAATCAGTGACAATTGACGGATGAATTAGTGACAATTGACAGATAACAGTATAAATTATGGTGGTCATCGAATTTTCAAATAACAATTGAGAGTTAAATGATGGAAAATTGACAGATGAATCAGTGACAATTACCGGATGAATCAGTGACAATTGACAGATGAATCAGTGACAATTGACGGATGAATTGACGATCAATTGACGATGAATTGACGATGAATTGACGAATGAGTCAGTGTCAATTGACAGATAACTGTATAAATTATGGTGGTCACAGAATTTTCAAATAACAATTAATAGTTTAATCAGTGACAATTGGCAGATGAATCAGTGACAATTGACGAATGAATCAGTCATTTGACAGATGAATCAGTGATAATTGACGGACGAATCAGTGCCGATTGACAGATGAATTTCGAGTTTTTATTTAATTTGCAGAGCTATGGGTTTGTTTTGTATACTCGTCGTTTTCGAAAACATGTAATTTCTGCATTATGCATTCTGAACTAGCTTTATACATATTTTGATCTAATTTATAATATTTGATTAATTTTTAAATAAATTTCTTTTTGTTTCAGATAAGAAACGGATTCTTGTCCGAATTGACGGACAATTCCTATTAATTCAACTATTAATGGTATTAGGTAATTTATCTAACTCTTTCTAATTTTTTTAATTACCTATCCATCTTTCTAATTTTATTTAGTAGTTTTTCAGGGCAAAATTGGCGAATCATGAGGAATGATCTTACCTTATTTACCAACCCTCCGGACCGATCAGGTGCCCGGATTTGGTGGTGCTTGCTTACATACTTCTCCTGCTTATTAATTTAACAACTTATCTTACAGTTAAAGTTTTACCTCGCGATTATACCTGGGATTACCTTCCCAGGTCAAACCTATACCTACTACCTAATTTACGAAACAGTTTTTCGCCGGTTTTCCGCCTGTTTCTGTGCTTTAAAATAACCAGTGCAAGTATCCTCCGAGCGCGTCCAGATTACCTTCTGGCGTCAAACTCTATAACCGTACAAACCTCATAAGCGAGCCTCTTCCTTGTTTTGTTAACTTGGAGAGGCCCCAAACTAAACCAAAAGTGTGCGTTATGGTCGATTTGGATGTCTTCAGGGGGATGGATCCTCCCAGGCGGGTCCTCCCCATCCACGCCCAGGCTGCTCCGAAGAGGCACAACAGATTTCTGGATCTTCGCCAATGCAACTTTAAACGTAAATTCAGGGGTAAGTTTTTTTTAAGATGAGCTCCAAGACGCCTCACAGTGAGTACACTTTTTGATCACTATGGTTTTGCGCCTGAAATTTACTCCGGAATCAATACGTTGATTCTATTGAGGGAATCAATACGTTGATTCTTTTGAGGGAATCAATACGTTGATTCTTTTGAGGGAATCAATACGTTGATTCTTTTGCCGGAATTAATACGTTGATTCTTTTGCCGGAATCAATACGTTGATTCTTTTGCCGGAATCAATACGTTGATTCTTTTGCCGGAATCAATACGTTGATTCTTTTGCCGGAATCAATACGTTGATTCTTTTGCCGGAATCAATACGTTGATTCTTTTGCGTACATGCGAAAGTTGGGCAAGGTGAAGCAAGTATTCACAACCTGCTGAAAACGAGAAAAAAAAATAATCAGATTTTTTTCTTTTTTCGCTGCTAAGATATAAATTTTCATAATTATTATAAAGTCAAACAAAAAAAATATTTTTATCAAAGTTATTGAAAAAATTTAACTTAAAACTTTACTTCAGATAGGTTTATAGAAAAATACGTTTAAGTTTCATAATAGTTTAAATATGAATTCTCACCTTTCTGCTAACGCCCTACAAGCGCATCTCAACTAAACGCAGGTTTAACACTCTTGGAACATCGTTGTTCTTGGTAGAATTATCAAGGATACAATTGTGTTGAAGTGATCCTGGAAAAATTTTTACCAAGTAAGTAAAGGTCCGTTTTTCCATGGACGATCACATTAAGTTTTAAATTACATTAACTATCGATACTTTTATCTCAAAGCAATGAAATACTTTACCTATACACACCATCTCAGCTCATTTGTTGGGTGGTATATCTATCATTTCAAAAGTATTAGTTAAGTTCGAAACTCTGGAAAATATAATTTTATTCAATTCTGACGTTTTAAAGTGACGTCAAAAGACGACTTCTTAGCAGACATCTTAAACAGTTGTTTGTCTTCAAGTGAATTTTTTTTTATTCCACTAGTGAATGTAAAACTTTTAATTCATTCAAAATCATACAAAATTTATTTGTTAGAATACGCAGTAATCATAAGCCGTTGCTTATCTTCAAGTGAAATATTTATTTTCTTGATTCCACTAGTGAATTTAAAACTTTTAATTCATTCAAAATCAAAATCATACCACATAGATTTGTTAGAATACGCAGACATCATAAGCAGTTGTTTTTCTTAAAGTGAAATAAATTCTTATTCCATAGGTTGATCGATGTGGCTTTTATTTGTTGAAAATTCATAATTACTAATGTATGAAATAAAGTTACGCACTTTTTAAATTTTCAAAATTGTTTTTTATTGTTCACGACAATTGTTTCGCCACACTGTGGCTTCTTCAGGTGAAGAAATGATCATTTCTTCACCTGAAGAAGCCACAGTGTGGCGAAACAATTGTCGTGAACAATAAAAAACAATTTTGAAAATTTAAAAAGTGCGTAACTTTATTTCATACATTAGTTCTTATTCCATCTTTAATCCAATTAAAATTCTTGATTCCACTAGTGAATTTAAAACTTTTAATTCATTCAAAATCAAAATCATACAACTTCGATTTGTTAGAATACGCAGACATCATAAGCAGTTGATTATCTACAAGTGAAATAAAATTTTCTTGATTCCACTTGTGAATTTAAAACTTTTAATTCATCCAAAATGAAAATCATGCAACATTGATTTGTTAGAACACGCAGACATCATAAGCAGTTGTTTGTCTTCAAGTGAAATACAATTTTCTTCATTCCACTAGTGAATTTTAAACTTTTAATTCATTCAAAATCAAAATCATACAACATCGATTTGTTAGAATATGCAGCCATCATAAGCAGTTGTTTATCTTCAAGTGAAATACAATTTTCTTGATTCCACTTGTGAATTTAAAACTTTTAATTCATTTAAAATCAAAATCATACAACATCGATTTGTTAGAATACGCAGACATCATAAGCAGTTGTTTATCTTTAAGCAAAATAAATTCTTATTCCATTTTTATTCCAATTAAAATTCTTGATTCCACTAGTGAATTTAAATCTTTTAATTCATTCAAAATAAAAATCATACAACATCGATTTGTTAGATAACGCAGACATCATAAACAGTTGTTTATCTTCAAGTGAAATACAATTTTCTTCATTTCACTAGTGAATTTAAAACTTTTAATGCATTCAAAATCATACAAAATTGATTTCTTAGAGTACGCAGACATCATAAGCAGTTGTTTATCTTCCAGTGAAATAAATTCTTATTACATTTTTATTGCGATTAAAATTCTTGATTCCACTAGTGAATTTAAAACTTTTAATTCGTTTAAAATCAAAATCATATAACATCGATTGGTTAGAATACGCAGACATCATAAACAGTTGTTTATCTTTAAGTGAAGTAAAATTTTCCTAATTCCACTAGTGAATTTAAAACTTTTAATTCATTCAAAATCAAAATCATACAACTTCAACTTGTTAGAATACGCAGCTGCATCATAAGCAGTTGTTTATCTTCAAGTGAAATATTTTTTTTATTCCTCTAGTGAATTCTCACCTTTCTACTAACTCCCTACAAAAGGTGCGTCTCAACATCGATTTTTTAGAATGCGCAAACATCAGAAGCAGTTGTATATCTTCAAGTGAAATAAAATTTTCTTGATTCCACTAGTGATTTTCAAATTTTAATTCATTTAAAATCAAAATCATACAACATGGAAGTGTTAGAATACGCAGACATCATAAGCAGTTGTTTATCTTCAAGTGAAATAAATTTTTCATGATTCCACAAGTGAACTTAAAACTTTTAATTCATTCAAAATCAAAATCATACAACATTGATTTGTGAGAATATGCAGACATCATAAGCAGTTATTTATCTTCAAGTGAAATAAATTCGTATTCTATTTCTATTTCAATTAAAATTCTTGATTCCACAAGTGAATTTAAAACTTTTAATTCATTCTAAATCAAAATCATACAACATCGATTTGTTAGAATACGCAGACATCATAAGCAGTTGTTTATTTTCAAGTGAAATAAATTCTTATTCCATTTTTATTCCAATTAAAATTCATGATTCCACTAGTGAATTTAAAACTTTTAAATAATTCAAAAGCAAAATTATACAACATCGATTTGTTAAAATACGCAGACATCATAACCAGTTGTTTATCTTCAAGTGACATTATATTTTCTTGATTCGACTAGTGAATTTAAAACTTTTAATTCATTCAAAATCAAAATCATACAACATGGATTTGACAATTTGAATTTTGATTTTACAATAAATGTGAGTTTGAATTTTCACCGACTTCATATTATAGAAATGAAATGTGTAACTTCTAAACGTTTTTCGACAAAATTGAAAAAAAAAACATTGTGAAAAACACGTGAGTTAAGTCGATGTTTCTCACTCGAATAAATTAGCCCACTCGCTATGACGGGCTCGTGGTCTAAATTTTATTCTCGTGAAAAACATTCACTTAACTCACTTGTTAAATAAATAACTATTAATCAACATACTTAGAAAAATTATTTTCTTGATTAAGATTTGCACTACACTATTATTTCGATACTAAACAAAATTTGTATCTCAAACACATGAAAGAGTTTAGAAAATTATAATAAACAATAACTAAAATGTTGTTCTTTATTTTGTTTTTGTATATCTTATTTGAAACAACCTCTAAATACTACACCAAAAATGTCCATTTGTATCTTTATATATCTGTTAAAATTTTGTTAACTTGGGAAATCGCAAGTGAAAATTCATTAAAATTTGATTATAAGTCTTCAATAATTGCCAATAATAATTGGCAACATTTTTCCACATATCAGTTACATTGTTATGCTCATGTTAAAAACGCCCACTTAAGTCACTTGTTATATAAATAACTATTATATACGTAATATCATAAATAACTCCAAGAAACTTAACCACTGGAACCACTTGGAACTACTGGAAAACTTCAGCGGCCAAGTTAGTTAAAGTAATATCACAAATGACTCCAAGAAACTATACAAGAACCACTTGGCACCACTGGAAAACTTCAGGTGGCAACAAAAATGAGTTATCAATCCTATCATCAATTTGTTTTTTTTTCTGTTTCCATTTTTCTTTGTTCGATTGTTTCTCAGATCTTAGTTGTACAAATTCTTCCCTTAGCTCTTATTGCGCTGTTATCATCTTTTGTATCATTTTCTTCAATTCCTCCATTTCGTCTACCACTTGATTAGGTACCTTCTTTCGATTGAGTTTTGCACTCTTCTCCACTTGAATCTAGTTCAGTTATTATTATTAATAATAATAATGACAGTAACCAATTACGCCATAGGTGGGTGAGTACCAGGGATTATTATTATCATTATTAATAATCATATTGAGAAAAATAGGCAATGGAGGGATAACAGTAATAATAATGAGAAAAATAGGCAAGTTTTTAAGTAATTGCGAATCTCTTCGATCCGCCACATTTATGAAAAATAATAAATATAATACATTTTTACAAACATATATACTGACTGGTAGCTAATATCGACTATTAGCAGGAGAACACAGCGCAGCAATTATCAGGCATTCAAACTCTTCAGATCGTCAGCTTAATGATGGTAGTACGATGGTGCGGCGTAAGCCAAAGGAGCGGCAACCTTGGCTATGGCAGGGGCTGCGTACGAGCTGTAGGACACAGCTGGAGCCGCTGAGTAGCCAACTTTGGCTACGGCCGGAGCGTAAGCGTGAGCATAGGTGGCTACTGGGGCAGCGTGAGCGTAGTGGGCTACTGGAGCTGCGTGGGCGTAAGTAGCTACTGGAGCTGCGTGAGTGTAGGTAGCTACTGGGGCAGCATGGGCGTAGGTTGCTACAGGAGCAGCATGGGCGTAGGTGGCTACAGGGGCTGCATGGGCGTAGGTGGCTACCTTAGCAATGGGGGCAGCGTAGGCGATTGGTGCTGCTACTTTGGCTACGGCTTTAACAGCCAATGGCTCCCTGTGGACGACAGCATTGAAGCCATTATGGGGATCGGCGGTGTACTCGACGGTTCTCTTGGTGCCGTCAGCATCGATGAGGGAGTAGCTGCCTTGGACGGTGTCACCACGGCGGGATTCTTGTTGGTGCTTGTTGTCGCCGGTGTGGGGGTCGTTGACGGCGTAGCCAAAATCGTAGGCTGCAGGTGCTTCAGCTACGATGGCTTTGGCTACTGGGGCGTAAGCAACTGGGGCTGCGTGGGCGTAATGGGCTACTGGAGCTGCGTGAGCGTAGGTAGCTACCGGGGCTGCGTGAGCGTACGTTGCTACTGGAGCTGCATGGGCGTATGTGGCTACTGGAGCTGCGTGAGCGTAGGTAGCTACTGGGGCTGCGTGGGCGTAGGTTGCTACTGGGGCTGCGTGGGCGTACGTCGCTACTGGTGCGGCATGTGCGTAGGCTGGAGCGGCGTAAGCTACAGGGGCGGCGATTTTCGCTACGGCAGGAGCAGCGTAGCTGCTGTAGGAAACAGCAGGAGCTGCAGAGTAGTGCGCCACTGGGGCAGCATGGGCGTAGGCAGGGGCGGCGTAGCCAATATCTCCTGCGCGTGCTACGGCTAGAAGGGCGGCAAAAGCGACGAACTAGAACAAAAAAAAAATACAATTATTTTTTACGAATCTATTTTTAACAAAAAAAAAAACAGAAACATAAGTTATTTTATATAATATCACAAGTTTAAGTTTTAGCATAAAACCTTAAACTTATAAAAAAGGTTACATTTTTTATGTATTATAAATCTATGTTGAACTTTTGTATTGTTTCATATATATTTTTTAAGTTTCCTGATACTCTGTTTCGATTTATTCAGCCATTTTCAAAGCACTATTTTATTGACAATTTGATCGATGACACTTATCTTAATGATCAAATTTAAAAAAAAAAAATCCTTTGAAAATGGTTGAATATGCAAAACACAGTGCCAAGAGACTGAAATAATATACACGAAGCAATACAAGAGTTCAATATAGATTTGTAATACGTTAATAATAACAATAAAATGAATGATAATAATAATAAGATGAATGTTTCATTGGGAGCAAACAAAAATTGCAAAAATGTTTGCAAATTTTGCAATTGACAAATTCGCAAGTGATTATTTTTACCAAATCTATTTTAAACAAACATAAAAAAAAATCGTCTCGGTTCAGGAGATTAAAAAATATTTATGAAACTGTAAAAAAGTTCAACATAGATTTATAATACATTAATGATAATAATAAATAATGTTTCATCAAGAATTAGCAAACAAAACTTGCAATCATGTTTGAAAATGTTGCAAAATGGAAAAAATTATGTATTTTAAGTTTGTTTTTATTATTGTTTTGTACAATTTGTTCGATGACACTTATTTTTTTGATAAAATTTTCAAAAGAATAATCCTTTGAAAATGGTCGAATATACGAAACACAGTGTCAGGAAACTAAAAAATATATATGAAACAGTAACAGACTTCAACATAGATTTATAATACATTAATAATAATAATAAACAATGTTTCATCAAGAATTAGCAAACAAAATTCGCAAAAATGTTTGCAAATTTTGCAATTGATAAATTCGCAAGTGATTATTTTTATCAGACCTATTTTAAACAAACAAAAAACATGTTTTTAGTTTATTTTTAGTTTGTATTATTGTTTTATACAATTTGATCGATGAGACTTATTATTTTTATTATAATTTTCAAAATCATAATCCTTTGAAAATGGTTGAATATACGAAACACAGTGTCAGGAGACTAAAAAATATATATGAAACAGTAATAGAGTTCAACATAGATTTACAATACATTAATAATAAACAATGTTTCATCAAGAAACAAGAATTAGCAACAGAAATTTGCAAAAATGTATGATTATTTTTATCAGATCTATTATAAAGAAACATAAAAAACATTATTTTAATTTATTTTAAGTTTGTTTTTATTATTGTTTTATCGATTTTACCTGTTATTAATTTATTACTTTCTTCTTGTTTTATGTATACTTACTGGTATTATACTTACTATACCCAGTAAGTAGGTATACATAAAACAAAAGAAGAAAGTAATACATTAATAACTGGTAAAATGGATAAAATAGCAATAAAAACACACTTAAAATAAATGAAAAAAATGTTTCTATTTGTTTGTTTAAAATAGATCTGATAATCTAACGTAATAAGAAGAAAATAATAATAAAAAAACAATGTCACGAATTTAATTAATTTTGCACTTTATAAATTCTCAAATTAGTATGTCAAATAATTTTTGTCAGAACTATTTAAAACAAACAAACAAAAATCATTGTTTTTAATTATTGTAAAGTTTGTTTTTATTATTGTTTTATACAATTTGATCGATGAGACTTATTTTTTTAATCAAATTTTCAAAATAGCTATCCTTTAAAAATTTGCAGAATGATCGAAACATAGTCTCAGTAGACTGAACAAGTATATACGTGATAATACATTGTAGAAATTTAGTAAAATTTAGATATTTTCAGATTTAAAAAAAAAAACAATGACACAATTCATGCTAACATCAGAAAATTGAATTTTAAATGTTCAGATTTATTTTTCTCGAAATCTGTCGAACCGATTTTTATTCTCATAATATATCACTCAATATTTAAGTGGAAATTTTGAAAATTTGAGTTACAAAATGTTCTAGATTGATGACGAATTGTGAAATTTGCAAAATTATCACTACGTCTATACATTTTTGGAAACTGCACGTCATTAAACATGAGACTACTTTAATATTCATATATCATGGAATATTTAGTGAAAATTTTGAAAATATAAGTTACAAAATATTCTAGATTGATAACGAATTGTGAAATTTGCAATATGATCACTACGTCTATACATTTTTGGAAAATACATGTCATTAAACTTAAGGCTATTTAAGTTTTCATATATCATGAAATATTTTAGTAGACATTTTGAAAATATAAGTTACAAAATGTACTATATTGATGACGAATTGTGAAATTTGCAAAATAATCACAATGTCTATACATTTTTGGAAAATACATGTGATCAAACATAAGGCTATTTTAATTTACATATGTCATGCAATATTTAAGTTAAAATTTTGAAAATGTAAGTTAGAGAATGTTCTAGATTCATGACGTATTGTGAAATTTGCAAAATAATCATTACATCTACACATGTTTCGAAAATATATGTCATCAAACACCAGGCTATTTTAAGTTTCATATATCATGGAATATTTAGTGGAAATTTTGAAATTGTATGTTGCAAAATGTTCTAGATTGACAAAATTTGGAAAAAAATAAGTTATAAAATGTTCTAGATTGATGACGAGCTGTGAAATTTGCAAAATAATCACTACATCTATACATTTTTAGAAAATACATGTCATTAAATATGAGACTATTTAATATTCATATATCATGGAATATTAAAGTGGAAATTTTGAAAATATAAGTTACAAAACCTTCTAAATTGATGATGGATTATGAAATTTGCAATATAATTACTACGTCTATACATTTTTGGAAAATACGTGTCATTAAACATGAGTCTATTTAAATTTTTGCAAAAATGTTTGCAATTGATAAATTTGCAAGTGATTATGTTTATCAAATCTACTTTAAACAATCAAAATAAACATTTATTAAATTTATTTTAAGTTTGTTTTTATTATTGTTTTATAAAATTTGATCGATGACACTTACTTTTTTGATAAAAATTCCAAAAAAATAATCCTTTGAAAATGGTTGAATATACGAAATACAGTGTCAGGAGATGAAACAGAAACATAGTTCAACATAGATTTACAATACGTTAATAATAATAATAATAATAAACAATGTTTCACCAAGAATTAGCAAACAAAAAAATTCAAATTTTGCAATTGATCAATTCGCAAGTGATTATTTTTATCAGATCTAAGTAAACAAAAAAAAATTTTTTTTTAATTGTTATAAATGTATATTATGTATAATTACTTTTGTTTTGTTTCATATGTATTTTTTATCAGTTATCCTGATACGTGTTTCGGCTTATTCGGCCATTTTCAAAGGATTATATAAGTTAACAATACAATTTAGTTGAGGTTGTTATATTATTATTTGGTACTTACTGGTAAATAATTATTTTTATTTATTTATTTTTTCACCTGACAAGTTTCGGTTTTTTTTAAAAACCATCATCAGAGGCATGATATGTATTTTAATATTTATATATCCTGATCTTATTTTTATGATAAATATTTGTTATTAACTTGAATTTTGATATATTACTTTTAAATATCAAAATTCAAATTAATAACAAATATTTATCATAAAAATAAGATCAGGATATATACCTATTAAAATACATATCATGCCTCTGATGATGTTTTTTTTTAATAGAAATAGAAAATAGAACTTAATAAAAAGAAATTTAAAAAAAAACACTTTGTCCCGAATTTTTTTAATTTTGCACTTTGTAAATACTTAAATTTGACTTACTTCATTCTCTATATTAGATCTATTTTTATATAAATTCCCAATTTTTTTATGTCAAAAGAAGAAAGTAATAAGATAACTGGTAAAATGGATACAATAATAATAGAAACAAACTTAAAAGAAATACAACTTAATAAGAAGAAAATAATTTAAAAAATCATTTTCACGAATTTATTTAATTTTGTACTTTATAAATACTCAAATTTGACATACTATATTCTCTATATTACATATATTTTTGTATAAATTCTCAAATTTGACATACTACACTGTCTGTATTAGATCTATTTTTGTATAAATTCTCAAATTTGACACTGTACATACTCTATATTAAAACTATTTTGTACTTGATAAATTCGGGATTATTTTTACACTTTATAAATTCTCAAATTTGACATACTACATTCTCTATATTAGATCTGTATTTGTATAAATTCTCAAATTTGACATACTACATACTCGATATTAGATCTATTTTTATATAAATTCTCAAATTTTTTATGACAAAAGAAGAAAGTAATGACATAACTGGTAAAATGGATAACATAATAATAGAAACAAACATAAAATAAATAGAACTTAATAAGAAGAAAATAATTTAAAAAATCATTTTCACGAATTTATTTAATTTTGTACTTTATAAATACTCAAATTTGACATACTATATTCTCTATATTAGATATATTTTTGTATAAACTCTCAAATTTGACATACTACACTGTCTGTATTAGATCTATTTTTGTATAAATTCTCAAATTTGACACACTACAAACTCTATATTAAATCTATTTTGTACTTGATAAATTCGCGATTATTTTTACACTTTATAAATTCTCAAATTTGACATACTACATTCTCTATATTAGATCTGTTTTTGTATAAATTCTCAAATTTGACATACTACATACTCGATATTAGATCTATTTTTATATAAATTCTCAATTTTTTTATGACAAAAGAAGAAACTAATGAGATAACTGGTAAAATGGATAAAATAATAATAGAAACAAACTTAAAATAAATAGAACTTAATAAGAAGAAAATAATTAAAAAAATCATTTTCACGAATTTATTTAATTTTGTATTTTATAAATACTCTAATTTGACATACTATATTCTCTATATTAGATATATTTTTGTATAAATTCTCAAATTTGACATACTACACTGTCTGTATTAGATCTATTTTTGTATAAATTCTCAAATTTGACACACTACAAACTCTATATTAAATCTATTTTGAACTTGATAAATTCGCGATTATTTTTACACTTTATAAATTCTCAAATTTGACATACTACATTCTCTATATTAGATCTGTTTTTGTATAAATTCTCAAATTTGACATGCTACATACTCGATATTAGATCTATTTTTATATAAATTCTCAATCTTTTTATGACAAAAGAAGAAAGTAATGAGATAACTGGTAAAATGGATAAAATAATAATAGAAACAAACTTAAAATAAATAGAACTTAATAAGAAGAAAATAATTAAAAAAATCATTTTCACGAATTTATTTAATTTTGTACTTTATAAATACTCAAATTTGACATACTATATTCTCTATATTACATATATTTTTGTATAAATTCTCAAATTTGACATACTACACTGTCTGTATTAGATCTATTTTTGTATAAATTCTCAAATTTGACACTGTACATACTCTATATTAAAACTATTTTGTACTTGATAAATTCGGGATTATTTTTACACTTTATAAATTCTCAAATTTGACATACTACATTCTCTATATTAGATCTGTATTTGTATAAATTCTCAAATTTGACATACTACATACTCGATATTAGATCTATTTTTATATAAATTCTCAAATTTTTTATGACAAAAGAAGAAAGTAATGACATAACTGGTAAAATGGATAACATAATAATAGAAACAAACATAAAATAAATAGAACTTAATAAGAAGAAAATAATTTAAAAAATCATTTTCACGAATTTATTTAATTTTGTACTTTATAAATACTCAAATTTGACATACTATATTCTCTATATTAGATATATTTTTGTATAAACTCTCAAATTTGACATACTACACTGTCTGTATTAGATCTATTTTTGTATAAATTCTCAAATTTGACACACTACAAACTCTATATTAAATCTATTTTGTACTTGATAAATTCGCGATTATTTTTACACTTTATAAATTCTCAAATTTGACATACTACATTCTCTATATTAGATCTGTTTTTGTATAAATTCTCAAATTTGATATACTACATACTCGATATTTTTATATAAATTCTCAATTTTTTTATGACAAAAGAAGAAAGTAATGAGATAACTGGTAAAATGGATAAAATAATAATAGAAACAAACTTAAAATAAATAGAACTTAATAAGAAGAAAATAATTTAAAAAATCATTTTCACGAATTTATTTAATTTTGTACTTTATAAATACTCAAATTTGACATACTATATTCTCTATATTAGATATATTTTTGTATAAATTCTCAAATTTGACACACTACATACTCTATATTAAATCTATTTTGTACTTGATAAATTCACGATTATTTTTACACTTTATAAATTCTCAAATTTGACATACTACATTCTCTATATTAGATCTGTATTTGTATAAATTCTCAAATTTGACATACTACATACTCGATATTAGATCTATTTTTATATAAATTCTCAATTTTTTTATGACAAAAGAAGAAAGTAATGAGATAACTGGTAAAATGGATAAAATAATAATAGAAACAAACTTAAAATAAATATAACTTAATAAGAAGAAAATAATATAAAAAATCATTGTCACGAATTTATAAAATTTTGCACTTTATAACTACTCAAATTTGACATACTACATATTCTATATTAGATCTATTTTAGTATAAATTCTCAAATTTGATACACTACATACTCTATATTAGATCTATTTTTGTATAAATTCTCAAATTTGACATACTACATACTCTATATTAGATCTATTTTTGTATAAATTCTCAAATTTGACACACTACATACTCTATATTAAATCTATTTTGTACTTGATAAATTCACGATTATTTTTACACTTTATAAATTCTCAAATTTGACATACTACATTCTCTATATTAGATCTGTTTTTGTATAAATTCTCAAATTTGATATACTACATACTCGATATTTTTATATAAATTCTCAATTTTTTTATGACAAAAGAAGAAAGTAATGAGATAACTGGTAAAATGGATAAAATAATAATAGAAACAAACTTAAAATAAATAGAACTTAATAAGAAGAAAATAATTTAAAAAATCATTTTCACGAATTTATTTAATTTTGTACTTTATAAATACTCAAATTTGACATACTATATTCTCTATATTAGATATATTTTTGTATAAATTCTCAAATTTGACACACTACATACTCTATATTAAATCTATTTTGTACTTGATAAATTCACGATTATTTTTACACTTTATAAATTCTCAAATTTGACATACTACATTCTCTATATTAGATCTGTATTTGTATAAATTCTCAAATTTGACATACTACATACTCGATATTAGATCTATTTTTATATAAATTCTCAATTTTTTTATGACAAAAGAAGAAAGTAATGAGATAACTGGTAAAATGGATAAAATAATAATAGAAACAAACTTAAAATAAATAGAACTTAATAAGAAGAAAATAATATAAAAAATCATTGTCACGAATTTATAAAATTTTGCACTTTATAACTACTCAAATTTGACATACTACATATTCTATATTAGATCTATTTTAGTATAAATTCTCAAATTTGATACACTACATACTCTATATTAGATCTATTTTTGTATAAATTCTCAAATTTGACATACTACATACTCTATATTAGATCTATTTTTGTATAAATTCTCAAATTTGACACACTACATACTCTATATTAAATCTATTTTGTACTTGATAAATTCACGATTATTTTTACACTTTATAAATTCTCAAATTTGACATACTACATTCTCTATATTAGATCTGTATTTGTATAAATTCTCAAATTTGACATACTACATACTCGATATTAGATCTATTTTTATATAAATTCTCAATTTTTTTATGACAAAAGAAGAAAGTAATGAGATAACTGGTAAAATGGATAAAATAATAAAAGAAACAAACTTAAAATAAATAGAACTTAATAAGAAGAAAATAATATAAAAAATCATTGTCACGAATTTATAAAATTTTGCACTTTATAACTACTCAAATTTGACATACTACATATTCTATATTAGATCTATTTTAGTATAAATTCTCAAATTTGATACACTACATACTCTATATTAGATCTATTTTTGTATAAATTCTCAAATTTGACATACTACATACTCTATATTAGATCTATTTTTGTATAAATTCTCAAATTTGACACACTACATACTCTATATTAAATCTATTTTGTACTTGATAAATTCACGATTATTTTTACACTTTATAAATTCTCAAATTTGACATACTACATTCTCTATATTAGATCTGTATTTGTATAAATTCTCAAATTTGACATACTACATACTCGATATTAGATCTATTTTTATATAAATTCTCAATTTTTTTATGACAAAAGAAGAAAGTAATGAGATAACTGGTAAAATGGATAAAATAATAAAAGAAACAAACTTAAAATAAATAGAACTTAATAAGAAGAAAATAATATAAAAAATCATTGTCACGAATTTATAAAATTTTGCACTTTATAACTACTCAAATTTGACATACTACATATTCTATATTAGATCTATTTTAGTATAAATTCTCAAATTTGATACACTACATACTCTATATTAGATCTATTTTTGTATAAATTCTCAAATTTGACATACTACATACTCTATATTAGATCTATTTTTGTATAAATTCTCAAATTTGACATACTACATACTCTACATTAGATCTATTTTGTACTTGATAAATTCGCGATTATGTATTTACCAATTTTAAATACCAAAAACGTATACATTTTTACGGATTTATTTCAACTGAATCAGAAGAAAATAATTTAAAAAATATTGTCACGAATTTATTTAATTTTGAACTTTATAAATTCTCAAATTTGACATACTACATATTCTATATTAGATCTATTTTGGTATAAATTCTCAAATTTGACATACTACACACTCTATATTAGATCTATATTGGTACAAATTCTCAAATTTGACATACTACATACTCGATATTAAAACTATTTTGTATTTGATGAATTCGCGATTATGTTTTTACCAATTTTAAATACCAAAAACGTATAAATTTTTATTTCAACTTAATCAGAAGAAAATAATTTTAAAAAATCATTGTCACGAATTTATTTAATTTTGAACTTTATAAATTCACAAATTTGACATACTACATATTCTATATTAGATCTATTTTGGTATAAATTCTCAAATTTGACATACTACATACTCTATATTAGATCTATTTTTGTATAAATTTTCAAGTTTGACAAACTACATACTCTATATTAGATCTACTTTGTACTTGATAAATTGGCGATTTTTTTTTTACCAATTTTAAATACCAAAAATGTATAACATTTTACGGATTTATTTGATCTCGCGTTTGATAATTTCGCAAATTGTGTCGCAAATTTACTCACTTTGAATGCCATGTTGATGGTTGAGAGATGCGAATCGATCTGCCTGATCCAGAGCAGACTATGGGTATATATACCGGAGTAAGGCAAGGTGTGGTCCTCCAGCCCGGGCCCAGTTTGGGCCTTTCACCGTGTAATATGTGTACTTCCATACGAGCAGAGGACAAAAACGCACACGAAGCAGATTGCCACACGATCCTTGCATCATTTGGCAAGTTCACGTGCATATTTCCTGCTGGGCGATGGTCTTCGGATTTTTTTTTTGGGCAGAAAAGTGCGGAGCTGAAAATTATTGATGTAATTATGTTCCGAAACGTATTGCCCAAAGTTGCTCGGTGCCGTACTTGAAGGCCCAAGGCACATATTTTGAGACCCACAAAAAATTGCAGATTTGTCAGTACTCTGAAATTTGGTGTGGTGTAAATACTAATGTATGAAATAAAGTTACGCACTTTTTAAAATTTTCAAAATTGTTTTTTATTGTTCACGACAATTGTTTCGCCACACTGTAGCTTCTTCAGGTGAGGAAATGATAATGTGGTGTAAATGTTCTAAAAACCATTTATTTATATTTCTAAATGTTTTCATTGCTTTCAATTTATCTGGTAAATTACTGATTTTTGAAAAGGAGGTTTCTTGTTTAATACATTTGGCAATTTTGCTTTTTTAATTGTTTTCTTTAAAATCTTCATAGCTTCGCTTTTAAATTGATTTGACCCTTCTTGAGGGTCTATTTCTCTCGATGCATTTTCATTTTTTTTCATTTTATTATACATAACTTCTGCTATTGGTAATTCATCGTCCTCTATTGCGTATTTTAATCCTTTATTTAGTAATTTTAATTCAGCAGGTGTAAAAATAATACTAGATTTGTTTATTAATTTTTTTGTTCAGGTTCTTTATCTATAAAATTTTCATTCTTTCTAAATATCATTTTATTGAATTTCTTTTCTAGTATATTATATTTATTAATAACTTTCTTCGCGATAACATTTATTTTCCTGAAAATATATCCCATTCTAATGGAGAGACTTCTTTTGATATTTTTAAATGTAAATTATAACGTTTTAAGTTGAAGTCATCGAGTCTTCTGTAATGTGAATTCTTTTGATATTTTTAAATGTAAATTATTACGTTTTAAGTTGAAGTCATCGAGTCTTATGTAATGTGTAATGTGTAATATATAATAATTCCAGAAATCCTTATTAATAGTGTGCAATTTAAATGAGTAAAATTTTCTGTAAAATTCTTACAAGTTTTCTTTTTTTTTTTATTATAAAAAAATTCTACACATGTCAGGCTAGCGCCAATTGTAAATTAATTGCTGAAAGAATGAAAGATCTCTTCGCATTAGCATAATAATGCGTTACCTACCCACTGTATGCCTATTTGATTTTCTCATAACATTTGACCCCAATTGTGCTTAATCGGGCGATGCCTGCTCAATACATCGCCGTTTCACATACGTAATAAGTGGCTTATTCGCTCCTAATCTAGATCTGAAAACGGCAAACGTGAAAATGCTATACGTGCGGTCATAAAGTGATCCTGGCGAGCATGTTGATGGAGGTCCTCAGGGGAAGACCTTGCTCTTTATCTGCACGATCATTTCGCCGGCGCGTATTTTTACGGGCGAGGAAATGCCTTAATTGCCCCAGATTTATGGCCAAAAGTGCATGGTTTGCGTGAACCGGGAAATTTTTGAGGCATTTTGATGTAAAGATACGGTTGCAGTTACGTAATTGTGCTTTTCTTCAATGAGAAATGTTTCTCTTTGGTCTAAGAATGTTAAATATTGATGGTTGAAATACAAGAAACTTTAACATAAATTAAAGCAGGTTTTTACTTATTTACACTAAATGGATAATATTAATAATAGAAGAATAATATAATTTATTGAATACTCACAGTGTTGTAAAATAAGATTAGTATATAACATATGCAGTACAAAATATATGAATGTTATTATTTTTTAAAATTAAGAATTGGCCCAGATACAAATACCTGCTACAATTAGTTAATACAAATGATACAATTGGTATAAATAATATGGTACAAATGGCACAAATGATACAAATGATACAAATGGTATAAGTGGTACAAATAATATGGTAGAAATAGTACAAATGATACAAATGGTACAAATAGTACAATGATACAAATGGTAAATAATATGGTAGAAATGATACATATCCTTCAGTGTAGTTATGTTTGATTGGTTACATTATCTATACTTAATAAATAAATTATCTCATCTTATCTTAAGTGGTTTACAAGTGTTCAGAAAATTTAGACACTTTTAAATAAAAAAATAAAAACTCGATCAGTCATGGCAACGTCAGAAAATTGAATTTTCAATTTTCAGATCCATTTTTCTCGAAAACTGTCGATCCGATTTTAAGTTTAATATATCATGCAATATTTAAGTGGAAAATTTGAAAATATAAGTTACAAAAGGTTCTAAATTTATAATGGATTATGAAATTTGCAAAATAATTACTACGTCTACACATTTTTTTGGAATATACTCATTATTTAATATTAAGCTATTTTAATTTTCATATATCATAGAATATTTAAGTGGAAATTTTGAAAATATAAGTTACAAAATGTTCTAGACTGATGACGAATTGTAATATTTGCAAATGAATTACGACGTCTATACATTTTTGGAAAAAACATGTCATTAAACTTGAGGCTATTTTAATTTTCATATATCATACAATGTTTAAGTGGAAATTTTGAAAATATAAGTTACAAAAGGTTAGATTGAGGAAATTTTGAAAAAGTAAGTTATAAAATGTTCTAAATTGATGACGTACTGTGAAATTTGCAAAATAATCACCAAGTCTATACATTTTTAGAAAATACATGTCATCAAACATGAGGCTATTTTAATTTTCATATATCACGCAATATTTAAGTGGAAATTTTGACAATATAAGGTACACAATGTTCTAGATTGATGACGAATTGTGTTATTTGCAAATAAATCATGACGTCTATACATTTTTGGAAAATACATGTCATTAAACATAAGGCTATTTAAGTTTTAATATATCATTTAATATTTAGGTAGAAATTTTCAAAATATAAGTTACAAAATGTTCTAGATTGATGACGAATTGTGAAATTTGCAAAATGATCACTACGTCTATACATTTTTGAAAAATACATGTCATCAAACATGAGGCTATTTTAATTTTCATATGTCATGCAATATTTAAGTGGAAATTTTGAAAATATAAGTTACAAAATGTTCTAGATTGATGACGGATTATGAAATTTGCAAAATAATCACTACTTTTGTACATTTTTGGAAAATACATGAAGTTAAACATTAAGCTATTTTAATTTTCATATGTCATGAAATATTTAAGTGGAAATTTTGAAAATATAAGTTTCAGAATGTACTAGATTGATGACGCATTATGAAATTTGAAAAATACTTACTAGGTCTAAAGAATTTTGTAAAACACATGTCATTAAACATGAAGCTACTTAAATTTTCATACATCATGGAATATTTTAGTAAAAATTTTGAAAATGTAAGTTAAAAATTGTTCTAGATTCATAACGAATTGTGAAATTTGCAAAATAATCACTACATCTACACATTTTTCAATACTACATGTCATCAAACGCCAGGCTATTTTCAGTTTCATATATCAAGGAATATTAAAGAGGAAATTTTGAAATTGTATGTTACAAAATGTTCTATATTGAGGAAATTTTGAAATAGTAAGTTATAAAATATTCTAGATTGATACATGTCATAACATGTCATATGTGTCATACATAAAGCTGTTTTTCATTTGTCATGCAATATTTAAGTGGAAATTTTGAAAATGTAAGTTACAAAATGTTCTAGATTGATGCCGATTTGTTAAATTTGCAAAATAGTCGCAGTGTTTTTAAAAAATGTATAGACGCAGTGTCTATACATTTTTTAAAAACACACTTCATTAAACATGAGGCTATTTTAATTTTCATATATCATGCAATATTAAAGTTGACATTTTTAAAATGTAAGTTACCAAATGTTCGAGATTGATGACGAATTGTGATATTTGCAAATGGATTACAATTCTGATGAAGTCTATACATTTTTGGAAAATATATGTCAATAAACATAAGGTTATTTAAATTTTTATATATCATGCAATATTAAAGTGGAAATTTTGAAAATGTAAGTTTCAAAATATTCTAGATTAAGGAAATTTTGAAAAAGTAAGTTATACAATGTTATAGATTGATAACGGATTATGGAATTTGCAAAATAATCACTACAACTGTACATTTTTCGAAAATATATGTTGTTAAACATAAGGCTATATTAATTTTCATATATCATGGAATATTGACGTGGAAATTTTGAAAATATATATTTCAAAATGTTCTAGATTGGTGACGACTTGTGCTATTTGCAAATAAATCATGACGTCTATACATTTTTGGAAAATACATGTCATTAAACATGAGGTTATTTTAGTTTTCATATATCATACAATATTCAAGTCGAAATTTTGAAAATGTAACTTACAAAATGTTCTACATTGATGATGAATTATGAAATTTGCAAAATTATTACTATTTCCATACATTTTTGGAAAATACATGTCAATAAACATGAAGTTATTTAAATTTTCATACGTTATGGAATATTAATGTGGAAATTTTGAAAATATAAATTACAAAATGTTCAAAGTGTACAAAATTGTACATATTACATTTATTTATATTAATTTAATTATTATTTAATTTATTTGCATTATTTTAATATTTTATAAATTTTGTCAGGTCATCGCCACGTCTATGACCTGAAAAAATGAATGTCAAATGTCAATGATTACTGCAAAAATTACAATTATGCTATAAAATTTTCAATCATTTCTGAGCAATGTCAATTATTACAGACAACATTTGAAGAATACTGATAAAATTGTATATTCATTTTCTTAGATTAGTTTATTTTCTATTATTTTTGATACATGTTGATAATTTAAAAATGAAACAATATTTAATGCAATGTTACTACCAAAATTTCTATTATTTCCATCAAAATTCGAAATATTTCTATCACGTTTCAAGTATTACTATAAGTTTTCAATTATTTCTGATAAAATTTCAATTATTTTCCCAACTTTTAATGATTACTGCCAAAGTGTCTATTATGTTGTACAACTTTTTTTTACTGATACAACTATTCTCCCAAGAGTCAAAAATAATTGTCAAACATGACACAGTTAAAGACGTTTTGACTGAAATATTTGAACATTTGATAGCAATATTTCAAATTTTACAGTATTAATTCAGACACTGAAAAATTGTAATTTTAAATTGAACCACCGTGTAAAAATTGCGCTAAAAGATTAAAATTGATAGCCAAAATTTCAATTATTCTGTAAAACTTGCAGTAATTTTCGATACTATTTCAATTATTACCTACAAAATTTCACAGATTCGTAAAAATTCGTAAAATTTCTCGCTCATTTCAAGTATTACTCTAAAATTTTCAGTTTATCTGATAAAATTTTAATAATTATTCCAACATTTAATAATTACTGCCAAAATGTCAATTATGTTGTACAACTTTCAACTATTTCTGACACAATTTTAAACATTGATGACACTGATACAATTATTCTTCTAAGATTTAATGATTTATTTATTTATTTACTTATTTAACGGAAATTATCACATATTACAATGTTAATGGCATTTTGAGTAAAATATTTGAAAATTTGATAGCAATATTTCAAATTTTACAGTATTTATATAAACAGTGAAAAATTTTGCAATTCTAAATTGCACCATCACTGCAAAAACCTTTCCATTAGGTTAAAATTGATAACTGCCAAAATTACAATTATACTGTTTAAACAATTCTGACACAATTTCAATTATTACAGATAAACTTTCAAAGATTACTGACAAAATATGACTAATAATCTATATTCATTTTCCTAGATTAGTTTATTTTCTATTATTTTTTACACATTTTGATAATGTAAAAATGCAACAGTATTTAATGGAACTTTTCTACCAAAATTAAAATTATTGCTTGAATAATTTGTATTATTTTCATCCAAACTCGTCACATTTCAAGTATGTATTACTGTAAATTTTCAATAATTTTTGGCATTTCAATAATTACAGACAAACTTTCAAAGATTACTGTCAAAATACTATGTTCATTTTTCTGGATTTTCTATTATTAACTGGAACAGTTAACATTAATTTCTCCAACTTTGGTGAGCTGAGGTGCAATTATTTATGTCAACATTTGAAGATAACTCCCAAATTTCAATTACTATCTACTGCAAAATTGAAATGTTGCTATTAAATTTTATGTTCAGATTATTGCAAAAAAATAATAAAATGACATTAAAAATTGCAGTAAATTGAACTACAGTAAAAACCGTGATAGACTAAAATTGTATACAAAAATTTATAGTGAAAAAAGTCAAAAGCCACAAAAAAATCTTTAGTTCAATTATTAAAATTTCAATCTTCCGTACTAAAATTCCCAGTTGCAATTAAAATATTCACTACTGATTCACAGATTTTGACAGTTACAGTTGACAACAGGACAGATTTTGACAGTTATAGTTGAGAACAGGACAGATTTTTACAGTTACAGTTGAGAAGAGGACATATTTTGACTGTTACAGTTGAAAACAGGGTTAATTTAGACAGTTCTAGTTGAAAACAGGACAGATTTTGATAGTTTCAGTTGAAAACAGGACAGATATTGACAGTTATAGTTAAAACAGGACAGATTTTGAGAGTTATAGTTGAGAACGGGATAGATTTTGACAGTTACAGTTCAATAATAATAACTAATTTGTATCAGACTTATAATGTGAGGTAGCATGTATTGTCACTTTATCACATTGTCATATATTGTCAGATTGTATGTGTATTGAAACAAAATTAAAAATGGCAATAGATGCTGTTTATAAATTCACAATATTGGGGGTAAAATTTGACCAATTCTGATTAAACTTTACAGATTTTTCTATCTTGATCTACTACTTTGACATTGGCAAAATATCATGGCAATTGTTTTCAATTGTTAGAGTTGTAACTTTGAAAAATTTTAACTGTTGCAGTTAAAAAAAATATCAGATTTTGACAGATGCATTTGAAAATTTGACAAATTTAAGAATTAAAATTGAAATTTAACATAGTGAATTGAAGAGTTTGATAATAAGTCGGATTTCGGCAGTTGCAATTGAAAATTCCACCACTGATAATAGAAAATTCGCAGATTTTGACAGATTTTGACATTTGAATTACTATCTATAGATGAGAACAGGACAGATTTTGACAGTTACAGTTGAGAACCGGACAGATTTTGACAGTTACAGTTGAAATCAGGGTAAATTTTGACAGTTACAGTTGAAAACAGGGTAAATTTTGACAGTTATAGTTGAAAACAGGACAGATTTTGACAGTTACTGCTGAGAACAGGATAGATTTTGAAAGATGCAGTTAAATAATAGTAGTAATAACTAATTTGCATCAGACTTATAATGCGACATATATTATCACATTTATCTACATTATATTGTCTACATTATAACATTGTCATTTTATGACACATATTGTCACATTGTATGTGTATTGAAACAAAATTAAATATGGCAATAGTTGCTGTTTATAATTTCACAATATTGGGGCTAAACATTTGACAAATTCTCATATTTCTGACATTCTGAAAATTTTGTAATTTCTAAGGATAGAGTAGAAAATTTGAACATAAAATTTATCATTTGCAATGAGAATTTCATAATTTCAATTTTCATTTTTCATTTTTAATCAAAATTTTGCAATTTTTCAATCAAAATTCGAAAGATTACTGTCAAATCTGAAACCTAACTTTAAATTTTGTATACCGTGCCGTATTTTGTACCCGTATTCAATGATAATTGTCAAATGTCAATCATTAATATCCAAATTTGTCACATAAGTTTTCAGTTTAATGTTGATTTCGCACCAATTTTTTGACTGTAATTTTTTGCTCTTTATATTTGTATAGTTTTCGCCCATTCTGCTTCCAGTTGCAAGTTGCAACAGTGATTTTAAATTTGACATATTTTCTTAATGTGATTTAAGGTAGTGTTAAATATTTTTCAAATGATATGACATTTTTTATTACTAAAAACTAAAATGTGGTAAGAATCTTAATGCACTGGGGGATTTATTTTTGCCGTTGGAATAGTACATAAAATTTTTCATTTTCAATGAGAATTTTGTAATTTCTATTTAAATTTTTCATTTGTATCCAAAATTTTGCAATTTTTCAATCAAAATTCGAAAGATTACTGCCAAATCTGAAACCTAACTCTAAACACATTTTGGTTTTAATGTGGTAAGAATCTTAATGGACTCGGGGATTTATTTTTACCGTTGGAATAGGGATGTCAAATTCGAAAATTTTCGCGAAACGACGGAAAAACCAAAATGATCACAAAATACGAACCAATAAGTGTCTATAATCTTCAACTTGTTCGTCAAGGTGTACTCCTTGGCCTCGTATTATTGCACATAGTCTGGTAATTTAAGGAATGTATGATCAGATTACTTATGTGTAGCATTTATTTAGAATATGGCATACATGTATAAGTACATACATAAATTTATTATTATTATTATTATGTGTTGCAAATATGCTTTATTATTGTTGCTACGTCTTGGAATTATGTTACTTAATTTGTTTATCTAACATTTTTCATCAATTACTATTCGTAACCTTTTGAATACAAATTACATCTTTGACAGAAAATATATATCTCATCCCACAAATGCGAATAATTAATTTTTATTTGGTCTGCATTCCAAAATAATCTCGTAAAATATCTCACATTTTTAATACCGGTAATTACGCAATGACAGAGCATGGCATGAATGGATGCATATACATAATAATATTACAAAAATGCTTTTCAAAAACCGGAGCGAAAGTACCGTTTTCGCTCGGGAAATGCAGGGCGAAAAAATGCATGTTTCTGACTAGTCACGAAAATATTTACCCAATTAATGCATATTATGTGTTTATGTTTCCTTGGAAGCAGAGAAACATAGTGCTATATAGGTGCGTAGAAAATCGCCCATTCAATTTATTAAATTAATAAATTAATTTTTATTATAATTGGGGGTAAAAAAAAATTAATACACGACTCGTCAGTAAAAAAACCTGCAAATATCGGCAAATATTGCGAGTGGCTCGTATTTCACTATGGCTCCTTATAAGTAATGGATCATTTTCCTTACCCTTCAGTAAATACTATTTGGCAACTGTTTTATGTACTAATTTATATGTTTGCGTAAAAAAATTCGCTATGTAATGGATCATTTTCCTAACCCTTCAGTAAATACTACTTTGGAACTTTTGATTTTTCCTTTTTAAACAAAATTTTGCAATTTTCAATCAAAATTCGAAAGATTACTGTCTAATCTGAAACCTTACTTTAAATTTTGTATACCGTACCGTATTTTGTACCTGTATTCAATGATAATTGTCAAATGTCAATCACTAATACCCTGATTTGTTTATGTACTAATTTATATATTTGGTTTATGTACTAATTTATATATTAGGTTTATGTACTAGTTTATATATTTGCATTAAAAAAATCGCACGTGTGAAACATTTAGGTGTAAACTTGAAGTATTGCGCATATAAACATTCCTGGCATATAGTTTTTCCGCATTCATGTGTAAATATTTCTCATCTTCTTGACTTTGCATCCTGACTGACCTTCGGAAGTGATTTTGTCCGTGTTTTGGCAAAATTTTCAATAAACATACTGCGCACGTTTAAAATATTTAGACGGGAAATTATTTAATCGTAACCTGAGCATCCGCACCTTATAATTACTCACTTCGTGACATAACATAATTAATCGCCACCTGTTCGGCGATGTGTACGTCTGAAGGTAGGAGCGGCGGGTTATTATGTCTGAAAGTAGTGAAATAGTGAAATAGTGATCCAATGATGGCTCATTGGATCGGCTTTCGCCGAATACATTTCGCACGGTGGAAAGTCATCCATTATTGCACGGCATCGTCGCAATTTCGCCCGAAAATCGAATCATTACTTGCCTGGCGCAGGACGTTGCGCAACCGTGACATTGTTTCGAGAGATCTGGGCTAATTCCACGGCGGAGCGTGAAAATTTCTTGTCCTCGAGGTCGATCTTGTCTTGGGCCTTGCATGTGCAGCCGCTGATTTCCCAGTGAAATATCGGATCGCGCATTAAAGGTGGAATTTTTTTATTGCCCTGGCCAAGCATCGTTTATCCAGCGTTTTGCAACTTCGATTCCGATGTGTCATACAAAGGCGATCATTTTGTTGCTCAACATCTACTACAAGAACGTCATCTAAATGTTAATCAAGTATATCTCTTATTTGGCAAACAATACAACGGAGACAATATAAATGGAGCAAAATAAATAATAAGATCTCTCAAGAAACAATAATAACGTGTAATAGAAGAAGAAACAAAAACAAAAACAATAGATGAATAAAATTAAGAAAACATAATTTCTGTATTCCTACCGTATTCAGGGAAAAATATTAAGAAAATAAACTTTGATTGACTACAGAAGAAATAACAGCCCCAGGAAGAAAACGAATTTCTTGGCTTAAAAATCTGCGCCAATGGTGTGGAATGGCACCACTGCAATTGTTCCGAAAACAGTAGACAAGGTCCAAATAGTAATGATGATCGCTAAAATCCAGAATGGATAAGGCACACGAAGAAAAAGCAGAACCATACAGGCAACAAAGGAAATCATAAACATAAAAATCGAGGAAACAAACAAGAAATAAAATAAATAAAAACAGGAATTGAGAACGTACTTTGGAAGCAGAATCACAGAAAATCATAATAGACATAAATAACAAAGAATATCACTTACAGAATTGATGAGAAACAAACAGATCAAGGAAACAAACAAGAAAATAAACAAATGAAAACAGGAATTGAGAACGTACTTTGGAAGCAGAATCAAAGAAAATTATAATAGACATAAATAACAAAGAATATCACTTGAACTGGCAACTTGACTCAACTCTCTGAAACTCAACTAATCAGAAATATAAAAAATCAAATCAATCATAATTTGTTTGATTTTGCTACAGTATCCTCAGAATGTACAAAATTTTCAATCAGAATTTGTCAAAAGTTTAGTCCCAATATTGTGAATTTATAAACAGCAACTATTGCCATTTTCTATTTTGTTTCAATACACAAACAATATGACAATATATGACAATGTTATAATGTGACAGTGTATGTCACATTATATGTACGATGCAAATTAGTTATTACTACTATTATTTAACTGAATCTGTCAAAATCTATTCTGTTCTCCACTGTAACTGTCAAAATATGTACTCTTCTCAACTGTAACTGTCAAAATATGTACTCTTCTCAACTGTAACTGTCAAAATATGTCTTGTTTTCAACTATAACTGTCAAAATATGTCCTGTTCTCAACTGCAACTGTCAAAATATATCCTGTTCTCAACTATAACTGTCAAAATCTGAAAATTTCAATTATCAGTGGCGAAAACTTCAATTGCATCTGTCAAAATCTATTCTGTTCTCCACTGTAACTGTCAAAATATGTACTCTTCTCAACTGTAACTGTCAAAATATGTCCTGTTTTCAACTATAACTGTCAAAATATGTCCTGTTCTCAACTGCAACTGTCAAAATATATCCTGTTCTCAACTATAACTGTCAAAATCTGAAAATTTTCAATTATCAGTGGCGAAAACTTCAATTGCAACTGTTAAAATCCGACTTATTTTCAAACAGAACTCTTCAATTCAATATGTTAAATTTCAATTGAAATTGGTAAATTTGTAAAATTTTCATATGCTACTGTCAAAATCTGTTATTTTTAAAATTTATTTATTAAAATTTATTTATTAATTTATAATTTATTTATTTTAAAATCTGTTTTCTAGCTGCAACTGTTAAAATTTATCAAAGTTACAACTCTAACAACTAAAAACAATTGCCATGATATTTTGCCACTGTCAAACTAATAGATCAAGCTAGGAAAATCAGTAAAGTTTAATCAGAATTTGTCAAATATTTAGTCCCAATATTGTGAATTTATAAACAGCAACTATTGCCATTTTTAATTTTGTTTCAATACACATACAATCTGACAATATATGACAATGTGATAATGTGACAATACACGTCACGTTACATTACATATTTAACTACAACTGTCAAAATCTATCCTATTATCAACTATAACTGTCACAATCTGTCCTGTTTTAAACTGTAACTGTCAAAATCTGTCCTGTTTTCAACTGTAACTGTCACAATCTGTCTTGTTTTCAACTGTAACCGTCAAAATCTGTCCTGTTTTCAACTGTAACTGTCACAATCTGTCCTGTTTTCAACTGTAACCGTCAAAATCTGTCCTGTTTTCAACTGTAACCGTCAAAATCTGTCCTGTTTTCAACTGTAACTGTCAAAATCTGTCCTGTTTTCAACTGTAACCGTCAAAATCTGTCCTGTTTTCAACTGTAACTGTCAAAATCTGTCCTGTTTTCAACTGTAACTGTCAAAATCTGTCCTGTTTTCAACTGTAACTGTCAAAATCTGTCCTGTTCTCAACTGAAACTGTCAAAATCTGCGAATTTTCTATTGTCAGTGGTGAACATTTGAAATGCATAAATAAATCATTGATTTAAATTTTTATTTTTTCAAATTTTCAATCATTATTTTTGTACTGTTTGTGCATTTCAATACGTGTACACTTATAAATATAATGTCACTATAGAGTTAGCATGCTTTAAATAGATAATTGAAATAATTTTCTTTTCTTCCATTTTGGATTTGTGATTTGTAAATCAAATTGATTTAAATCACATCTCAACTGTAAACTCAACTCAACTCTCAGAAAATCAACAGATCAGAACTATAAAAAATCTAATAAAATATTATTTATTTGATTTTTTTAAATCATTTATTGATATTGATGATGATTATTGATACAACAATTGAAACTGAAATGTTTATTTTTACATTTTAATGTTTTTTTTTAAATTATCCGTAATATAATGAAATATTCATACTAACACTATAATTTTAACTTATATCTGACTAATAATCGAATCATTCTTCCCCTGATATTTTATCGTATTATTTTTACTGCATTCTATCTATGATTTACATTAATATATGAGATTTAGGACGAGGGATTACAGGGCCGGATCATAGCCTAGAGAAATGAGGCTAATGTCTAGGTCCCGGAGTTTTAAAGGGCCTCATCAAACCGCCCACTTACCAAATCCAAACCAAAATAAAATATAAGTTTCAATTCACAAAATAAAATATTTCACAAGATTAATAAAAGTTTTTAAAATTCTCATTAGATTTGTGATTAGATTTTCAGAAAGTTTATTCTCATTCTGAAAGTTACATGTTAGTGACGTTTTTCTCTATTGGTTCTATTAGAAACACTCTATTAGAATAAAAACTAAATATATTGTATTTTTTATAGTTTTATTGGACTACTTACACTTTTTCAAGTTACTTTTTTCATTGGCCATCAATACTGCCACGATAACAGAGCCAATTTATTTAAAAATAAAAATTGAACAGAGTTTATGTATCTTTCACTTTTGAAAAGTTCACTTTAAATGTGTTAGTATCGTTGAGCCCTTCTTTGAATTGACATTTTGAAACAATAAATACATACACATATCCATAAATTTTGAATTGATTGACACCATTGCAATTTCTCGCATCTTAATAATGTGTCACTTGAAATGACCGTAATACGTCGAAACTAGTTGTGAAAGTAAATAAAGTGGTTAAACATAATAAGATAATAATTAATTATGAATACAAATATGTTAATTTTTCTTTTTGTGAATTAAGTATAATTTACTTTTTTTAAACTTTTTTATTTGATTTTTCTCATTATTTTTACGATTTTGCTTCCTAATTTAAATTAAAGAAATTAAAGATTTTTTTTTTTTAAATTAAAAAGTTGAATGTGTCTGAATGCCCAAGAATATTAATTTTTAATTTCCCATTTCGCGGGAGCAAAAAATAGCCGGAAAATGTTAGTCAGTAGTCCCTTTGGAATTGGATAAGTAGTTTCGGTGGTGCGAATTTTTTACGTGTCTGCCATTTGTTCGTTTTGATTATTTACAATCGACGAAACTTATCGAGTTGAGTTGACGTGATAAGTGACCACAGGGGGCGGTCTATGCTGACTGCCGCGATTGCACTCGATGTCCGCGTAAACATAATCGACGCATTGTGACTCCGACAATGGGCTGTCAATAGCAATGAATCAACACTCTATCAGCAGCTCGTCTATTGCTATTGTGACTCGCGCGGACACGCCGAAGAGACGACCATCGGATGCCAGGTGTAGCGGTGACATAACGAGGGCCGTAAAAAAGAAAAGTGGTCTTCAGCAGCACCACCAGCAGCAGCAGCAACAGCCTTGACTCTGATGGTGTGGATGCGTCTGTCGTGCACTTGCACTGCACACGATGCCACTCAAATGGCAAGACATCTATATGGCATAAGTGCACCAGTGAAAGCACACCAAAGCGTGTTAACTAACACTCATTATGCATTTAATATTGATAAAATTTGTCAGCAATTTATAACTATTAAAAAGCAGAATATTTATCTAATCTCTGATATCAATCAGCAACATAAATTTCCTTATAATATTTTTAGAAATGCAGCTTTAATCAAATAAAATGTGTCAACATTTTATAATTATTAAGCAAAATATGTATATAATCTACACATAATATATGAGGCAGCAACAAAAATTACATTACAATTTTTAGAAATGCACTGCATAAAATTTGTTAATTATTGGGCAAAATATTGATCTAATCCACATTTTAGCAACATAAATTTCCGTATTAAACACATAATATTTCAAGAAATGCACGGACATTCCTGACCTTTGGATTGATTTATATGTAAACCATTCCACATTTTCGATATACGTATGTAAGCGAGGCTTTCCAAGTTTTGCAACGCGTGAAATTAAATATTAAACACAGCCGAGTTCTTTGAAATCCGTTACTCATTTTCAAAATGCCGCCTCGCTTTCATGTCGCGCTGAATTAGTGCACACCGGCATTTCTATTAAATATTGTTGTGGGTTGCCCCTTCGCAGTAGAGTACGCAATTTATCCTGTTTTTTTCTTTCTTTCATTCAGAGACCAACATAATCTGTTACACGCGAGCAATATAAATTACGTGTTTCGCTGCATTTTAGTATCACGTACTGCTACGCTATTTTCTCTTACGACAATTATTTCCTTTTTTCCAGTCCCGGCTGACTTTTATGGAGAGACCGGCTATGAGAAAATGGCGCCTAGAAATTAAGGGGAATTTAAAAACATTTGCAATTGGGGTAAAAAATTTAATGTCCCTGATTGATATATGTTGACGCAATTATTGCACTAAGCCAAACCATCACATAAATATGTTCTTAAATTAGATTGTATGAATCGGTAGTTAATACTTGGCGAAACATCTTTAAATAAGTATAAATAAAGCACTTGGTTAAGTTTCACAAATTTGTGAAACTTAACCAGGTGCTTTATATATGGAATATGTTTATTTTAATAATACAACGATATACAGTATAAGTAGTACATACTAGATTATATAGGTGGTTTGATTATTATTATTAAAAAGGGCTATCGGCCGAAGCCTTTCTGCCCGTCCAGGTGCTTTATTTATACTAATATTCTTAAACAGTCAATTGTAAACCAATCATTGCAAATGTTGCTAAAATATAACTATTGTTCCATTTAAGAATTCTTTCAATTCAATTCTTTCGACAATTTTAAAAGAAGAAAATAGCAAAACTCTTGCAATGAAACACATCCTTTTTTAGCAACCTTGCAAGCGCATTATTTTTTTGTGAAATCCTCGAATAAAATATTCATTTAACATTAACGCATATTGTCATACCCAAATAGTAAAATTTGCATACATTTTAAATCCTCGAATAAAATATGAATTTAACATTAACGCATATTTTCATACCTAAATAGTAAAATTAACTAAGTAGGTATTCACAAATTTTAAATACTTCTAACACATATTTCTGTTAAAATTCCAACAACTGCTGCCAAAATTTTAATGGTGCAATTTTGAATCATTTCTGGCACAATTTAAACAATTGTGGCAAAATTTCTAGAGTTTCTCCTAGAGTTTCTAACTTTGGTAGAATTTCAACGATTGCTGCCAAAATTTCTATTTCTAAAATGGTATTGTGGAATTTCAATCATTTCTGGTACAATTTCAATTAAAACAAAATCTATTTCTAAAATGGTATTGTGGAATTTCAATCATTCTGGTACAATTTCAACTAAAACCGACAAAAGTTCATCAAATATTATCTACTCTCAAAATTCTAGGTGCATTTTCTATTTTTTTTTAAATTATTGTCTGGACTCTGTTCTACCTTCTTCTTTAATTTTGATAGAATTTCATCGTTTGCTACCAAAATTTCGATGCTATTATTGGATTTTCAATAGACTCTGGCACAATTTCAAAAATTATCTATTGTCAAAATTATGTATGCATTTTCTGGATTCTTTTATTATTATCTGGAACAGAATTTCTTCTCTAACTTTGGTAGAATTTTGAAGATGCTACAAAACAATTCAA